>JBCFYV010000935.1:46801317-47211259 GCA_039000515.1 Timema cristinae | reverse complement strand
CAACATTGTGATTTGATGAATTTGATGTATTTTCTGAGTATCATAATAAAGTTTAAATATATCTTCAATTTTTATAAGAAAAATTATAGATTAGGCCTGTTATTTCTTTTAAAATCAACAAAATATGTCTTGATTTACTTTCTCATATACACATATGCATTCTATAAACAATCACTTAATATTTTTAAATTGTTTTTAGAGACAGCTTTTATATCTTTAACGTAAAGTGACTAACATTTTATGAACCGGTGGAAAAAGCGGATCATTTAAGGGAGGAGCATTGATGAAAAGAAAACACGTGCTTTACTAAGTCTTTGAAAAATATTATCAAACATTAAAATTCAATGTACACTAGTTTGCTGAGTTCATTAATTAACAGTAGATTCCGATCATGTTAATTAAAGCGTTTAGACTTTATTATCTTTTCACATAAGTCCTGGTCGTTCAATAGCTTAATATTTTCCGGCATTGTTTTCGTAGCGACGTGTTGAAATAATACCTACTATCTTTTTTTGTCTTAATATCTGTCAAAACTAGCATTATTATTTTTAGTAATGTGACTTTTTTTTACATTTTTATAATTTAAGTTGTGTTTAAATTACTTAATTACATAGCAGTTGTAAATGTCAAACATATAACATCAACTCAAAATCGATAAGAAAAATATAGTTTTGTTTATTTTTTAATCGGAAATACGTTAATAATATCTAAATTCTGAAAACAAAACAAAAGGGGGACAAAAGTTCACTTGATTCAATTGTTATATGTGTTCTATTGTTGTGATTTTTTACTGAATAAAAGCAATATTAATTTAATTGTTACATTCAAGTGAGCGACTCACAAATAAAAAAAAAGGTAGCTTTTTAATTTTCCGTTTGAAAGACAAATACAGAATAACAAAGAGCAAATGAAAGAGGGATGATGCGCGTCAGGTTGAAGTACTTTTTAGTATAAATAATCTGAAGAAGATAAATTATATTTTACAAAGCAATTCTAAATATGTCTGTAGATCTCTTCATATTTAGGTTATGTTGACTAACTAATTTGTTGTGATTTTATGTATAAATTATGTTATTTATTTGATATGAGAGCTCTAAACATTTAGTATAAGTAACAACACTGATTTTTCTTGATCTGAATAGTCTTATTTTTAATTAAAAATAATCTTGAATGTCTTCAATATATTAGAAAAATATCACGGAATATTTACTATTCAAATTAACGCCATAAAATAATCATAGTTTATCAACGATCCATGTTCTGGGTTGAACATAAAATAGAAATAAAACGTCAACCTAAATAAACATCGAAGTAGAGCGTACAATCGAGTAAGGGGGGGAAAATACCGGGGTATACTCTAAGCTGACGGCGGACGTCTGCTACCTGCGCGTCGGTCGACTGAAAGATGCCCATGAACGTACCGGCGTCGACTACCCGAACTACGACCGTCAACTGAGCGTGCGCGTGGCGTCGAAGTTGGACTGGCTTTTAGAGTGTGGGGGTCTTAACCGCAGGAGGTTGCTAATCAAACAATATTCAACTTACAGCAATTCTGTAACTCAAGAATTAGTTAATTGATGGTCATCCAATAATTATTATCTTCTGATATGTATAAATTATATCTTATTAGTATATTTAATAAAAATATAATGTTTAATAATACAAAAATTAAAAAAAAACATTTAATATTTGATTTGTAGTGTATCTCATCAAAGTATATGTTTAGAAAAGTTAACCCATAAAAAATATTCTATATTTTATACATTGAGGGTGAGATTTCCTAGATGGTTTTTTCCCTCTCCTTTCGCACAAAAATAGGTGCATTTTGTCTAAATTAAACCTTCCTCATTCTTAACCCATTAGTGTACTTAGAACCTAAGGGTATAAACCAAATGGATAGGGAGATGTGGTAATAAAATAATAAACACATTATAATATTCAATTTTCACATATTATAGATTGTAATTATTTTCTAAAATATTTGTTAATAAAATAACCAATTAAATTGGCTACAATTATCGCATACATGTTTGAATAATTATATTTGTTAAGATTGTACTTTCAATTTTGTTTGAAGGTAAAACCTAATCAACTAGATAATGATTAAAATTGTGTCTATCTAATCTTTTTTTTTTTTGAGTAAACACGTACTTAAGTCACAAATAACTATAATGTATTAATTTAATTTAATATAATTTTTTTTAGATATAAATTAAATGAAAAATGAAACCTGGACACCGGACTTATACCCGGGACTTGGGTTTAGTGCACCAATGCTCTATCACTGAGTTATACAGTATTCATCCTATGTTTAAGGTCATTCTTCACCTATAATTTAAGGCTAAGTCTGTGGTGGACTTGTAGAAATTATCAGCTACACATGAGAAATCAATGCATAGGTCAGTGGTAGTACATTGATAAGTTTATCCAAATTTCCTTGGTTTGATTCCCATATCCAAGTGACATTTTTCAACTAATTTAAATTTATTGAGTTTTGGTCTCCTTCAAACGGACATTGCCGTAATTAGAATGCTTTATAAAATGTGTCAAGGACAGTAATAAAAATAACGAGCTTAAATAATAATAAAAAAAAGCAGCCAGTCTATCGAAGCAATACTAACGACGTCACATTACTCACCTTACCCGTGTGCTCGGGTTTGAACGACCTCCGAAAATAGGTCGGATCGTTACCACTGACATTGACTGAGTTTAACAGGCTGTAGGCCACCTCACTGTACCGGTAGCCAGAGACGTGTTAAACCCCCCCTCCCCCGTCTAGGCCCTCCTCAACCCCGCCACCCTACTTGCCTTGCCCCTTCACACACCTAACAAAGTCATCGCCCCATAAAGATGACCCAGAAATGAAATGAAAGCACTTTCAATACTACAGTTTTGAAAAGGGCTATACATATATATATATATATATATATATTTTTTTTAAAGAAAGACTAGAAATATTTTATTGAATTGAATAATATCTAGTTTTAATATTAGCTAATATAACATTTATTGTTCTATACAATAAAATACAATACAATCTAATTAAGTTGAATCAAAAATATATTACAGTTTTGAAAGAGATTGTATTCTTTAGAAAACTAGAAATATGTGTGAAAATAATAATTTCATTAAAACTGTTCAATATATTTATTGTATACTGATAAGGTTAAATAACAATAATTTAAATGAAGAAAAAATTATTAAGGTTAAAAAAATGGTGTTTCATTGTAATTTATTACATATTCTTTAAATTAAAAAATATCACTTTTATACGGGAATTGAACCTGGAACCTTTGGCTAACTTATTGTACTATTGGCAAGATAAAGCCTTCCAGAATCAAAGATGGCGGCGTTATCTGATAGTTCGTGATCTTAAATGATCATATATATGTAGCGGACGAGTTCCACACGTCCATCACAAACTCTGCCTAAAATATGAGTGAAGAATAGCCTTGTTCACGGGATGAATCTTGGATAATCCAGTGGTTAGAGCATTAGTGTTATAAGCTAGAAGTCCCAGGTTTGATTCCCTTGTCCAGGTGTAGTTTTTAAAATTAAATAATATTATATTTATATGCGGATAAAACCGTAATTATCAAACATATAAACCCATTTCGGTGGCTGCGTGGTCTAACTTACTACAGTGGATTAGACTTCCAAATACGGGGAAATTGAGGTTCGAATCTCGGTTGGTGCACTGAAGGTGATTTTTGAAACTTGATTTCCACTCTCCCTTCAATCAAATCTCAGTACACTTCCTATAAATATAACCCACTTAATCCCTAATATCATTAGCGTAATTATTATTATTATTATTATTAGCACCGTGTCTCACTACCCGTTCGGGCTATACGCACTTACGCTAATGTGTAATGGTAGGGTGATTGTGAGATGAAATGGAGGACCTACAGTTTAACGTGGGATCCGAACCACGGTGGAGGTCTGGCATTCCTCACATTCACAAGTTGTGATTAATACACGTCTTGTCAGAGGTGAAGGAAGGGTATGGAAATCAGATAAATCTGGGCCGGGACCGAGGATTTAACCCCGGCCACCAGCACAGGAATCTAACACCTTACCCCTAGACCGCCAGGTCACCATTTAGCGTAATTAATACACAGGTGTACAATCCAAACGGGGGGAGGGGAGCATCTATATAAATGCTTGGTGATTTAATACATTTAATATATAGATTAGAGTAATAATCATATTATATAGGCCTATATATAAGGACAGTCCAGATTCCACAGAAAAATGTAAAATACAGTGAAATTGAAGACTGAATATTAGAGGTAAGGATGAAGAGAAATATTGAAAAGAATATCACCTGAATAATTATTGTTATGGGTAAATTGGGAGAACCACTTTGGCAAAACAATAATGAGGGCTCCTGGACGGGACTCAAACACCAACCTTTGATACTAAGGCAATCAAGTGCAATGAGAACAAAACTTATAAGATCTCACGATGCAGGATTCTAATTGGAAACTATAATAAGTAATTACATATAGATAAATAAATAAAATCTAAGTTATAGTTAGAAAAAATGCACTGGTGTCCGTCAGGGGGAAGTGTGACAACCTGTCCAAATTGTTACAGTTAAACAGTGAGTGACTATCCCTTTTGTACGAGTGACAGATATAGGGATTTTTAATGGCTAAGCCTACTCAAAGGTGCTTAGCTTTGGAGTGTAATCAAGGTCAGTGATCAACCATTGGCCAGTACACGGGTAAATCTATCGCAACAATCACCGCCATACTCACTCGGACAACCACAATCGAATCCAAGCGGGATCCTCAGAGGCCGATTTCTGTAGGATTAAAATAATAAACCACAGAGGTTTTACTTGGTTGTGTTTATTGTAGGTTGAGTACTATTCCCAACACTTATCTATGAAGGTTTTGGGCGGGATTAGAGCAATTATTATACATGCATATAACAGTTAGTAAGACACGGTGATAGAACAAAAAAAAGACAGCCTTAAAAAGGAGGTTTCCAACTGGTGGCCTTTTTTTGCAGCCCAGAGTTTTTTTTCTGGTAATCTACCATAGTAAAATTGATATATTTTTGGCCAAGAAAGATACTTTTTTACTTTGGTTGAGACAATCCATGAAAGCTAAAAATGATGAGCATACAGTAATAAACTTAACCGCGCTCTATTGTAATAACAATTTGTTTATCCGCGTGAGTCATATTTATTTAAACCCACTTTCTAATTATTACGTGGTCTGCCACTAGACTCATGATTTCAATTGTGGCCCTCGGGCACTTTTTATGTTGGTAACCCCTATACTACACAGTAGTAAGATAGTTTTTACTTATGTGATACACCCTTAATTTCTTTCCGCTCCAAAATAGGCTAGTCAGTATCAAATTTGTGACAGGTCATGACTAGGGGAGGGTTTAGCACTACCAGATCGTGTGGAATATTCTTAAAACTAACCCACTCCCCCCAAGCTAATGCGGTTAGACTACCTCTAAAATGTTTACTTACTTACTTATTCCTACCCTATTAGAGTAATTATCATGCATGCGTATAACCTGAACAGGTAGTAAGATGTGGTGATAAAAATAATCCACCCTTTGGTTCAAGTATTTAATAATACTTGTGTTTAGCTAAAAAATAATGTTATAAACTTTATTTTCCACTGTACCATGTTTTACTACACGTTCAGCCTATCCCCATATATTTACTTATATGATAACTATGAGAAGTAGAATTTAAAGTAATTAATACACTCAAATCTACGAGGAGGAGAAGTGGGAAACCATTTGAATACAAAAGCACCTTAAGTACACCCAGCTGGAATTCGAACTCCAATCTCCCCATCACTGGCAATTCAGTCTATTGTGTGAGTGATACCTTAAAACATTAAAAACGTTCTGACTTTTTTGAGTCTCTTTTATGATAACCAGTTGATCTACTTGTTGTACAAACTAATTTTTTAAAATTTACTGAAACATAATATTCTAACGAGAAATACATTTACTAAAACGTAAAAGTATAAACCAAATTTCGTATTAAATTTGTCTTAACACAAACTCGTGCGAATCGGTTGGACCAAACGGTTGTTAAATATACTTCAACAAACGTAAAGGCTTGCGTGAGTAGAACGTGTGACGTAAACAAACGGGGGAAAGAGAGAGAGAGAGGAACAGACAAATAAACTGACTGATAGGACGAGCTAGCAAACGTCATTACTTTTCACGCGATACCTGGGCGGACATGTGAGATGTTGAGGAAGCGTGGGTAGAGAAAGGTCAGTCACAAATACTCTATATATAGCAAGAACGTGGTTGGAATAAAACACTTTCTTGTGGTCTATTTTAATTATAATTAATTAATATGATTAGATAGGCTCATTTCCACTAGTTAAAATTAAGAGAAAATGACTTAATCAATTTTGACGAGCGATCATTAGTTTTATAGGTTAGATGTCGTGGATGTTGGCATAAATAATGACTTGCAACAAAAATCCTATTTTTTTAAATCAAATTTTCAGCTTTTCTATGCATAGCTCATCAAATCTATATCTGTAAACAAAATATTTATATTCATTTTTAAACAAAATAAAATATGTATATTTATTTTCAAACAAAAAAAACATATGTTTTTATCTAAATGGGGTAAAGTGGTCAGAACTGCTGGCTTCTGACTTAGAGATCATGTGTTCAATTCCCAGCTGGCACAGGGTATTTTCCTCAAAAGGGGCCTAATGTGTGTGGTCACAAAGGTTTGGGTAGTTTGGCTTAAGTTTCATTGGATCCACCCCATCATATTCACTACCATAATTTCCTCATCTCATCGGGGCATGGAAAGAGAATCCACAAAAAGGATGTACGATTAGTACACTTTGGAACATTTTGAGCAACCGGGCGCTAGTTTCAGCAAAGCTACGGAGCTCTAAAGCCCAGAGATAACATTATTATTATTACTATTATTATCGTCTTATTGTTACTGCTTCTTAAATACTTATGCTTTTATTATTATCAAGCTGTTTATTTATTATTTTTATCATTTATCATTAATAAGGCTCGTATCTATATTTAGTTACATATTTTAAAAATATGTATCAAATTTATGCCCATGAATATATCTTCATGAATTATATGATTTTCATTGATTTGATCTAATTTTTTAAACAAATATTTTTGAATGTTTTTGTATTTTTAGTTAATAAATACATATTTCTTTGTTATGGCTTATAAACACATATTTTGTTAATTTTAGTACAAAATAAATACAAAATTTAACCTTTTGACAACATATAACATATTTTTAAGAAAAATTGTGTCTACTTTCTAACCTATTCTTAATATTAGTAGATAGGTTGAATTTATTTTACTCCAAGGAACCACAATAAATTTAGCTGGCTTAGCATTCCAGATCATTAGTTATCCATGCTGGTGGTTTGTATGCTTATTGGAGAAGTGGCTGGAGGTCGTCAATGGGAAGGGAGGTGGTTCGGGTGGGAGCTGCTTCCTTTCTTCTAAATACACAGTAAGCTATTTAGACATTATTTTCACAAACTTATTGTGAGGTTCTAATTGAACCGTTTACTAAATCAAAATTTATTCGCATCAATAATTCAGTAACAAGATAACAATTGTGAAGTTATGATGCGTCCAAAAGCTTCGGAGTGTGTTACTTTAAATGTATACGTGCGAGAATATGGTTGGTGTGTTTAAGACAGACGGTGTTATTTTATTCTGTAATATTTGTGGAAAAAAAAGTCATTCCCGACACGAGATCTCAAGTCACTCAACATATTATAGCGACAACCAAGCATGTGAAGAATGCATCGTTGATAAAATCACCTAAACAGCAACTTTTGAACATTCGAGATTCGGAACCTGTAGAATCGCCTTGATCGGTATGTTTCAAAGACATTTGCTATGCTTTTGTAGCATCAGATATTCCACTTAATAAATTGCAAAATCCTGCGTTAAAAGGAACCTTGGAAAAATATACAAAACTAATTATTCCTGATAAGTCAATTGTCAGGAAAAATTACTTACCGAAAGTGGTATACTGATACAATATTAAAAATTCTGAAAGAAATTGGTGACAATTCTGTATGTATATGCATTGATGAGAAAACAGATTAAATAGGCCGTTATATTGCTAGTGTTATTGCTAATACTGTAAATCATGAACCATTTCCTTTATTTCTGCTAACTACTGAGTTTCTGGAAAATCTAACAATTCAACAATCACGTAAATATCGTTAATGAATGATTCAATGCTACTTTGGCACGATGAAATACAATAAGACCGTGCTGATCTATTTCCCACCGATGAAGCATATTACATGATAAAGGTGGGAAAGTGATTAGAAATAATGTCCAGAAAGATGGTCCATTTAACATGTTTGGCACATGGCGTGCATCGTGTTGCAGAAATTTTACGATTATTATATCCTGAAGTGAATCGAGTAATTTCAAATGTGAAGGTTTTTTTTGAAGGCACCGAACCGTGTGGCGTTGTTTAAACAAGAAGCACTTGGTTTACCACTGCCACCACAGCCTATTTTAATTAGTTGGGGAACTTGGATAAATGCTGCATGCAACATATTACAATTTCAAACAAATTAAAGACATTATAACAATGCTCGACGAGGAAGACGCTGATTTCTTATGTGGGGCAAATAAAGCAATGCTAAAGGGAAGTGTTCATAATGACTTAATTTACGTTAAATCTACCATTTAATACCTGAGCGAAACCATTAAAAGACTTGAGATAAAAATGGGCCCTTAGTGACAATATTAAAAAACATTGAGCATCTTTTGTTAAGATTAGAACTCTCCTGGTGAACGGGCAAAGGATTCATTAAATAAGTAAAACTTGATCCTCTGTAAACATCAATACATTAAAACAGTTCAGTTCAGTAAAATTCTGATTAGTTCAAACTAAGAAAAATTTTCAATGTCAGATATTGCTAGTTTTAAATATGCTCCATGTGATATGGAGCATAGTTTTTCTCACTTTAAAAATGTTTTGGCAGATAACAACCTTTTAAATTTGAAATACTTAATATGTGGGCTGTTGATTGTTGTCCATTGTAATGGTGGAATTTAATGTCAAACTATGCCAGCAATAATTAAGGAAGATATGTTCATAACAATTATATAAATTAAATTATATTTTTGTATGATTTATATTGTTTTGTATATAGTCATATAACTATACAAAAAAATTATAAGCACATACTTTAATCAAATATTTTGGCATATTTAAACACGTATAAAATGCACATTTCTTTGATTTTAAGCAAATATAAATCCGAGCCCTAATCATTAATATGTCCAAATAATGCAATTATTCACCAATATGTATACTTATTTAGCTATTATTGTTTATTTTATTTTGCTATGTGCGTGCAAGGTACGTCTTTACTTTTAAATGCTAGCCTATCATTTATCTCACGAATGTTGGCCAGTACTATAGTAAAGGAAATTGGAATATATTGTTTAAATGGCATGGTGTACAAATAGAAAAATTACGGAAAAAACTAGTATGTACCAAACAAATCAATTATGGAAAGTAAAATATATAAAGTTTAGTTTGCATTGTTTCTTTTTATTTAAATATTCACCTCTGGTCACAAATTGTTCGCTAGAGTAACTGCTCACAACACATTATTTTACAACTATTCTTTGATTGATGAAATTAAGTCATTAGACTGGAATAACTTTTTTTTCGTAAAATTAAAATTTTATTGTTAATTCACATTTAAATAAATAAAATTTACCATAATTTGTATTTAAAAGGTAAAGTAGTTGAATTCACGAAATATTTTATTTTATGTTTTGTTTCGTGCATGTATTATAAAGTTAATAAAGAAACAATGAACTTCTCTATTACCCGCTTTAGTAGCCGCATAGTCTAAGAAGTCACTCTCACAATAGATTAGACCACCGATGACGGAGATATCAGGTCTTGAATCCTGGTCAGGTGTACTAAGGTTGTACTTGTCTAAACAGTTTTTCACTTTACCTCCATAAAAATACGGATCCATCTTCTCTAAATTAAACCTTTCTAATCCCTAACACATTAGCGTAGTTATAGTATGATTTTGGTAGATAGAAAAGTAGAACTTGGTTACTAAAGTTACTAAAACACTTTTAATACATTCATACATCAAGTCATGTGATCTTCAGCTGTCAATTTTGATAGATATTATCAATAATAATAGAATGGCACAGATAATATAGTACAATATTATCATTACTGGCCGCAAACAATTATGTTTGAATTTTCTCTACTGTTCCTCCAACCAAAACGGGGTGGTTACATATGCTTGTGGCTCCAACGGGACATTATACTAAATAAGAAACTTATTTGAAACCATTTCCAATAATTAAGTAAAATAAGCTTACAAAACTTTAACACAAGGTATAACATTCACTGTATAATACCTTGTTTTATTATGAAAAGCACCTTATTCCGATAAATACATAGACAATAGAATGTTGACACTTTGATGGCTGATTAAAACTATACATTAATGGCGACTTTAAAACTGATATCTTAACACCTTTCTCGAAATGAAATCCATCATTTTGTGAAGTATAAAACACAGCAAGTTTTAGTAATATCTCATTACTTTTATTTATCTTCATTTTTATTTTTTGTTTATTTTACTCTTTATATTCCTTTATGTCACCTCCATCCCACTTCGCCCCCTCTCTCAATCTACTGCATCTTTTGTTTATTTCTATTTATATCTTCATCTCTATTACAAGCATACAATTCCCTGCCCCCCCCTTCCTCCACTTTCTGAAACAAAAGGAGTAATTTTAGTTTCCAGGAACACTTCTCATCTTCTTTGAATGACCTCATCCAAAGAGTAAGTAAACTGTAGACTAGAGTAAGTGTGTTGGTTGGACAGTGAAGTTTTCGGCTTGGTTTTATTCTGAGGGGATGCGTGGAAGAACATATGATATATTTTATTTTTATACATTGATGTTTTATCAGGCACTTAACGGGAGCTTACGTTTATTTTTACTTTACCACACTTATCAAGTATAGACACAGAATTAGATTATTATTGTAGAAAAAAACATGTTTTTGTCATTTTAAAGAACGTTAACATTTTATATTATACGCACACGATTAATAAAAAATAGTTTTTGTATGTTTGTTTGTATATAAACATAACATTTTATGCATAAAAAATTAAGCACGTGAGTGCGTACGTTTTACATATGAGTACAGATACATACTTAAACATAGTTAAATATACAATTATGTACAAACATACGCACCAACTTATATAAAATACAAGTGAGTATGTATTTTTGTATGTTTATATGTATGTATGTATGTATGTATGTATGTATGTATGTATGTATGTATGTTTGCATGTCTGTAAGTATTTTTGGATACATAGATGTATGTATGTTTTCATATAGCTATATATTTATTAATATGTATGTTTGTTGTATTTATAGGGTAAACATTTATCTGTGTAGTGCATACATACGTATATCTGAATATATATGTATATATTTATACAAACTTATGTATATTTTTTGCATTTTCATTTATGTGTTTTTTTATGTCTGCATGTACGGTATGTATGAATTTTATACAATTATGTACAATGTAAAATGGTGACCTGGTGGTCTAGGGGTAAGGTGTCAGACTTCTATGCTGGCAGCCGGGATTCAATCCTCGGTCCCGGCACAGATTTATCTGACTGCCAAACCCTTCCTTCACCTCTGACAAGACATCTTGTGAATGTGGGGAATGCCAGGCCACCACCGTGGTTCGGATTCCACGTTAAACCGTAGGTCCTTCACTTCATCTCACAATCACCCTACCATTACACATTAGCGTAAGTGCGTATAACCCGAACGGGTAGTAAGACGCGGTGCTAATAATAAAAATAATACAATGTAAATTATTGGGCTTTTTTAGATTTATTATTTCAGAAAGTAAATAGCTTCATGATATTTGTGTATGTTACATGTAAAACCAAAATAGACAACTTTAAATAGATTGACAAAATAGCTATATAAACGCCGTGAGATATAATGTATATGCAATTTGCTATGTATAAATATTACATACAGTGTTTTATGCTTTGCAGGGAAACTCATTTAAATATAGTAGACAGAAAGGACTACTAAAATAGCGGTATGGTAAAATTATTAAATAATTCGTATTCCTCACTATGTAATTTAACATATTTTATACTTAACAACAACCTTATTATAAACAAACATATTCTGGCATCGAACCACGTATATTTGACTTGTTACTACCTAATTGCTGTATCTGACCACTTGGCCACGACTACCATGAGTGTATAAAACTATAATTCTTTGAAAAATAAACCTTTTCAAAGTGGGTTGGTACTACAATTTCAAAATTAAATTCAGTTTCTTGGTGCTCTCTTTTTGATAACACAGCCAGACGATGATATTAGTTTGCCTGACGGATGAAAGAGGTTTTTGTGCCGACTTCGTAAATTTATTATGCATCCTAGAATAGCCCTCTAGAGGACCTCAATCCCTTTCAATAAAGCAAAGGAAGAATTTATTAGCTAGCGAAAAATTATTTTTCTCTTAGTTCGTTATTATTTATTAACAAGGGACTTCGAATTGACAAAAAAAAAAACCTGTTCATTTCAATGTGAGGCCCATTCGCTTTTAACAATAGATTCGAAATGCTCGAGGCTTTTACTTCTAAAAAAAATCATATTTTTTTCATAGGGAAACTTTTTATTCGTATTTTTGACGAAAAACAGCTCACAAAACACTACTGTAACATAGAATATTTATTGAAAATGTACCACAATTTGTAAATAGAATACGGGAAATAAAAGTACTTAACATTAAGAATATATATTTTAGAAAATATATAATTTTATATAAATCGTAGAAAGCGTGATAGTGACTACATAAATATAAATACCTATACAATAATTTAACATATGAGTTATATATATATATATATATATATATATATATGTAAAAACTATTTTTGTAAAATTATTAACTCTAAAAATATAGGTATTAGTTAAAATAATTTTTTAAATTTATTAACTCTAAAAGTTATAAATAACTTTATTTTATTTTTCTCACTTTTATGTGACATTGATTTTACGTTGGGATCAATAAAATTGATTCATTTAGAATTGTTAATAATAAAACATTTTCCATACAACTACTTAAATACCAGATCAGATAGGAGTTTGTACGAAGCGAAGAAAATAAAAATACATCCTATACTTTTGTTCAACAACTTATTAAAGTATAAATGAATTGTTTAAATTAACTGAACCGGTCTATTTAAAAACTATAACACTGCATATTTACTTTTATTCTAGATTTTTTTCTCAAAATATTCAGATTATTAACAGATATTCTAATAATCATACTATATCAATGAGTGCACCTAGTAATTATTATTGTAAAACTTATGAGAGTACAGGAAAATAACTGGAGATTTCGATTTTAATCCTAGTTTTTTTTATTGCAGTCATCTGTTAGACAATCAAGATACCTTTCTAATGTATCTAAGATTGTGGTTAAAGGAGGTCTCTGTCTTATTTAAATTAATTAAAAAACTATTTTTTGGGATCCTTATGAGGATTGGGATATAAAAGTCGTCCTGAAAAAACGTGTGTATAGGTACTCCCTCTATACCCCCTCTATGCTTAATATATAATGGGAGCGTCCTACATTGTTGGAAAATCTGATAAAACCTTTGATTACTTAGGGGCGGGATATCAATGGGTTTAAACCCAGGCCCCAATAAAATATGAGTAAATTTGGTTGAATAAAATGGTACTTCAATTTTTGTATGTACTGTATGATCACTTAAAGATTATTAATTTATACAGACTTCTGTGCTGGCGGCCGGGGTTCAATCCTCGGTCCTGGCACATATTTATCTGATTTCCAAACCCTTCCTACACCTCTGACAAGACATCTTGTGAATGTGTGGAATGCCAGGCCGCCACCGTGGTTCGGATTCCACGTTAAACTGTAGGTCCTCCATTTCATCTCACAATCACCCTACCATTACACATTAGCGTAAGTGCGTATAACCCGAACGGGTAGTAAGACGCGGTGCTAATAATAATATAATAATAATAATAATTTATATTCCTGTGGAATAAAGAGCAAATTTAATTTTTCAAATTACCTGATAGACTAGGATTATTTTTTTGTAGAAAACCTATAATATATTACGTGTGTAGATTATCAGTGATTGTTTCATCTACGCATAACTATACCTTGATTTTCAGTTGAATAGATATTTGGAGCAGCTTTAAGAAAATGTATTTTTTTGTTATTAACATTGATAACATTTTGACATTATTTACGCTATATTAAGGATATTGATAATATCCATAAGAAATGACAGTTGCATAGCACATGACTTGTTGTGTGAAACATGAAAATATATTGTCTTTATTGAAGTGTTAGATACAGACATTCGTCAAAAAGTATTAGGATGTTATTAGAGGATATATTTAAATTACGTAAGTTTTTTTTTCATATCTTTTAGCTCCCCCCCCCCTCTCTACATAAGGGTTCATAGGATTTTCCGTCAACTCCCCCCTCTCCTTCTATCATAAATTTATTTTTATGATTTGTTAAATTATATTATTTTAATCGTTTAGCTATTTTTATACACACAAGGATTTGTAATAAAGCATGTGATATAAACATTTAGAATACTTTTATTTTCAGTAAGTAAATTAAACATAAGTGAAATTTTAATATTGAAATATTTTCTGAAAAAAAAAATAGATATTTCTCATAGTAAACATTGATAATAAATAGGTTATTTGGATTCTTAACACCCCTCCCCTCTATCTTAAGAAATTCTAAGAAAATAGGTGACCTGGTGGTCTAGGGGTAAGGTGTCGGACTTCTATGCTGGGGTCCGGGGTTTAATCCTCGGTCCCAGCTGAGATTTATCTGATTTCCAAACCCTTCCTTCACCTCTGACAATACATCTTGTGAATGTGGGGAATGCCAGGCCTCCACCATGGTTCGGATTCCGCGTTAAACTGCAGGTCCTCCATTTCATCTCACAATCACCCTACCATTATACATTAGCGTAAATGCGTATAACCCGAACGGGTAGTAAGACATGGTACTAATAAAAATAATAAAAAATAATCTAAGATAATACTGAAACCACCTCTTGCACCCAAAATGCCTACGTAATTTAAAGTGAGATATAGTCGTCAATGAAAGCCAAAGTCGACTGGAACACAATGTATATTCACCACAGAGAGAAACTTTGGAAGTAAGGGACTAAGAACATCAACCATGTTGCAGCAGCAGTCTTATGATAACAAGACGTGTTCAAAAGAACCAACGTTCTACGTGAGACAGTGCTAGCCCGTTAATGAAATGCACGTCGTACGGGTGACACTATGGCGGGCGTCACGTAATACGATGCCGCAAGGCGTATGCAGTTATTTGATCTCCTTAGCTCGGAATACCTCGTGTTTCACATAAAATCATAATAATTAGTCCTAGGAGCACATGGTCGTGTGTCTTTTTCATGGAGGTATGTACAAGTAGCCCAAGATAGATGAACCAGTTGTAATATATATCTCAGTATCCAACAAGCTTAGATATGTGCAAAAATAAACCTTTTAAATTCTAATCTTAAGTAATAAACCTTTGATAATTAATCTTACTACATAAATGTAATTTATACATGATCATTGATTTTACCGTTTTATACTCATATTTCTATTTATTATTGGCACCGCGTCTTACTACCCGTTCGGATTATACGCACTTACACTGATGTGTAATGGTAGGGTGATTGTGAAATAAAATGGAGTACTTACAGTTTAACGTGAGATCCGAACCACGGTGGAGGCCTGACACTCCACACATTCACAAGTTGTGATTAGTTCACGTCTTGTCAGAGGTGAAGGAAGGGTTTGGCAATCAGATAAATCTGTTCCGAGACTGAGGATTGAACCCTGGAACCCCAGCACAGAAGTCTGGCACCTTACCCTTAGACCACCAGGTTACCATCTCATCTTTCTAAGTTACAGAAAAAAATAATATTTATCTCTCTATGTCCTAAAGTTGTGCAATAACTTACTTGAAGCATCCTGTAGGATTAAGCCACTCGTGAGCTTACTATGTTATCTTCAAAGTTGCTACCGTTTAGAATGTATATGTTTAAGGTAATAATAGCGAAGTCTTTAACCCAACACTCTAACAGACTATGGCTTTAATTGTGGTTTAAGCTAGTTACAGCATACATTTTATCATTAACTTCTTTTTCTTAGTCCAAGGATTGTGGTAGTCATGTTCGAATAATAAACGCAACCTACAGAACAATAATAAATTATTTAATACTCATAAGATCAAACTAGAGTTTATTTCACTTTTATAGGGCTATAAGTTGATCACACTTATGATATAGGATTAAAGGGAAGAAACAGCCCCTATACATTTTATACTCTCTTAAGATTTTTACTTTCCATCGAACCCTCTAAGAGAAAAGTGTTAGATCGTAAAAAAGAAAAAAAAAACTCGAGATATTAATAAATAATGAAGTTTCATGGCCCTCTGAAACGGAGAATTTGTTTTATTTATGCCGTTTCTTTGTCTATATGTCTATTCATATCTCGGATTAGAACCTAAAAAATTTTACTGATCGGACTAAGCTTGGTAACGAGGGCTTTCATAAGACGCCCCCGAGGAGTTTTTGTTACAAAATATCTCACTCTAAAATTAAAGGTAGTTTACTGAAGGGTAAGAAAGATAAAATCGGGTTTCTCAAAATTCTTTCAAAATCTTTTTATTAAATTTTGTACTTAGGTATTTCAAATGAAATGGCAATTCTCATTTTCCCATGAAAATTACTTTAAGGGCATGCTAAAGAAGTGTAAACTTCCAATTTTGTTCATATTTTCACAACTATTTGAGATAAATATAACGTATTACTGTAAATATGTAGTACTATTGAAAATTACATATTTTAATTTAGAATACATTTTTATAAAACAATTAATTTATGAACTATAAGCAACCATCTATATGTTTAATAGAGTACTTTTAAATAATAAATGAATTGTTATGCTCTTTGTTGGACATAAATTATCTTCTTTTCTCAATGTTTCTGTAACATTGTACATTATCACATTTATGGTTTTTGGTTGGAGAGTTTGTGCAACAGTGTATATTATTTAGTTTACAAATTTTATAAATTTTTATCAATTGTCTCTATTTTAAAATTAGATAGATAAAAGGTATTTGCGGTTTACCATACCATTTATTTTATTCTCTATTTGAATCGCAGAACAAGGCACCTATATCTAGAAAAAAATATATTCCCTCAGATAATTTCATATTGTGCACCATGTCCCACCACATATTACACCATTGGAATAGGGATGAAGATGATATAATTTATAGGAAATATACCCGCATTTTTGGGGAGGGATACGAGGAAACGATTTAACAAAAACACCTCAAATACATTCGGAATGTATAATGAACTCTGAACTACCAGGTTGACAATCATGTATATTACTAGAGTGACATCTTAGACCATGTGAACACATACGTGGGCATTTCGTAATTAACTGTAATATACCCGCTTCGGTGGTCACATGGCCAAAGCTGTCACATTCTCGATATACTTGGTTGTCGATGACAGGGAAGAGTGGGGTAAATGACCCGGCCGGATGTGCTGAGAATAGTATTTCTTAAATATTTTCCCACTATTCCCAATATAAATGTGAGCACATATTCTCAAAATTCAGCCTGCCTCATTAATCCCCTATAAGAATAAATACGAGGATAGTCCGAACGGGTAGTAAACAGCACAATAATAACAAAAACTATAATATTTCATGTAACTCTTCGGTGGCCACATGGTCTAAGGAGTCACTCTCACAGTAGACTAGACTGCCGATAAAGGGGGTACTAGGTTTGAATCTCGACGGGTGTGCTGAAGTTTTTTCTTCTAAAATGGTTTTCCAATCTTTCTCTACGCAAAGGATGGTTCACTTCCTCTAAATATAACCTTCCTATTCCCTCCATACATTAGAGTAATTGGAACATAAGTGATGCTATAACCCAAATGCGGTGCTAATTTGTTTTATATATATGTATATATTTCATGTGCGGTGTTGAGTAAGGTCTTACCGATAAGTTCATAATGCCATTAGTGGGCAGAATACGAAACTCTGTGTAACGGTAGTTCCATCTAACCTATCACTTTACCTCCAAAACAACATAATATTTTTTATCGCAAATGTGACCACCCGCTCATCCTAACCCCCCTCCCATCCCACCCCCACACCCATGCAGGTAGGCGGTAAACCAGCAGACAGGATGTGTGTGTGTGAGGCCTTCAACCCCAACACTGGTATGTTAGGGATGGAGGGTGGGGGGGGGGAAGTAAAGAGTGGAGGGTGACTAGTGGAGAGCCAGGGTTTGGGGTGAAGAGTGAATATGTGTATGGAGGAAAATGAACTTTGATAATTACCCTCACCGCAGCACAGTATATACATCTCTACCCCACTATTTCCTCGCGTAGTCCTTCTCTCTCTATCTCTCTCTGTACGTCTCTCTTCAGATTTAAAAAAAATATATAACACACTTGATTCTTATTAATTATTGCAGCGTTTTTCAACCGGTGTGCCGGGGCACATTGGTGTGCTATAAAGGGTCTGCGGTATCATAAAAAAGAAACAGTAAAAAAATTGAGGAATAAAAATATATATTTTTAAATCGATGTTAAACATAATTTTTTTTAAATAGAACAATTACTATAATTTTAGATATTTAACTTTTAAACACAATCTAATAGCCGTTATTTTAATCATAAAATTCCTCCTCCTTAATAAACTTTTTTAAGCGCCCGTTTAGGTTATACGCTTATGCGCTAATTACTAATGGTTATAGGGATTAGTAAGGTTATATTTAAAGAAGTGTACTCACATTTGTATAGGGAGAAAGTGAGAAACAATTTTTGATAAACCACCCTCAATACACCTGACCGAGATTCGAACCTCAACTCCACGCCATCGGTGGTTTAGTCTAGTGTAAGAGTGGTGCCTTAGACCATATGGCCACCGAAGCGTGTCTTTAATAAACTAATGGTAGGCCTGCGGTAATTTTAGCGCTTTGGTTACTGTGATTTGAAAAAGGTCGAAAATCTCTGCACTATTGCAATGTGTAATAAATGAAGGTTTGGTGTTAGAGGGTGTGGTAGGGGTAGCAGAATTTAATGATTGAGTGTTGTTTAAGAACCTCTTTGTAAGAGGTTTTCTATGTTTTATGTGAAAGTTTCACATTTTAAACCCTTAATTTGTGTCTGGTAGTCTGGCAACTGTGGAACAAAGCCGTCGTCCAACTAATGAATGTATTAGCATATTTATATTCTGAAATTCATTACCAACATTAGTTGTCTGTGACTGAATGGTCTAAGGCATCCCTTTCATATTTAGATCAGCCTACTGATGACGGAAAGTGTGGGGTTCGAATCTCGGCCAAGTCTACAGTATGTGGTTTTTTCAAAACGATTTTATACTCTATTTCTACGCTAACGTGTGTAGATTACTTCTAAAATGCTTCGCTTTTCATCCCTGCACGAAAAATGTTTCATTGGTGAAATGAAAGCTTTGTGATGATCAGTAGGTTCAAAATGTTCACACTAAATATTTCAAATAAATTAAAATAAAACTGAAATAGACAACAGTTTTAAAGTAAATCAAAATTTTTTTAATTACAATTTATTTTAAATGTTTATTCAAATAAATATATAGAGCCAATCTCTTTCTGAATTTATTTTGTTTGTTATAAAAAACTTAATTTGTGAAATAATACTGTATTATTGATCATAATTAATGCATTTCAATTAAGGATGAAACTTAAATTGTGATTGTGAATGCTATCTTATTTGAATTTGCTTCCCTTTCTTCTATGGAGTTAACTGGAAGTTCTATCTGCCAGTGTTTTGACTAGTTTCAATTCCATACATTAGACCGATGGAGAAGTAGTAAGTAAAGTCATTGAAAATAATAACAAAGAAATAGTTTTACAGAGTGTAAATAGGTGTAATCTATTAATCTGTGATAGATCTCAAAATTAAGCTATCGGTTACAAATTGCAACGCAATCAATGTGTGTCTTTGAGATAACTGGAGTGTATCTATCAGGTGGAGAAGTTTGGTGGGTTTACTTGGTCTTGAACAAAGGACCCTTTTGTTTGCTTTGTTTTGGAATGACCTAGCCTCTCCTCTATGAGAACAGAGTGATTCTGTGCACTTAGTGCCCCCACATCCCCCCCTCTATGTCCTCCTTTTATGCAAACACGTACAGAGCCGCCACAATCACATGTGAGTAGAGACTAGCATATATGTACTAGGTAATATAATTACACCAAGGGCAAATTGAAAAGCCATTCATTGTGAAACGAAGTTTTACTATTAGTAAAGTCACATGTGAGGGCCTGGGGAGGGAACAAACATATTCCACTAATGTAATGTTTAATGCCCAATATTTTCATCGCTACACTTCAATATTTTGACATTATCTTACTATCTAATTTGCTATGAAATTTTAGTAAAATTCAAAATTTTCTTTGGATAGTAATTGCTAGTCTAACAGTGTTAAGTTTTATTCTTATATTAACCTCTGCTAGTGTGAAATTTCTCATTTGTGTGTTAACAGACAATAACTATTGTGACATAGTGTCTGAAAATAAGATAAGCAATATGTCTCGTCTCACTGATGTTAAAGGTAATATATCTTGTGACATAGTGTTTGAAAACATTATATGTAATGTCAGTCGTCGATTCCGATATCCAATTGTATGCTATGAAGTAAACTTAGGGAAAAACAGGAATAAATTAAATTATACACCTTAATTTTATGACATACCATTGTTATGATCGAACCTTAATGAACGGTTTGTCTCAATGCATGAAATGTATACCCGAAAGATAACAAACTTACATTAATATAAAATAAGATACAACCATCTTGTTTTTTTTAATGATATGCGCAAACACATTTTTCTAAGGTGTATTGGATAAGAATAACCCATCGATCCCTGGCGATCAGTATCTCATTTATTAGAGCAGGCGTTAGGGACTTCTTTGGTGCCATCTATTGTCGATCTCTTAGTTCCGAAGACCCTGGATGAGATAATTGGTTGAACCCATTCATTATCATAGAAGTACTACGCAAACTTACAGTAGTTGTCGCGCGCATCTTACACCCGTTTTATATTAGTTCGTACGACTACTTATTGGGCTTAACTTTGAGTCAAATAACTATAAAACATAAACCAAAAACTGGAGCCGAAACAATTAGATGATAAGTAACTTGAAAATTAACACTTTAATTGAAAAGTAAATATTCACTAGATAAATATAAACAAACTACATACTACGCTATTTTACTATTTTGTAGATAACTAGATAGCTGTTGCCCGCGGCGTTGCTCGCGTGGAAGTTGATTATATACAAATACGAAAATATACATATGTATTTACAGATTAATTAAAAATATTACGTTACGTTAATGACCATAACTTGACCTCAGATCAAAAATAATGCAAGTCCGATAGAAACTTTCACCCCCTTTTTCATCCCTTATTAAATAAAATTTCCAAAATTCCTGAAACACGTATTTATTTGTTTTACGTCAATAACCGAAATACAAAATTTTGTTTATGTAACTTTCAAAATGATGGACTTTCATACATATTATCATACATATTATCATCCTCTATTTTGACCCCTTTGGGGTGGAATTTTCTAAAATCCTTTCTTAGTGGGTGCCTACATAACAAAATGAATATACAGTCCAAATTTCATGCTTGTAGCCTTTATAGTTTGCGCTCGGCGATGATGAATCAGTCAGTCAGTCAGTCAGTCAATCAGGACATGTTATTTTATAAGTATAGATGAGAGTCAGATGAGCTCCGCCGGACGTGAAGCAAACTTCAGCACGTTATCCATTACTTTCCTCGGTATGAATCGTCTAATTGTTTCCGTTTTACTTTGTATATTAATGTAAAAACTGTAAAAGTTATATTTTGTTACGAAGCTTTGTACTTTAAGGCTGGGAGTAAGCGAACGCAAGGCACGGTAGCAGTTTTTATATATATTATTATTATTATTATTATTATTATTATTATATTATTAGCACCGCGTCTTACTACCTGTTCGGGTTATACGCACTTACGCTAATGTGTAATGGTAGGGTGATTGTGAGATGAAATGAAGGACCTACAGTTTAACGTGGGATCCGAACCACGGTGGAGGCCTGGCATTCCCCACATTCACAAGATGTCTTGTCAGAGGTGAAGGAAAGGTTTGGTAATCAGATAAATCTGTGCCGGGACCGAGGATTGAACCCCGGCCGCTAGCATAGAAGTCTGACACCTTATCCCTAGACCACCAGGTCACCTTTTATATATAAAAAAAACATATTTTGTCTAAAACCAAATGCTGTTCTAAAGAATGGCGCACACAACGCCTGCACGGACCAGTGAAGAACGGAACTGCAACCTTCACGACTCCACACACCTGTCCTGCGCCCGGAGCAGACCACCACTCACTCACATGCCACATTTTCTGTTGGTTGATAGGGTGAAAATATTTAACGCACTCTTTTTTTTTATTTAGTTTCATGTCTGCTTTGAACATGGAGGAACTGTGTAGCTCTAAAAGAGGACTTTCATTTGATTGGCTCGCTGTTGTGTGAGGAAGAGAAGGCAAAAGAAATGACAAGGAAAAAGAAAACATATTTATGGGTGCATCCTATCTTGTTACAATACAATAGACTTGTTGACAGGTCATCTCACTACTCGCCTCTGTCGTGTTTGCTCCAAACGGGAGTAAACCCGAGACCCGGCGTAGATACCCGAACCGAGACAAAGTATGAAAATGTTGCTGGTACGTGCTGGTTGCCAAAGCGTACACTGTACCAGACCAGTACGACCAGCAACCGAAATTGCTGGTCAGGATTGTACCCCGACCAACAAGACTTGCATTGACGGTCGCTGATGGTGCTGGTCGAGTGTGTGATACTGTATTTAAGGTGCAACAGAAGTGCAAGTATTTTTCAGTTTTTATAGAATATACATTTTTTGGCAAAAATAAATCAAAATATTTCTCCAGTAGCAACATACAGTTTAGTTTTCTGCACATACTAATATCAACAGATCTTTAATATCTGCCAAGGGTGTCCTGGAATGTTATCAAAACATTTTCTCTTTATTTAAAATGTTTTGACAACATTCCAAGATACCCTTAACAGATATTTAAGATCTGTTGATATCAGCATGTGAAGAAAACTAAACTTACATTGCTACTGGAGAAATATTTGATTTATTTTAGTCAAAAAAATGTAATGTATAAAAACTGTAAAATTACTCGTGCGTCCTTCTGCCGTACCTTAATAACATGGGTATCTTCCCCGAGTGCATTTTACTGGTCCGCGCAGGTGTAGTGTGCGTTATCCTTTATTAGATAAGTTTAGTTTAGATTTCTACATACAGAATCTCAACAATTACTTGAATATTTGTCATAGGCATTGCGTAATTTGAACAAGAATTTTTTTCTTTTGGATACAATATAGCACACGATAAATATTAAAAAAACTGTTTTGATTAATATGCAAAGAAACTAAACCAAACATAGCTACTGAAGTAATATATAAATATATATATTAATTTGGGCAAAAATACATTATGTCTGTTGTTATAAAAATTGTAAAAATAATGAATTTTTTTAGCACCATGTCATACTACCCGTATGGGTATTATATAAAAAAAAAATAACACCAAAACTCATACCGTTCTTAGATAGCTGAAATGGCTATTTTTAAACATTATTCAAGAGTATCTTATCGTTTTTGAGCTTATAATACGTACCAAAAGATATTTAAACATCTTTTTATCATGCGCGAAACAAAACATAAACAATATTTTCACGAACTTAACAACTTTTGATTTTCAAATTACGCTCAATATTATTTATTTATTTTCGAGTTAATGATAACAATATTCAAATAAAAAATAAATGATTCCCAGTTTAGGCATCTCACTTTAGATGTGCTATGACCATCATCCAAGGAGAAATATTCATCCAAAGAGAAAATAGTTATGTATTCGGACCAACAAATAAAGATTGAGTTATAATTTTTTTAGACAAAAAAATATATTTTATTTAGAGATTTACAACCATACAGCAAATAACGATTTCCATGGTGACAAAAAGAAATATTTAAAACAGAAAATTCTCTGTGAAAATCGGGTTTTCCTAAAAACTACTATTTTTCCTGACATTATGGATTCCTAACCGTTAAAATGAGTGGTCGTTTGTCAAAATCTGTTGTCATTTCCTCGTAATTTATATTACCAGAAAGGGGATTATTATAATATATATAGATTCGTTAATGGTGGTGATTGAGAGAGCGTTACCCACCCCAGTCTTATACCATGCCACCACCGAAGCGGTTAGTGATGAACTTAACCCATGTTATATCCCCCCCATCCAAAGGCAAAGTAACTTTCCTGGTTCCAGATTGGAGATGACCGGTTCTTGCTCAGAAGTTGCCCATTCTCCGGTTTATCATATCCCGCAAGCTGGTGGTACACATTGTTGTGGTTTATTGCATTAAGCAAGCACTCTGTACCTTGAGAGCCGGTGTGTTTACCCTAACACTCAGGTATCGACGAGATATAAAACCCACCTCCTCATTTCCTCCTTTCAAACGTTACCTTGTATATCATAATGATAAAATGTAAACAATATAATTAGAGAGGCTTTCCCACAAATAAAACCTACGATACGATGTAATTGTTGAACAAAGTACCCTTTCACGAAAATTAGAAATTAAAACTCGATTAATAAAAGTAATTTTGATAGCCCTATAAAGTACACCTGTTTTGGAATAATTTGCCAATTATCTTATTAAAATAGATGAAAATATAACCTCACATTTATAATTAAACTAAACCCTTTCATATGATAAAAGGGTCAGAGCCTCTAATAAACCTTACACCTGTTCATGTTATAAAAGTGTTAGAGCCTCTAATAAATCTTACACTGTTCATGTGCTAAAAGGTCAGAGCCTCTAATAAATCTAACACCTGTTCATGTGATAAAATGGTCAGAGCCTTTAATAAACCTTACACCTGTTCATGTGATAAAAGTGTTAGAGCGTCTAATAAACCTTACACCTGTTCATGTGATAAAAGGGTCAGAGCCTCTAATAAACCTTACACCTGTTCATGTGATAAAAGGGTCAGAGCCTCTAATAAACCTTACACCTGTTCATGTGATAAAAGTGTTAGAGCCTCTAATAAATCTTACACCTGTTCATGTGCTAAAAGGGTCAGAGCCTCTAATAAACCTTACACCTGTTCATGTGCTAAAAGGGTCAGAGCCTCTAATAAATCTTACACCTGTTCATGTGCTAAAAGGGTCAGAGCCTCTAATAAATCTAACACCTGTTCATGTGATAAAAGGGTCAGAGCCTTTAATAAACCTTACACCTGTTCATGTGATAAAAGTGTTAGAGCCTCTAATAAACCTTACACCTGTTCATGTGCTAAAAGTGTTAGAGCCTCTAATAAACCTTACACCTGTTCATGTGCTAAAAGGGTCAGAGCCTCTAATAAACCTTACACCTGTTCATGTGCTAAAAGGGTCAGAGCCTCTAATAAATCTTACACCTGTTCATGTGATAAAAGGGTCAGAGCCATTGTTACGTTAAAACAATTATGCTTTCAAATTTATCACCGCGTCTTACTACTGGTCGGTCTATTCGAAACATATTATGTTCATAAAATATGGATAAAGAAGATATATAAGAAGTGTAACCACATTTGCATGGTGTGAGGGTGGAAAAACATTTAGGAAAAACACCCACAGTACAACCGGTCGGGATACAAACCCAGACCTCTCCATCACCATAAAATTAGACAATATTGGCGTTTAGTCCACATGCCTACTTATACGTATATGTACTTAATCTAAGAGACAGGGATAAGGAAGATAAATTTGAGGAATATCACCTTCATTAGAGCACGTAGGAAGTTTGGCGCAATCTTGGTTAATTCTAGTGATGAAATTCACGGGTCGTTTGGATTAGGTTGGTCATACGTTTGGCACAGTTGCAAAAACATCCATTAACCTACGTTGTGTGTTTGTTTACGTTTGACTCGCGTTTCTCTAGCTAGTGTCTGGTAGATCGTCTGATAATTATGTTAGGGTAGGTTTGCGAAACTGAAAGGGAATCTCCTGATGGTTAGGTTAGGTTAGGTTTGCGAAACTGAAAGGGAGTCTCCTGATAGTTACGTTAGGTTTGCGAAACTGAAAGGGAATCTCCTGATGGTTAAGTTAGGTTAGGTTTGGTTTGTGAAACTGAAAGGGAATATCCTGATGGTTTAGGTTATATTAAGTTGGATCTGCAAAACAGGAAGGAATTCTCTTGATAGTTAAGATTAGGTTGGATTAAATTATGTCAGGCATAGTATAAAGGAAAATAAGTAATAGGAATGTTTTGGAATTCTAACAGATATCAAGAAAGGAAGAAGCTAAAAAAGATTGAAAGAAGACGATCAGGACCGAGGAAAATGGAAGATATCCTGTTGAAAGCTATCTCAGAACAGATTCACAAAAGAAGCAGAAGGTCTGTATGGATTAAAGTGATTATTATGTTTATCCTTAGTTCCCACGTCCTATCTCATTGGTCAAAATGACCTCCCATTTTATTACCAATACCGCTCCAAACGTCCTGTATAGATTGATCCAAATAGGTTGCTTTTCACTGAAAATATTCCAAAGGTCCTACATTTCCATGCTTGGAGAGGGTATGGAATATAAACCGTGATACATTATTTATTATTAATTCACACCCCTCCAATGCACCAAGCTGAGATTCAAACCTGGACCTTTCCGTCGGTAATTTCATTATATTGTAATTCTGCTACATTAAACGGTGTACTGGTCCCCAGTTGGTAAATATCTAGAAGCTAGGATAAGGTGGGTAGTATTACACGTATTCTTCAAGGTTAAATTTATATGTAAAACATGTGTTATACCATTTTATTTTTAGCACCTCATCTTACTATCCGTTCAGTTTATACTCTTATGTACTAATTACGCTAGTGGTTTTAGGGATTAGGAAGGTTATATTTATTGCAAGTGTACCCATGTTTGCATGGAGGGAGTGTGGAAAAAACATTTGGGAAAAAACCACTCTCAGTACACCCGACTGAGATTCGAACCTCAATCTCCTCCTTATCGGCAGTATAGTCTACAGTGAAAGAAACAATTTGATATATTTTTAATTATTCAACAAACAAATTGAGATATTAGTTACTTAACCACAAACCTTGTGAACCTACTTGTTACAAGGTAATTAAATTATAATTTAATGTTTTCGGCTATTTAATAAAATAATATTTACTGATTGATAACATAGCTCATTATAATTATATTAGAGTTCATGTGCAAATACATTAAACCCTTTTTTTTATCTCGCTCATTAAATTATAGCCTGTGATTAAATTCATTTTAGGACATCAGATTCTGTTGAACGTATTTAATTAGATTATTGTTGGTTGTAATATTATTTAATCTTTAATTTATTTTTAGTTTAAAAAATAAATTAGAGATGTAAAATTTTTTTAATTGATTTAATTAGTGTTGTTAAAATGTTTGTAAGAGTGATTACTTCTGAACGTAAATACATATTTATGTTTATTAATAAAGATAATTAAAATTTTGTTAAACAAAACACATACACAGAAACAATTTGAACCGCGATGAACACATAATACATTATACTTATCTACAAATAACAAAAAACTAGTTTGTATCTTATTACTATATATAATTTAAGCTTAGCAACCAATGTTGACATTCATAAAAATCATTTTAAAAAATTTATGCAAATATTATGTTCTTAACTTTATAAAATTTAGATACTCGGGATTTGAAACAAATACTATGGAATGCATTAAAAAACAAACAATTATATAGCGTGTTTATTATCCATATATTTTTACACCATTATAAGTCTTAACAAATTCATTATTTTAAGAACGATCTTAAAACGGTTTAAAGTAAATCCTTAATACTTTGTTTATTCAAATAATTAGCTTATTTGTTTTATTATATAATGCATTAAAATTTCATATTTTGATATTCTTACACTTAACTTTAAAGTAAATACATTTTAAAGAGTGAGGATTAAAGATTATTTGATTTTTTGATATTCGTATAGTGCCCAAGATAGTTACTATGCTAGAATTTGGAACCTCAATGAGCTAAAACTCACACTAAAGAAAGACCAACAAATTTTATTATTATTATTATTATTATTATTATTATTATTATTTTATTATTAATTATTATTATTATTAGCACCGCGTCATACTAGCCGTTCAGGTTACACGCACTTACGCTAATGTGAATGATAGGGTGATTGTGAGATGAAATGGAGGACCTAAAATTTAACGTGGGATCCGAACCACGGTGGTGGCCTGGTATTCCACACATTCACAAGTTGTGATTAATACACGTCTTGTCAGAGGTGAAGGAAGGGTTTGGCAATCAGATAAGTCTGTACCGGGACCGAGGATTGAACCCCGGACCCCCAGCACAGATGTCCGACACCTTACCCCTAGAAAGCCAGGTCACCTATTATATAACAGATCGATATTTGGGTAACTAAGCGTGTTCCAAAGAATAAATACAATTATATTAATAATATAACAGATACATAATTTTGAGGACATAACAGTAAATGGCATAAAACTTGGCCATAATAGAAAAAAGTTATTTTAAAACAAAGTTAATACTTTGTTAGATGGGGGTGTCCCGTGGTGAACAAAACAAGTTGAGTAATTTAACTGTTCTTTTCTCTCTATCCTTTGGCGCAAAAATAGAGATGATACACAATAGATCCTAAGATAATAGGGACAAAAATAAAACACATGAACTGACATGAAACAACGTCAAGGTCAGAGTAAATACAATAAATCCCCGCGCGCGCGAGAGAGAGAAAGAGTAAGGAAAGAGAGGCAAAACTATTAAGTGAGTGATATGAATGATGACCTTTAACAGTAAAAGAAATGAAGAGTAGCAGATAAAGTAGCTGGTGCATTCCCGCCCGTTAAAATGAAAATGTGGTTCCCCGGCGGTTGTCTGATCTTGTTATGGTGGGACTATAAAACAGACAACTGGTCCACATCAAGCATCACACGCATTTGAAAGTAGAATAGCTTACATTACTTGGGAGTCAAAAGTATCGCGGAAACATAAAAACTACTTCAAGAAATAATCACATAATTCAACAGGTGAGTTAAAACGTTTCACTTGTTCTTGATGATTAGAGTAACTCTGACTAATACTGTTCTTTTTGAAGAATATTACAATTTTAATACGGATATTTTAAATTATAATAATTAATTTATTATAATTATTATATATTTTTTCATGATTGATTTTATACAAATAGTATAAGATCTTTTTTCTTAACAAATTTATAAATATCTAATATAGTTTTTTTTCAATACTTATTTTGTACTTTATCTTAACCTATATTTCAATTGACAAATATACTACATCACATCTCTTTGATCACTTAATGCGAAGCATAATTAAGTGAAGTTTGATGGATGATGCAGAGAAAATGAGTACCATTTAACCGGGGATGAATAGATATATTTTCTAAGAGAAAATTATTTTTAGTGAAATCAGTTGGCGTCGAACCCGCTTCGGTGGCCACATAGTATAAGGCACTACTCTCGTAGTAGACTAGGCTTCCGATGACGTGGAGATCGAGGTTCGAGTCTTTATCGGGTGTGTACTAAGGGTTATTTTACTTAATTGTTTCTAACTCTCCTTCTATTCAACCGCAGGTAAATTCACTATAACTACTATAAATGATTTATTATTCCTAATCCATTGCTGTAAATATGGGACTAGCCCAAACGGGTGATAAAAATACATGGTGGACAGCAAAATAAATGTTGTAACAGAGTTTTAAATCATATTCGTGTTGTGTAGTTATTGAGGTGACGTAAAATAAGAGCAAATAAAATTTAAGTTGTCACTTTAAAAAAAATGAAATTTTAACTATCACCGGTTGCTTGGACTAAACGTAAATCTTGTCAGCTTGGTTTGCCAGTGATAAGAAGCCCAGGGATCGAATCTCGACTGAGTAAACTGAGAAGATTTCTTTCCCTAAATGATTTCAGACTCTCCCTTCCGCAAATGCTGGCAACTTTCTCTAATGAATATGTTCCTAATCTTCTATCCATTATTGTAATTAAATTTGGATATCCCAAGTTAGTGGTAAGACTTAAGGTGGAAAAAAAAAGTTCCCTCAGTATAGACATTTTCAAGTTTTAGTTAATAATCCGATAAATTCACTTAAAATCTTGGTAAAAGCTTAAAAAAAGATTTTGTATGTTTTAATCTTTTATTTTGGGAATATTAATACTTAAGTTTGTTTTCAGTGCACAATGATGAAATCAACGCTCTTGTTGGCTCTCGTCGTGGTCACAGCCATCCCTGGAGCGATGCTAGCGGTTATCCCCGTCCAACAGCTGTACTACGCCAAGCCGACCATTTATGAAGTGGAAGATTTGTACCAAACCTTACCGCAGAGGACGGTACATATCTGGGACGATGCTATGTTGGAGGTGCGTGATATAAGCCTACCCTTGCGTCAACATTACTAGATACCGAGATAGAAATATTAATAAGTTAAAAAAAAAAATGTTTTGGTAAAATATAAGTTTTCTCATTATCTGAATCCACACAAATGCTATTAACAATTTGTTTAAATGTTTGCCATAAAATGTACAATGGGTTCGTACCTATTTGCTTGTGTAATGAGTCTGAAGAAACAACAAAATCAGTGACGTGATGTAGAGTTTTTCCAGGGTAATTAGAGTAAGTTCAAATGTAGCTGTGATATGTTGAAATGAAATGGAAATGGAACAGTTTCACATTTGAAACTGACCCTTTCCATTAGAATTTGAGTAAGTTCATTTTGTATTTAGTGTAACATTGCACTTGAGGTATACTCAATTTAGCTATGAAATTTGCCCAAGTATAAAGTTAATTATTTCCCGAAAATTGAAAAATAACACCCGGACACGGGAATTGAACCCGGGACTTTTGGCTTAGTACACAAGTGCTCTACCCACTGAGGTATCCATAAATCGTATTGAGGTCAGAATCATTCTTCACTCATATTTTAAGGCAAAGTCAATGAAAATACATTTTCAATGTGAGCTATATAGAGAATGTATGTATGTCTGGTCAAATGGGGTGCGAGTTTGTGATAAAATATCACAGGTACTGTTTTAAAGGCTCTTCTTACACTTGTAGCATTTAAAGATGTCACTAAACAATAAAATGTACAAAATACATTATATGTGGATTTGTTTTGTTTTTAGTTGGGTTTTTCTAGCTATTATTAATTTTATGTGAAAAGGCAAATGAATAGTTTCTAAAATGACCCGATCAAGTGTATCTTTCAAGATCTTACTATCAAATACTAGTTTGGAAATGTTTCTTCAAGTGGTACACTTTATATAACATGGCTCTCATTTAGTTGCATTTAATTATGACCTAATGATTATATGACACCTTTTTAAAAAATGGTTTTAACATATATAATAATTTGTCAACATCCGTAAAATATTAAAATAAAACAAATTCTAGATCTATATGGAAAGTTTGTGTTTAGCCTGATGCTGCTAGAAATCTTTCGTTTTTGCAATATTAATTATTAAATAAATTATTGAATTGAAATGCCAATGCTCTGGCTATTAGAAACTAAAATTACGGTAAGATTTTTCAAGAAGACTTTTTTCAAACACAAACTTTTTTTTTTGCAATTAGCAATAGTACGGTAACATTTGATTGTATTATTATAATTATTCTATAGGTATTGATAATATTCACAAAAGTGAGAGCCGCTAATCACAATGCTTGACAGCGTGATGGTAGATTTAGTAACTCTTAAAGCTGTCAGATAGGATTATTATTATATCAATTGGACTGTAGATTGTCAAAATTAGGTGGTGATAGTTTGAGAACGATTCATTAATATTCGTCTGACCCGCTTCAGCGGCCGGATGGTCTAAGGCGTCACTGGCCTGCTGATTACGAAAAAAATCGTTGCTTGAATCCCATTCAGATTTACTGAGGCTGGTTTTTCCTAAATGGTAACCTACTCTCCCTCCACGTAATTGCGATAAGTTATCTCATAAATATTTCCTTCCGCGTCTCTACCCGATTAGAGTAATTATCATATATGCTTATAACCTGAACATATAGTAAGATGCGGTGATAAAAATACATAGTTATATATATTTATACAAATATATTCGTCTGAAGAGAGAATTGGGATTACCTCATAAGCAAAACTAACACTATTCTATTGTTTCAAGGTCATGTTAGATTTTAGTTGGGAGTGTAGGAGAAGCGAGAGAAGGGAAGGATTTTTGCAATTCTTGGAGACTTTTGTTTTTTTAGAAAATAAATAAAATATTGCGCATTACAACACACATAGAGGTAAATTTTTTCACGTGGTGATATAAACAGTTCCTTAAATATCTGTTGAAGGTGTCCTAGAATATAAAGAAGATATTTTCTCTTCATTTAAATAGTTTTGTCATTTAATGCAACTATGCTCATGACCGATATTCAACAGCTGTCGATGAATATTACAATGTAAATAAAATTAAACTCTGTCTGTATTGAGGCAATATTTTATTTGTTTTGGCCAAAAATAAGTTTATTTATTAAAACTTCTAAAATACAGGTTTATTCCCGCTTGCGTTACACTCCCACCTTAACGGGTTTTATTGGTTTCTCTCCACTAGCCCGAGCACTCACGCACCGTCGCCAAAGCGGGGGTGGATTCACGGTGGACGCCACTCGCCACTCGGGTGGTGGCACCCTGGTGTCAGCGCAGGGGTCTGGTACCGTGTGGCGTAGCACGGACAGGCAAGGTCAGGTGGATCTGAACGGTCACGTGTCCCGGGTGTACGGAGGTCCGGGAGGGAACAGCCCCCCAACCTACGGGGGTGGCGCCTCTTTCAACCACAATGGCAGGGGTGGAGTGGGGGTGGACGTCAGCCGCACACCGGGATACGGAACTCAGGTAGTGTCTCCGGGGTTTATGTATTTATTATAATATGTGTTGCTAATTCTAGTGTCGGTATCAGTGGAGTGGCGTGGCTTGTTACTAGAATAAGTTAAGCTAATTGAAACTGTACTTGTAAACAATTCTCATCTCCCAGTAGGCCATTCGGGTCGACCTCAGTGGTCTTAGGGTAGAGTGCGATGCTTCAGGACCCGATGTTCGTGGGTTCAAACTCAAACGCCGTTGAGGGATTTTTTCTTGAGAGATAAAAATCTATAGCACAACTTACTTCGGATTGGAAATAAAGCCATCGGTCCTATGCCGATTGTGGAATGTAAAATAACCCTGGAAGTTATGTGAAGATACCTTTCCCGGTCAAATTGGTAGGCTCTTGCGCCCTCGCTCATAGAAAATCCCGTGTGTTGATATAATCAGTTGTTTCAGAAAGTAAACGTTAAATGCCTCAAATAAAATAAATATAACACTGGGCCAATAAATATATATTATTCAAGTGAGGCATACAATGTTTTTTTAGTCAAATGGACAGTGAGTGGTATAGAACATATCACAAATATATGTTTCACAGGCTCTGCTTACCCTGGTAACACGCTTAAACACAGCACTTATCGGTATCAATGGGTATATAAGCCACATAAAACATTAAATCGAAGAAAGAGCAAGAGAGAAATAAGGTGAGTCCAAGAGATTTATCAACAGTCAACATTTAGTCGAGGGAGAGCGAGGATAGAGCTTTCATTCAAATTATATGAAGTTTTTTCATAGATGACAGTGTAGCATTTTAGTACTAGCTGCTTGTATAGACGATGCAAGAGCTTTAAACTGGGGGTGTAGAGGACGTGGTAAAAGCTAACTTTTGCTGCAGGTTCTATAGAAAAACTTTTTTTGCCTAAAATAAATAAAATAGTACTCCAGTTGAAACACGAGTATTATTTTATTCACATGTTGATATGAACAGTTTTTGAATATATGTCATGAGCACGATGGAATTAGAGGAGAAAGATTTTAAATGAAGAGAAAAAAATTGTCATTAAATTTCAGGGTACTCTTGACAAATATTCAAGAACTGTATAGGTCACCCACCGCGTGAATAAAACTAAATTTTATGTTTCCACTGGAAATATATTTGATTTCTTTTGAAGAAGAAAAAAATTGCTATAAAATTTGCCAAAACACTGTCTTTTTCTCTCGTCTCCTATCATCACAACTTAAGGTAAGTGTCTTCTCATAGCACAATCAGCACACATTCTTGATCAATAAATGAAATACCAATGTTATGTAATGTTTTTGTTCAGTTGTCAGCTCAAGCTCAAGCCAATCTTTGGCGTAGCAGGAACGGTATGTCTAGTTTGGACGCTACCGGTAGCTATTCGAGGAACTATGGCGGTCCATACGGCACCGGAAGGCCCAACTACGGTGGTTTCATAAATTTCAATCACAGGTTCTAATGGGAACTTGAAGCTCTAAGAACTTGTAAACTCTGCTATTGTTGGGCTCACATAGAGGACTATAGGTGTTGCAGTAAATCTATAGACTTCTTCAAGTGTCAGTTAACCTTGTAACAAAGATGTTTTCTTATTTAAAATATTTTAGTTATAACAGTATTTTTATCTTTTGTATTTTGCCACGTTAATGCATTCATATTATGTCCAAAAACTGTTTATAACTAATTAGGCTAGTATTTATAGGACATTTCTCTATGAAAGTTAGCGTTAATCCTCAATATAGTTTACACAGTATTTTACATTACAATTACGTGAGTAAACTTACATCAAAATATTTCATCAAGTAGATTATTTAACTCGATAATTTTTTATTATGACTTATTTTAATGAGTTCACTATAAGTGCGATGGATATAACATAAATGTGTAAGTGGTATATCTCATTGTCTAGTCAATCAATATTTTAATTAACTAAACCAAAGATGTATTAATACACTTATCTTTTGTTTTAATGTTATAAGCTTGTGTGGCTAGTTACATTTCAAAATTAAAATAAAGTTATCTAGAGTCTGTTGAAACCTAAGAAATCCCTTAGATTAAAATTTTATAAGACATTATGAACGTATGTAATTTGGTTTAGTTAGGATTAGGCCTAAATTGATCATTAATTGTTATTAAATGTCTAAGACAATTTTGTAAGAAATATAAAATATTTAAGACAAAATTAATGAAAAATATTTATCAAAATATGTTGTTTGTAACATAATTTAACTTAAAAAGTCAATAAATCCTATACATTTTTTAAGAATTGCAATTTAATCCTATCCTTTATTAATCATGCTAGGAGCAAAGTAAAAATTTGTGGCTCAAAATTTATTTACAATATTAAATTATATTGAATATTAAAGGAATTTATCTTTGTGTGTGCTCCCAGGTATCAGTAAAACTAAATTACCAGTTATAACAAAACATGGAATAAAGATTGGCTCTTACAAGAAAATTTAAATTAAATTATTTTATGCAGCCTAATTAAGTCTTGTCCAATTATCAATATCCTTAGTTAAATAGTCAACACGTGTATGCTAATTTCTAGTCTAAAAACTAGCAACTTTATTTAAATTGATTAAATAAGTATAATATAAACTAAATAAATACATTGAATATGAATACATATTTTTCAGAAGTAAAAAAATATGCTATAAAATTATTTTAAATAGATTTTGAACCAATTTAGTTGATATATAAATGTTATGTCAATTCCCTTCATACGGCCCATCTATATTAATTTAGACTTGCTAAATTAATATGGGCTACATAAAACAAAATAAAATATGTCATATATATTTTAAGATAGGACTAAATGGGAACTGATTTTTTTTTATTTATGGTTCATAATATTGGTGTTTAATATGAAATGCATCTTATTTCAATTTATACCTCTTGTATAAAATAAAATTATATAAATTTATACTAATACTTACTAAACTTTAAGCATACATAGTTTTATAGTAATTTGGTAAGCATGGATTTTAATATTTTCAAAATATGTCTTAACATTTATGGACGCAGCGATTATTGTGTATATTTTTATGCTTGAACAGTGTGTCACCTTGTGTAAAAGAATGACCACATGATAAGCGTTACTAAGATTTAATTACTGAACTCCCAACTATTATCAATTTGTATCGCTTTCACTTTAAAATTACACCTCACTCTTAAATATAAACCCGTAATAATAATATTAGCACAGCGTCTTACTACCCACTCAGCTTATACGCTTATGTACTAATAACACTAATGGTTTTAGGGATGATGAAAGTTATATTTAAAGTAAATGTACCCATATTTGTGTGGAGGGAGAGTGTAAAAACCACCCTCAGTACACTCGACCGTGATTCAAACTTTGATCTCCCTGTCATCAGTAATCTAGTCTACTGCGAGAGTAGCGCCTTAGACAATGAAGCCATTGAAGTGGGTATCCAGGTGTTAGTTCCGATATATTTACAGTTCCGGGAATGGTGAAAATTTGAAAATTAGTCAGAAACACAACACACCCCACACACACACAACACACACACACTACACACACACCACACTCTACAACACACAACCCACACACACACACACAACCACCACTACACACGCCGTCAGACGGACAAAATAGGTAAATGGTATAGAAAGTTTCAAATAAAAAGAGATTTTTCCAAATTAATGAAATGTGCGTGGTTAATTTCCCTACACTGAAATTTTAACTGACTTAATTAAAAATGTATCTATTTGTTAATTTTACCTTAAAGGGATTTAGGATGGAAAGAAACCGTGTTGGTGTTCAATGGTCTAATGCGTCTAGCTCGTGTTGGAACGGTTTGCCTTTGACAGGGAGGTATAAGTTTATATCCCGGTCGGGTGAAATAGGAGTATTTTTTCCTAAAGGTTTTCTCAAATGACCTTCTAAAATATTCGCGTACATTTACCCAAAAATTTTACCCTCATTTCTATTCCATTAGTGTACTTTATTTTTAGCACCGTATCTTACTACCCGTTTGGTTTAGACACTTATAATATTTTTTGTCAGGGATTAAAAAAGTTTTAATTTGAGAAAGAATACACCCATTTACGTGGAGGATGAATGTAAAACGATTTAGGAAAAAACACTCCCAATACCTCCGTTCAAGGATCGAACCCTGAATCGTCCCATTGTTGGCAGTCTAGTCTATTGCGAGTTGCAGGAGTGACGCCTTAGATCATGCGGCCATCGAAGCGGGAATTAATGTAATTTTTGTGTGTATACAACCCAAAACGAGTAATAGGACAACACGAAAAAAAAAAAAAAACTCAGCTGCAAAAAGTCTTGTAGAAAATATATACTTATTTTGGCCTACATTATTTTAGTATACTAATTTAACTCTATTTTAATATATTAATAGTATTATTTTATAAGTATTGGTATTATTTAACAAATGTGACAGCTGAAGATCATATTATTTGACGTATGAATATAAGAAACTGATTTCAGTAGATATTGTAATTGTCAATATAGGAATGAGAAGCGTGATTAAAAATAAATGAACCTGCACTCTTTCTGTAGAACGGATAGAAAACAACTTTCACGGGAAGGGCAAAGGTCAAGGAAACAACCTCAAGCCTAGACCTCTGGAGTAAAGTTCTAAAGGCCAGTAAAACGCGTCAGTGATAATAAATTAATGATTTGGGTCTAGTAAAGTGTATATTTTGTACATTCATACGAGTATGTGTGCACGCCATTGAAGAGGGCACTTGACGTCACGAAACAACTGCCATTCAGGCAGCGAAGTGGAGCCCTCATACCATGGATTATTCATCCGTGCGTGCGCTCAAAATGTCGGACATTGGAAATGTTAATGTTTATTTCTTGTAATGAATATTGATATTATTTTAGTTACTTAACGAGAATTTCATGAACCAATTTATTATATCAGCACACGATTTATAAACTACTTAAATATAGAACAGACACAACACTCAGCTCCCAGCAGTTAATTTATCAGCATGAAGGGGAGAATATACTTTTTCAACAATGTTAAATTTTTCAGTCATGGTGATAATCGAACCCGGGCCCCTTATCCTATAGATAAACACGCTCCCAGCTGAGTAAAGTGTTACGACTGTAATTTATGTTATTTTATAAGTAAATATTATTACAGAATAAGAACATACCGTATTGGTTAAAGTTTAAAACTTCGTTAAATAAGAAGTTTTTTTTAGTACAACGTCTCACTACTTAGTCACGCTATACGCCTATGTACTAATTACACTAATGAGATAAGGATAAAGGGTGTTGAATTGAAAAGAAATGTACCTGCATTTGCGGGGATAGAGAGTAGAAAACCATTCAGGGAAAAAATCTCAGCACACTCGACTGGGACCAAAACCATATCTCCATGTCATTGGCAGTCTAGTCTATTGCGAGTAGTGCCTTAGACCATGCAACCACTGAAGTGGTTAATACTATGTTTCCCTATTTTAACAGTCTACTTGTAGGTAATTATAGTAGAAATTTAAGAGGAAGACTTAGAGAAAAAACTAAAATATTTTTGCAGTCAACATTGATACAATTTATTGTATTAGGTTATTAGTATTATTTTATAGATATTAATATTATCTATCAACCCCTTCGGTGGCCGTGTGGACTAACGTGCTACTCTAGTTTTGGACTAAACTTCCTATGACGGGGAGATCGGGGTTCGATCACATGACTTGAAGTATCAACATATACGAAAATGGTTTTAGTAACTTTTGTAAGTGTCAAAAACGGTTCTTCCTATCAGAATAAGACTATGGGTCTCTACGTGCGTTAGGAAATGTGAAATAAACTTATTAATACCAGTACTTGGTTTCATAGACTGCTTGTTTTGCTGACGTATATTATTTCATAATTATTCAATACATTTATGTACCTTAAGAATCAAATAGACAAATCTATTATTTATGCTTTTATTGAGGATTAATCCATCTAGATAGATAGATAGATAGAAAATTGGAACCTGGACACGGGAATTGAACTCGAGACTCTTGGTTAGTACGCCAATGCTCTGACCACTAAGCTAACTAGGAATCGTCCCCATGCCTAGGTCATTCTTCACTCATATTTTAAAAGCAGAGTCTGTGATGGACGTGCAGAAATTGTCGACTATAAATGTATGATTTTATTAAGATCACACATCTGTAGACGTCAATTTCCACACGTCCATCCAGACTCTGCCTTAAAATATGAGTGAAGAATGACTCTAGGCACAGTAAGATTCCTGGATAGCTCAGTGGTTATAACATTGGCGTACTAAGCCAGAGGTCCCGAGTTTCGATTGCCGTGTCCAGATGTCATTTTTCAATTTTTAGAATTTATGGATCTAGTTATGGTGGTCATATGGTCTAAGGCGTCAACATAGCAATAGACTGGACTGCCGATGATGGGAAGATAGGATTTAGTATCTGGCGTGAGATTTATTTTACTTAGGTTGTTTTTCACTCTATCTCTTTCTGTCTCTACGCAAAAAAAAAGTATACTTCCTCTAAGTTCAACCATCCATATTCCTAATACATTAGTTTAATTAGTTCATATAATGTGTATAGTCCAAACGGGTAGTAAGACGTGGTGCAACAGAAATAATACACGTACATGTGCGATTTTCAGGACGATTGTATTTATTAGTATTAAACTAAATGTAGTATATAGGAAAACGACCACAAGGGAGGCCAAGAAAGAGATGGAAGAAGCAGATAACAGAATGTGTGCAAGTGAGAGTTAAAGAATTGAAGCAATTAAAGGAGAAAGAATGGTAGAAGGAGAGAGGATAATTGGGACATTTTACGTAAGACATTTTACTGAACTGACCCAGCTATGGGCTGTAAACAGTTTTCATACTCTCAAAGGAATAACCTTATCTAACGTTTTGAAAATTAATTCAATCTTATTTCGTGTGTTAATACGTCAAGCCATGTTATCCTGAGTTCGATCCACAGCACTGCCAGAATTTATATTTTGAGGCACGTGGGTCTGGAACGTGCTCAAACTCAGCCTCGTGAACACCAATGAGGAGTTAATAGAATCAATACGTAGCAGGTCCTGTATAGAAACTAAGAGTAACGGCCGTAGGGTTCTTTGTGCTGACCACATGACAACCTCTATTGGCAAATGTTAGCACTACCATCGATAGCAGTGGCGACCTCTCGGTCGGTGTCACTTTTTTGAGGGCTCACGCAATTGAAGTTTTTGTTTGTTTAGCTGATCTCAATGTCATTTTATTTTTATAAATATATTACAGTAATCCACACTCCGATGCAACTATAGATTCGAATTTTATTACTTGCCTAAGTTAAGTGTAAACTGTGGGATGAGTTGGTGTTCTAATAAGTATTGTTGACACTTTTTCCAACATTATTTGTATTTGAGATACAATTTAACTTTCTTGTGAGTCCTCCTTTGATTTTATAATCCCCCCTCCCCCCCGTATATATATTTATATAAAAATACTAACCATTTAATAAATTGGGCAAAAATTGCATGAACTCTTACCCTTTTCATGAAATGGAAAGTATTGTTCTATCTACTACAGTCAATATGATACAATATTATATAATACATATCTACTCTGCTAATTGACCTAAAACTGTTCGGAAGGATTGAGTAACAACACCTTTAAATTGTCGATATCAGAACATGCGTGAATGTCCATTCACGAAATGTTTATAGTGAAAACTAGTTACAATCAAGCTTAACCTAACCTTACACTCATAAATAGATAAAACATTTTAGATATGTTCGATTTTTTTTATTGAATATTAGGTTTTGCTAAGTTGGAACGGTATATAGTTAAATAATATATTATCTATTGCATACTCATTATTACAACAAAAGATTTATAGTATTTTCAACAATACAAGTTAACGTTAGTAATCAAAATACACTATATCAATAGTTTTTGTTGCTAATATTAAATGTTCAAACACACTAAAATACAGACGTGTAATTATTCTAGAAACCAGCAATTTCATGGACTGGGCATCTCCAAGCGTTAATCAATTTTCATGAAATGGCCAGTTTCACTTTTGGGGTGAAATATTTATATGAAATATAAAAGTGATAAATAATTGAGCCATGCTTACCTCTTAGCAAGGTTTCTCAAACTTTTACAGTCATGCAGCCCATCAGGGTCATGACCTGTTTAACATACCCCTGCCAGCTCTTAATAACAAAAATAAAAAGCCCTTCTATCTAGTTAAGAATAAATGATTGTTTCAAATTTTAACCAAACTTTAGTGGTTAAGCTAAGCAAATCCATGACAGAGTGAGTTACTTATAATTAAATTCCACTAAATTACGTTAAAAAATTGGATTTTTTTTATCAGACCTACTATTATCAAAACAACTCAATGGTACTTCACACATCCACTTGCATTATTATTAGCGTATTCCTGTGGGTACGTGTGCCACAGTTTGAGAGAAACTGTATAGTATACAGGTCTACTGATAGCTATATTTAAAAAAAATAAAACACTAGAAAGGCTAAAGAAATCACACCTAACCACACTCAAAACATCAAGAATCAATCAGTACTTGCGCGCCTTCTGAGCTTTTATCCTTCTGGACCATCCTACATGTTGGGTGGGTTGCGGGTTTGACAGGGGGAGACAAGCAGGATGAAGAGACACACAAAGAGTGGTCGCCGGAAGGATGATACTGTGTGTTGATTGAACGTTGAAACTAGCGTCTTGGATTACGAAGACTTGCTTGTAGGTTGGTGCGACTTGGAGGGTGGGGGTTGTTTAGAGGGTGCTAAAGATATTCAGGTGATTGGAGTTTTTCACAAATATTCAGGAGTCTAGGATTTTATGCAAATATGCAGGTGTCTAGAATATGATAGATATATATTCAGGTGTTTAGAGTATTATATGAAAATTTAGATTTATTAAATATGATTTGTACATTCAAATTGCTAGAATATGACATATTCAGATATATAGAAAATCCTATAAGATTAACCTTCTTGAATAGGCCACATATACTCGGGTGTCTAAAATTTGGCACGTATATTTAGGTGTCTAAAATATGGCACAGATGTTCAGGTGTCTAAAATACGCCATAGTTATTCAGATGTCTAAATTATGGTACATGTGTTCAGGTGTCTAGAATATGGCACATAAATTCAGGTGTCTAAAATGTGGTACATGATTATGCTCCGATGTCTATAATATGGTAGGTGACCTGGTGGTCTAGGGGAAGGTGTCAGACTTCTGTGCTGACGGCCAGGGTTCAATCCTCGGTCCCAGCACAGATTTATCTGATTACAAAACCCTTCCTTCAACTCTGACAAGACGTGTATTAATCACAACTTGTGAATGTGTGGAATACCAGGCCACCACCGTGGTTCGGTTTTCACGTTAAACTGTAGGTCCTTCATTTCATCTCACAATCACCCTACCATTACACATTAGCGTAAGTGCGTATAACCCGAACGGGTAGTAAGACGCAGTGCTAATAATAATAATAATAATATAATATGGTACACATATCTGTCTATAATATAGATATTCGAGAGTCTAAAATATGACATACATCCCTTTACACTTTTTGAATAGGTCAAAATATATACTAAAGTGTCTGAAATATTGCACAAATGTTTAGGTGATTATAATTTGCCCCAAATATTCAGCTGTATTGAATATAGCACGTACATTCAAGTGTTCAAGAAAGTGGAACATAGTTTCTGGTTATAAAGAGCTCCAACGACATTCAATTATTTGAAGAGAACTAACATCATACTTGAAGGTCTCATTAATACACGTATTTCACGGTTACAGTATCTTAATGTCATTCGATATTAAATGTTCTCATCATGATGGAATGCATTGAGAAAGATTATATATATATGGTGGGTTTCTATTAATGCCACCTATTAAGGCTGCACTGATGTTTACGAGGGCTAAGGAGTTGGTCTTGTAAAATATTGAATTGCAGGGAAATAATAGTTTGATATTTTGAGCTTAACCTTGATATGTATTGGGTTTATTTGCACATCCTCTTCCCATTTGGTGGGAATGAACCTCCTTTAAAATTCCCTCCCCATCCTAAATACTAAGATTTAAGCTTTTATAGTAGTTATTATAGACAAATATATAGTTAAAATGAGCATAAATCAAGTTGGGATGAAGCTCGTTTAATTTATTATCTATTTATATTAACTTGGCCATTAAATAAAGCTACAACTAATATAACATTATTGAATTCAAATTATCTTTATTTAACATATCTTAGCTTAACTTAACAGCCAAGTTCAGTGTAAAGTAAATTTATATGATCTAATAAGATTTTTTTTTTTAAATAGACAAATTTCATATAAATTCTTCCTTCTCTATCCCTAACCCGCCAGAGTAATAATTCAGGTATTCCTAAAGTTTAGTAAACACGATCTGCACTTATAAAGACAACCTCAATGTCAGAGGACTCATAGAAACATATTATATTATATGGTATAAATTGCAAAGACTTTAACACTGTATTTGACTTCCCTTTAAATACTTGTTAGCTGTCAACTTCGACTTTCCTAAAAAAAAAAATGGTCTTATATAAATATTACAAATCCTCACCAACACAAATATTGACAGCTGAAACACATAAAATATGTTCGATATTTTTAATTTGCTCTTGTTATATACTATACATGACAATAATTGTTAGTGTGGCAATTGAAACATATTGTAATAGAAATGTAATTTATTTATTTCCAAGAGAAAAAAATAATCTTTTTTCTAATTATCATTATATAAAGTTATACAAATATGAACAATATATTTTTTCATTTATTTGTAAAATATTTGAACTAGTTTGGCTTCGGGATACATAGTACATATACTTGATTGTATCTACTTTCGTATAGAAAAACTGAATCTTGGTTTACAAATCACACGATTTTATTTGTTTCAAATACGTAATTTAAGTGAACAACTTTAAATATCTCATCTGAGTTTCTATTTTCCTGACCTCTCATTATATTTTATTTTTCCTTTTAAGCGGTGGAGTACTACGATACACTAGATTGGCGACGTCGCATGTACACAATCTCTCAACCGACGTGCGGAAAAATGTCCTAAGGGTGTTCAGGCGGTGATGATCGCTTTACGCGAAGCTGTACCAAGTGTGGTTATTAAATTAACCCTTGTTTAACCGACAGTTAACCCTGTTTTGAATTTTCGATGAAGTTTTTAATCAGACTTGCAAAGTTTGTAGCTTTAGTTGTTTTGTACGCCTTTATCGCCAGCTAAGAGAAACTAGCATTTAATTTTACATTTTTAGTGAACGCACGATTTGAATAAAGAATAAAAAACTTCAATATATCCAAACCTAGTATGTTGCCTAAAGATACCTGTGTATTGCCCAATACGTTATTTTAAAATCAATGATACTACTAATATTATAATTTAAAAAAAAAACGCTAAGTCTTAACTTTATATCAGACACAACAGCCAGCCTTTGGACCATCATTTCATCAAAGTGAAAATCTGGATAAGACGAGACCGGTGCCTTGTGTAAAGTGGTCAGGGCTTTTTTTGGTTCATAGCTCTCAACAATTTCATATACGAGTATATATTTATTTTTACTTGTTTGTTTTGTTAATTTAATATTATTCTTAAACACTTAGATTCATTTGTTCATGTATTAGGATTGCAAGTGCCCAATTCAACTAACGTCTAAATTGTAGAAGAAAGAGGCATGATATGTTGTAAGAGTCGACTAATTACACTTTTCTGTATGCCCAAGAGGGTGTATATATAGTTTTAAAGAACAATCTATATCGTATTGTAAAATAAATAATCCGATAATCTTTAAGTATGCAATTATTTTTTTGTGTCCTTACCACCTGTTTTGGAATATTCGCACCTAATTAAGCTGCTGGAACTAGGAAGGTAAAATTGAAATGAAAACATCTGATACCCACTTATGCGAGGAGGAATAATGAATATAAATATAGTTAAAAGTCATCTGGTGGAATTTTGACCCTAAGCGCCCCGTCACTAGCCGAAAATACTGTACGAAACTGACGCCTGTATCTGCATGACGCGCCAATATTGTTATTATGGACAGTAATTGAGGGGTTGGGGCTACAAAATAAATTAGAAAACAATTGCGTATTTTATATAAACTAAATGAGAACCAATAATTATTCAAGAAGCAATATCTTCTTTGAACCCACATATTTAATTTATTTTGATCAGGAAAATGACCACCATAAAATAAACCACATTGATGGGTATGTGGGATTCAGGTTCTTTAATCTGGTGATACTGTTGGATGTACTGAGTTTCTATATCTAAATAGTTTCCCAACCTTCTTTATGCATACATTCAGGTCAATTACTTTTAAAACTCTACAGTCCTTCTCCAAACCTCTAGTAAGGTAGTTAAAATTTGTGTAACCTGGAAACTGGAATATTGAGGGAGAGGAGGTTTCTAATGATGAGTTATATACCCTGTACTTATCCCAAAGCGTTTTTAGGATGATCAAGTATCGCAAATTACGGTGGGCTGGACATGCAGCGCTAATGACATACTCTAGAATCTTGACTGGCAAACCCAATGGGAAGATACCCTTGGGAAGACCTAGACGCAGATGGAAGGAAAATATTAGAATGGATATGAAATAAATAGTATTTAATGAGGTGGACTGGATATCTCTAGCTCAAGATAGGGATAGGGTGTAATGAGGTGAACTGGATATAACTGACTTAATATAAGGATAAAGTGTAATGAGGTGAACTGGACAAAACCAGCTCAAGATAGGGGTAGGGTGTAGGGTCAAAAGTAAAATGATAATGATCATTTAACGCCCAGTTATTTATTTAACTCTTCACTTAAATCATTAACCGATGGGGTGCAACCCGTGTGGGAACACATGTCTCCGCCACGGGGGTTGTTAACAATTCAAGCTTGCTTGGGACCACTCCACCCATAAACGAACGAGTAAAAGTTAACGACGCCCAAACCACACCGCGTCCTCTCTCTACTCATCCGTCTGGTTGAATTTTACTAGCGTAGTGATGAGAGTGGGATGTGGGTGGGGGAAAGGTTTGGAATGGAGAGAGGGGATAAAGAGGGACAACATGGATGAAGAAGACGGGAATCCCTTAATCCGTCGGTTCTTTGTCACAAATATACTTTCGGCAGCCATCCTCGTGTAAAACCTGTAATTAAAAGGCTCATCTTTGAATGTTTTGGACCAAATAGGGCTTACATTTTAAAATCAATAGCCTCTGTGCACAGACATATGCATCTTTAAACAGGAATTTTACTATTTTATTTGAATTTTTAAAATTAATCAAAAACTCTTTCTAAAGAAATAGAAATAAAAAATTTTGTTTTGTCTATTTGAAGCAAAGAAAAGCGTTGCTAGGGGTAACCACGCAATTTCAAAAATACTTTCTAATGAATTAAATTACATATATTAAGTTATTAATCAAACGGACGGAGAATGTAAATACTTTTTAAAAACATTCTCCATCATTGTGGCAACATGAATATCAAGATTTTATATAACAAGCTTCCTACGAAATTCAGACGTTAGTATGCAGTGTTACCACTTGTAAGATAATAAAATCAAAGGAAATATTTTTACTAAACACAAGGCAATCAATAATAAATTTGGACTCACACGAGTCAATAAGCCAGGCATTTCCACAAACTGGATATCAAACCTTTTACTAAATCCAAACTATTTTTTTTAGCACCGTGTCTTACTACCCGTTCGCTTTATATGCCTATGTACTAATTACTCCAATAGGTTAGGGCTTAAGAAGTCTTAATTTAGAGGAAATGTACTAGCGTTTCCGTGGAGATTGATTGGAAAACCAACCTTCATTTCACCCGGCCAGGATTCTCGGTCTTCGGCAGTTTAGTCCAACATGAGAGTAGCGCGTTAGACCATGTGGCCATCGGAGCGGGTCTTCTGAATATTTCATGCGTGACTGTATCAACGTCGCTATGGACAGCAAAAAAAAAAAAAGACAACTGTCACTACTATGATACATCACTACATTTTCGTGTGTGTGTGTGTGTGTATGTGATTGAGGCCCTAGACACAATTAAAGCCATTCCATATACTACTGCACGCTACTTTGTGTCCAAGTTTTATAAACCTCCCTCGGCCATATTAATCCCAAATAATTTTATTTTAGTGCCTATGTATAAATAAGATTATTTTACATCGGTGGAGCAGTGGTTGCCAACCCTTTTTCACTTGAGTACCCCTTGGCAGCCCATTTACTTAAATTGTGTCCTTGATTTTAGCAAAATGCTTAATTACTACGATAGTAATTTAATTATTTCTAATTTATTTGTTGCAACTGATAATAAATGTTCTAATTATGGGATTTAAAAATCAATATAATAAGGTGAAATATATTTTTAAATTCAAAAGCAAATTTACAATAAAAACTGGCATATATAATTCATTTATTAATAATTAAAATACTATTTTGTTTGGAATTGCAATCATTTTCTTAAGGTCGTATATAGAAGAAAACACGAACAGACCCGCGCCATATCGTTAAGTTAATTTCATAACTTTTGACTGATCTTTTATCTTACACTGCTGGTAAATGTAGCTCTTTCCATCATTATTTGAATATTTTCGTGTACCCCCAAACATCCTGGGACGCACCCCACGTTAGGAACCGCTACAGCAGAGAAAAGAAAATCCAACAAAAGTACACAGCATGAGGCGGATAAAGTTTTAAAAATTCCACATATTTTCACCCTTTTTTTTTAGTGCGGTGATTTACTACTCGTTCGGGCTATGTACTAAGTCCTAAGGACTAGGAAGGTTGAAGGTAGAGGATGTGACCCACATTTGGGAGGAGGGAGAGTGGAAAACCATTTAGGAAAAAACACCCTTAGTACACTCAACGAGGATCAAACCACAATCTCCTCTCGTCATCGGCAAACCAATCTATTGCGAGATTAGCACCTTAGAACATACGGCCACCGAAGAGGGTTGTTTTTCACCTAAAAAAAACAAAATTCTTGATTGTGAAACCATTATAAGTGAACCCCAGGCTACGATTTAACCCCTGACTTAGAGGCAATGAAGTAGTCGTAAAGAGATTAGTACGGTTACTGTAGTGATAAGAAGGCTGGGGAGGGGGGAGGAGAGAATTCCCCCGAGCGGCCAGAAACAAGAGGAGTCTGATGGGACCCCCAGAACATTTGGTAACATTGGCTAATTAAAGAGGATTTTCATGTTAAAATATGAACCTTGTTGAAGTTCACCGGTGAAAGAGGTCAACAGGAGCATTTGATGGCATTAAAAATACATTCTAGGACTAAATTTTTCTTCGGGTGAGCAGTCAAAGGATCTACATTCCGCTTTAGATAAATAATAATAATATAATAATTAAAAAATAATAATATAATTATTATTATTATTATTATTATTATTATTATTATATTATTATTATTATTATTATTATTATATATTATAGCACCGCATCTTATTACCCGTTGGGGTTATACGCACTTACGCTAATGTGTAAGTGGTAGGGTGATTGTGAGATGAAATGGAGGACCTACAGTTTAACGTGGAATCCGAACCACGGTGGAGGCCTGGCATTCCCCACATTCACAAGATGTCTTGTCAGAGGTGAAGGAAGGGCTTGGTAATCAGATAAATTTGTGCCGGACCGAGGATTGAACCCCGGACCCCTAGCACAGAAGTCCGACACCTTATCCCTAGACTGCCAGGTCACCCTTGTTGAAGTTAATTCCATAATTGATGAAGGATGATAAATGTTTTTCTGTTAGCGGTAATCTACCAAGGAATAATTCCTTTTCTCAAGATAACACATCTGTTTTCACACCTAAGAGCGTGCATTACATGTCAATCAACTCTGTGATACAGTCGGCTCAGAGATCGTAAATTTACACGAACACTATTGCACGTGGATCATCTGATTAAACATTAATGGAGATAAAGAGTCAATAGAGGCTCCCAATACTGAACTTTATTGAAATATATTTTAAAAAAAATCTGCAATGAAAAGGCTGTTTCTGTTTTTGACCATTTTAGAGCGATTCAAATAACCAAATCTATTATTTATGCGTTTAGTGAGGATTACTCCATCTAGATATTATATTCTGAAAATTGAAAAAGACACCTGGACACGGGAATCGAACTCTAGACCTTTGGCTTAGTACGCCAATGCATCCGTGTCCAGGGGCCCATTTTTCATTTTCAGAATACATATTAGAATGTTTCACAGTTAAACACTGTGCACAAATCTTCATTCTGTCATAATAGGGACGTATTGTAGTTATTAACAAGAAACTTTGTCGCTTTGTCCCCCATCGTCACCACGGAAAATTTCGATTAATCATTCAAATACGAATGTACTGCACACATACCGTACCGTAGATATGTTCTCTTTCCTTTTACTCCCATAGTTCACGCGCGCACACACGTGCACACACACACATGAAGCCGAGAGGTGAGTTGGGCTTGCTATGATGAACGCTCTTAAGGTGCTGACAACCACTACACATTCTGGGATACAAATTTAATACCCACATTTTAGAAGTCGATCTTGGTGAATAAGGAAATTTCTTTTGATACAGCAATATAATTTGCTAGATTTACCCAAATAATGCCCTGTAAAGTCTAACTTCAACTCAAATCAGAGATAGTACTGCCATCTGTTAAACAATCAGCAGACTTAATCTAATCAACTTTACATAATGGTTAAGAGAGTTCTCTGTCATATATAAATAAAGTAAAAAAAATGTCTGTGACCCTTATGGGGTTTGAAATATAAAAGTTGTGTATTTTTTAGAAAAACTGTGGAATGTGACTTTTAAACCCTTTTGCCTATATGACCTTCAAATTTTGTATTTGTGCAACTTTTTAAAAATAAGAATTAGATTGCATTGTAGGTTTATTTTTATTCCCTCGTCTTACCAGCTGTTCAGTTTATTCGCATATATACTAAATACAGATATTAGAAATCAATTTTGGAAAAACCACCCGACTGGGATTCGATCCCTAATATCCCTGCATCAGCAGTCTAGTCTATTGTGATAATGACGCCTTAGAGGATGTGGCCACTGAAGCAGATCATTTCATGTTGTTTCAACAAAAGGTCAATGAGCAGCATGGAATCATGGATCGGGTAAAATGTGGTCCTTGGGCGGCAAGTTTGATAATTCTACCTAAGACCATTCAACCACCAAAAACGGTGTAATACAAGCTAATAAAACAATTTTCATGTGGTTATACGTCAAGTAATGTGATTGGTCACTATACCTTTTCATAAATAATATTAATTATTGTTATTATTAATTCCTTTAACTCATAATGTGGGGAATGGGTTAGCAACAAAGTTCCTCAACTCCGGTTATTCCTCGTATCAGCTTCTGTGATAGCCCACTCCACCTGAAAATAACCTATCAGCGCACCAATACAATGGATTTTTTTTTCATATACCTTCTAGGAATCCTTCGCTTGCCACACTCGTCATGCAACCGACGGTATCACTCCCCCTCCCCTCCGAAGTAATTTGTGCAACGGATTTTTATCGGTTAGTAAAAATTCGTCGATTTCGGCTAGGTTTTAACCCACAAACATCTGCTCTTTAAGCAAGAACTTTACCCCAAGACTATTGAGGTCGACTATACTTTTTATAAAGATGAAATAATACGAATAATAAGGTAAAACACTTTCAATCTTTATCTAATTAAAATATTTCTGAATTTTCTAAAAGTTACTTTTTATGATATCTCTACAATATAACCGAGGCTAATTGTATAAGTAATAATTTTAGTAAAACTATTATAAGTGCGTTCTGGACTGCTCCTATTCGTTTCACACGCTGAAAGAGTAGATGGGCGATACGAGCCTTATGAAGATACAAAGAAACAAAGTCCATCTAGTCCAACCCGGATCTTACTACTGCTTTGAGTTCAAACTCCCAAGGGCGGGGTGGGGGGATTGTAGATTGTTAACCACATCCTCATCTCCACCGTCGAGGATGTTGTTCCTAAGGAAACACTGGAAGAGAACGATCTTCTTCTGGTTCGTCCACGGAGGAGGCGAAGAACTATGAAAGGGGATGTAGACAGGATCTGTCCGACCATGAAGGGAGGTTTGAAGTGATGAGAATAGTGAGTTGCAAAAGGGGGAACAAGAGGGGGAGGTGTTGTTGGTTTTCATTGCCCCGCGGGCTGTGGTCTGAGGGATGTTTGTGAGGTTTTGGGAGTTCCTTAGTTTTCTTGTTTTGTTTTTTTTCGTGGAAGACGTGAAGGGTGCCTATAATTTTCGGTTAGACTATTTCCTCCGGCCGGAACAAATCTTCGACGATGTGTGCCTTTTCTGAGAGAATAATAACGACTTATGTCCCCACAGAGGTGACCCCTTGACCTGCACAAATCTATTAAATTCTTAAAGGCTTAAAACCAATAATGACCTAACCCACATCGGTGGGCATGTGGTCTAATGCGTCACTCTCGTGTTTCCCTGGTTTGTCGGTGACTGAGAGATCAGGGTTAAATTACGGTTTGGGTGTACTGATGAAATTGTTTCCCTCCCTCCATAGAATTGCGGGTACTTTTGTTTTACAAATTCTACCTCCCTCGTACTTACTTCATTAGCGTAATTTATATATAGGCTCTACGTGTAGCCCAAAATGGTACTAAGACGTGGTGAAAACTCTTGAGACCTGTATAAATACTTTTGAAGAGTTCTGTACTATCCACTGCTAAGTTTTAAAGACTAAGTGAGCCGGTTGGTTAAGAGACTATGATGAACTCCATATTATTTGATCTTTATTTGCTTTTTTTAAACAACGTGTTTTACTAACTTTTCAGGCTATACTTATATAACATTATAACTACTCCAATGGCGTATAAGTGAGGAAGAAAGGTTTTTAGAGGTATTCACCCACGTTTGCATGAAAGAGGAGTGGTAAAACATTTATGAAAAACCATCCTCATTAGGCCAAACAAAGATTTGAAACTTGATATCCCCGTTAACAAAGGGTCAGTCTAGCTTAAGAGTGACGTCTTAGACCATTTGGCCACAGAAGCGGGTCTTTCCTGCTTTTGTACGTTGGGAAGATAAAAAAAAAATGTTTAAATAAAGGGCACGTTAAGTACTAATACTCATTCAAAATGTATTGCAAAATTTCTTTCGCCCAATTTTATTTTACTTTATCCACGCCTGGCTGACTGTTAGGGCTACCCGTGTATTTACACAACAGGAATAGGTCTAAGGAAGATATAATTTAGAAGAAATATTTATATATATGTATATATATATTTTTTAATTTTTTTTTAAAGGGAACCAGACCTGACAAAACGAATGCATTTGTCTGCTTGCCCAATTGTACGGGTGTAGTGCTTGCTACCTTTTGATTTTCGATAGTTTAAAATAATCAAAACACTTATGTGGCTAAAATTTTAATTATATCAAAAGAATAAACATTGGCAAATGCGTCCAGTTATAATATCCACCCATAAAAAGAATGGAAACTTAAGTGTGTAAAAATAACCTCCTAGACATCTTTAGTAAATGAAACTTTACCATCAAAAAGCTATGAAAATCATCCGAGAGGCCAGATTTTACAGTTTGAATATTCTTTATTAAATATATTGTTATAGTATTTTTAAATATATTACACCAATTAATGTATACAGAAACCACTAATTAAAGATTTTAATCTTCACTTGTAATAATTTTTGTTTCCTTAGAAATATTTTTTTGACTTTCAATTAAAAGTACATATCAAACTTCGGGTCAACAAAGTATTTTAATTGTTATATAATAGTTAATTTTTAAGTTGAAATTTTACCGAAAATATGTATTAAATTGGTGTACAAAAATTGAAATAAATTATCTTGCATTATGGTTTTGAAACAGTTTGAAATAAGACCGTTAACACCCATAAAATAATTATTTATTAGATAATGTAAATTTTGTATTGTGAAAAAAAAATATATATATATAAATAAATAATAAGAAAAAAAAATTAGTTATTTTAATTAAATATTTATTTCTCCTACTGTTGTATGTAAAAAAAATAGTTCAATTTCATCTAGCTCAGTTGCACGAGGAAACTTAATCTCGGGACCTCTGGGTTTAGATAGGCACTTATACTTAACCTGCCTGCGGAGCTCCGGTAAATCACATATCTAGGTTAACATATTTATATAACATTTGTTTTGTTGTCAAAGCTATAATTATTATATCACAATCTTAATTCAATTTAAATCATTCGATAACAAAATAAAAAAAACCTTTTTCCTTACATTTTCAAAGGCAAAATAAAACCAACATATATACCTAAGTCTAACCACGTACAAAATTATGGCACAGAAAGTTTATTATTTACCCTTAACACAATTAGACTTCCTTGAGTCAAACAAAATAGCCACACTGCTCACAGGCACCTATTATTTACCTTTTTTTTTAATTAAAAACCATCCTCAGTCCCGCAATAATATAAGAAAATGAAACTTCTCACCCTAGACCATCTGTAGTCGAGAACTCGATCATATGTACATATCTCTTTATGTTTACTGAAGGATATGCATGTCCTCACAAACTCTTCAAGTAGTAATCAAGATCCTGTTGTACATCCTTTCATAATCTTAAACTGGTAATAAGTAGTGTAACAAGTCCTTTTTTCTTCTTTTCTAATGATTGTAAAGTTTTTACATCCCGGCATTAATATCACTTCTTTTCAACACCACGCCAATAACCAAACAAAAGAACCTTTCCAATACACGCCAAAGAGGCGATACCATTTAGAAGTAATAATATTGTTGGAATAGTGACGTATGGATGATTGTAAATAGGGATTATAATTAAAAGGGGATGGTTTTCTTTGTCACAGATTTGCCCCCTAATGTTTCAGAAGTTAGTTTTAGTATTGAAAACTGCTTCTGGAACATTACCAGCCATTGGTGCACTTAAAGTGGTAGGAGTTAAGGTCCATTGTCTAACGACTTTTCCTTTCTTCTAAACTTGGCACTGTTGAGATCCTTGCAGGTAAGGTTGCTCGGAAATGTACATTCATTTAACCCTTTACATATTGGTTTATAGGTTTTGAAGACGCGCACTTGACTTATGTCGGTGTCCTCGCAACCAAAGCGACAAATTAAAACACCTGCTCCTGGGTTTCAACCGCACTACACCAGCTATTTGAGCAAATTCAAATGGCACTCTAGTTGTCCTCCAGGTGAAACATTTGTCTACTACCTTGGGTTTTACATAACTTTTTTTTTTTTACAAACATTTACACAAATATGTTACATGGCTAATGCTTGCCTTATATAGTATAAGCTGTTAGCATTCTCTAGACCTACATACAATTGAATTACTAACACAAAACAAAACTACCCTCATTACATTGAAACAAAACCACACTTTAGCAATAGACTGGACATATTAAAATTATTAGTTTACACACTCTTTAACTAAACCAAAATTCTTAAATATTAAATAGCTAAGTGGATGTCAAAGGTCAGATAGAAACATAGTCGTGTTACAATATTAGACTCTCCTCTTGCAACTTATGAGACAATTGTTCCAAACAAAAAAAAACAACAACTCGTGAACTCATGCCAAATTGGTGTTTCCTGAAATGTACTGTGCCCCCAATCATCTTAAATTGATCCACTAAACTCACCCTAACTATTTGGGTACCTACAGCCCCCTAGGCTTCTTATTACACCACTGGTCGCGAATGCTGACTCTCATAATATGAATTTCAACTTCTTAAAGTGAGATTATCATAACAATCCTCTGCCAGGTGATTTACATACACCATATGAGAAAATTAAACAAGTTAAAAATAATAATTACAAACATTAGTTGATTATATGAAGAAAAAAATCTTTTTCAAACCCTGAGATAAACATAGACTACAATGACACAATATATTAAATAATATAGTAGTTTGACATAACTATTCAATGAAATTATAGGTTGTTTAGAAATAGACATACAAAATGTTATAAAGTTCCCTATCATAAGTATAAGCCTACCATGGAAATACTGGGCCTTTTTCACATAAATATCAAGCACTTATCATAAGGTGCTGCATGTATGAATAATTTATAACTTCATAGGGTGTTTTAAAATAAACACTAAGCGAAATAATAAAAAAAAGACATTTACACAATGTTGTCTGTTATAAGATAATGGAAATAACTTCCCTCGTTCCTGACTGCAAGGAGCGTAATGACGGAACCAGGTACCACACTTGCTGGGGCCTGCTTATGGCGACTAATTGGTGAAATCAAAAGTTCCGGTGCGTCTCTTCTCAGCTGTTGGGGCTACACATCTCAGTACATACTTGTAAACTTACAAGCCCTATCATAGGGTAACAATTGCAGATAAAGTTCATGGATTTAACTTCCTTTTCATAAAATAACTTCGTTATACTTAAACTGAAAATTCTTGAAACGTCTTAGACCTCGTCATGTTACTTGTCTGCTTCCCATACATGAATAAAGAATGACCTTGGTTGTGATGTTACTTTACTCTCAGAAAATCCCACTCTCTTCTCTCTTCCTCTAACTATATTTTCTTCTGACATATACAAAAAATAAATAAATAACCTTCAAAGTTTCACCATAAAACATTTAATAATTCTCGATGCTATTCATTTCCAATAAAAGTTGTGTGGGTTCCTGCCCTTTCACAAGTTTTAATATTCATGTGACTATCACAAGTCTGCCCAGTCTAACAGGTACCGGCACAGAGGGACTAGCCTTAATGTTGACGCTGGTTATAACCATTATACATATATTTTAAATACTCACAGGATTTTCTCTCTCTCATTTTGTAGGCACATTCTTATCGTGTAGGTCTTCGGGATGCATCTTCTCTTCACATGGGGTATTTCTTAACTTCTTTGACGTAGATACTTTAACAATAACAAATAATCTATTACTGATTGTCGAAATTATCCATTATAATTCTTAAGTAATAATTGTGGGATAAATTACCCTTTCCACAATACAAAAAAAAATTTCTCCACACTTTTGTTTTATCTTTCTTATCTTTCCTTAGATTGATACCTGACATGTATAATACGGTGTGTACCTTCCAACCTTGAGAAAAAAATGCCGCAGTCTATTTGTTGGATGCTGGGAATCGTTCACCAATCTTTCCTAGAGTTTCTAAATTCTTCTTATTTTTTTTTTTTGTAGTTTTAAGTGTTTTAATTGTGTAGCCGGCTTTAGACATAATCAATTGTAATCCACATTGTTGTATTTCCAGGCCACCACCCATGCAGTGCTGGCAACTCGTAGAGCCATGTACCTCATTTCCCCGGAGAGATGGTTCACGAAAGGGTTGACCAGCCCTTAATTTTAACATTTAATTTGCTTTTAAAATAATTGAATGTTTTATTAATACAAATCTATAATCGCCTTTTAAAGATATTGATATCAATATTGTCTTCCCATGTTCAAATTGGTAGTCAAGGGATGACATTATTTAATTATTTGTACAAAGGTTGGCTACTTCTGTTCTTCTGACTGACAAACACATCGATGACTCTGTTGTTGAAGTTTAGAAATTCAACATTTACATCCTTAAGTATAGAACAAACAGCCAGCGAATTTAACTGATCTTGTCCTATGGTGCTCTTGAATTTAATAGACAACTCAGAGATAATCCTTCAACTTCTGACATAAGCTCGGGAAACGTCGGATTTCCTGACATCTCCATTTCTTCCTTTTCATTAAATAACTCTTCCCTAAGATCTACACCAAGTGTGTTGACCTTTTCTTGATATACTAAAAATGCTCCCAGAGTGTGTGGAGCCTGCGACCGTTCTGGGCTGCCTACATCGCAGGTCAACAGTTTCCCTCTTTGACAATTACATTTACATCAACTGGTTGAGGATGATGACTAGAACCACGGGATGCTTGCCCTTGATAAACTGGACCTATGTTAGCTGGTACCCTATGTTGAGGGTTCGTCTGGGACGGTTGAAATGGGGTATGGGAGTTACTCCTAGACCTAAAGTCCCTGTCGTTGTCCCCATAAGGGTGGTTTCTAGGGTGGGGAAAAGGTCCGTTGACTGACCTCTTGTCTCTTACTTCAAGGTTATGATGGGGGTTTTCCCGACCTCTACCAGTATAGTGGTGCTCTGACTGGGCACCCCAAACTAAACTACGGCCTGAATGGTCGCGAGGAGGTCTATCTCTCCTCCACGCTTCCTGTGGACGTGCTCCCAGTTGAAACTGTGGAGTAGGTCCTACCCGCTGTTCCACGTTCGGCCTCCTATGAAGTGGGGAACTAAACTGTCTTACTTTGTCCCTACGCCTATCCTGTTCCAAAGCGTCCAAGCGCTGCAGTCCGGCCCTAAACTCCTCCAAAGTGTTGTAGGTAATCCCTACCAACATCTCGCGGTACCGTATGGGTAGTTGATGCGTGACCATATATATCAACTCAGAGTCACTGATGTTCGACTCGAAATTCCTACTTTTACTATACATGTCGGCAAGGTAACCCTCCAGAGTACCTCCGTTCTCATGGTACCTTGACGCATGTAATTTAGCCCTCATTTGGCCCTGGATCTCCACACTCCAAAACATTGCTAGGAATCGGGTTCGAAACTCCTCCCAGCCTGTGATGCTTTCGCGCACTACCGACCACCAAGGCAAAGCGTCACCAGTGAGGGAACTGCCCCCTAACCTTATTTTTTCCTTATCATTTAGTCGACGCCCTTCAAAAAGTTCCTCCAGAGTGTTGAGGTGGCTAACGGGATCCTGCCCACTCCTGCGATTGAATTTAGGGAGTCTATCCCCAAGAGCCCGGTCTCCTAAAAGGGTACACAAAGATGAAGAAAATGGGCTTAAGTCGCCCAGCCCTCCTAACCTGACCTGGTCTGACAATCCCTCAAGCTGGTTCTTTACCATTTTTACCTCCTCGGCTGTATCAGTCAACCTCTGATCCAACACCACCTGGGTTTTGGCTAAATCCCGGTTCTTGTCCTTCAGTGAGCCAACAGTAGAGTTCAGAATCCCCAGTGTATTTGTCTGACTCTCGTTCCCTGTACGCACCTCTAGGCTTAGTCTATTCAATCCTTCCTCTAGCTGTGCGACCTGCTGTTCTTGCTTCTGTGCCGTCAACCTTTGGTTTGACTCCAAGGTCAGGCTAAACTCATCCCTTGACTCCAGGATCTCTTTCTTAACACTGGCCAGCTCCTGCCTGAACCGCTCTTCAGTGGCCTCAACTCTAACCTCAAAGTCGGCCCTGGTCTTGCCTATTGCCGCTGAAAACTCTTCCCTCATATTGACCGTTAATGAACCGATGTGACGCATAATCTCACTGCGGGTTTCCTCCTGAGTAGAAACGAGCTTTCTCTCGAGGACTAACTGCCCTTCCCTCATCTCCATTAACAACTGTTGGATACCCGCCATAAGGTCCAACGAAGGGGTACTATGGGGAACTTCCATAGGGAAAGGAGGGATTTTGTCCCCGTCTGGTGACGGACCCTCAAAATAAGTTTGGGATGAGTCGTCGCTCAAATCCTCAACCACTACTTGGTCCCTAACTACCTTTTCCTGCTGTGGTGTCGTGGTAGCAGCATCATCCTCCAACCCTACATCAATTGATTGTCCATCCATTATTGTGGGTAAAACCTCAGCCTCATACCTAATGTTTATCTTAGACTGTCCTCTGTCCCTACTTCTAAGAAAATACCCTTCCTGGCTCATAACCTAAACCACATTTGAAAATACTAGGTTGCTCTATCCTAACCTTATCGAAAAGCCCCGCGTTAAGGCGCCACTGTGAAAAAAATTAATAAAAAAGGTAAGAAAAAAAAGAACTTATTTTAATTAAATATAATCTCGGGACCTGTGGATTTAGATAGGCACTTATACTTAACCTGCCTGCGGAGCTCCGGTAAATCACATATCTAGGTTAACATATTTATATAACATTTGTTTTGTTGTCAAAGCTATAATTATTATATCACAATCTTAATTCAATTTAAATCATTCGATAACAAAATAAAAAAAACCTTTTTCCTTACATTTTCAAAGGCAAAATAAAACCAACATATATACCTAAGTCTAACCACGTACAAAATTATGGCACAGAAAGTTTATTATTTACCCTTAACACAATTAGACTTCCTTGAGTCAAACAAAATAGCCACACTGCTCACAGGCACCTATTATTTACCTTTTTTTTTAATTAAAAACCATCCTCAGTCCCGCAATAATATAAGAAAATTGAAACTTCTCACCCTAGACCATCTGTAGTCGAGAACTCGATCATATGTACATATCTCTTTATGTTTACTGAAGGATATGCATGTCCTCACAAATTCTTCAAGTAGTAATCAAGATCCTGGTGTACATCCTTTCATAATCTTAAACTGGTAATAAGTAGTGTAACAAGTCCTTTTTTCTTCTTTTCTAATGATTGTAAAGTTTTTACATCCCGGCATTAATATCACTTCTTTTCAACACCACGCCAATAACCAAACAAAAGAACCTTTCCAATACACGCCAAAGAGGCGATACCATTTAGAAGTAGTAATATTGTTGGAATAGTGACGTATGGATGATTGTAAATAGGGATTATAATTAAAAGGGGATGGTTTTCTTTGTCACAGTATATTAATTCATTCTCACAGCATTTGATAAAATAAAGATTTTTGAAAAATTTATTGTTTATCAGTGATTTGTTACTTTACCTTTTTAGAAACATAAAAGTATCAAATTAGATATCTCATTCAACATTAAACGTGTTTGTTTATTCGTAAGACCAAGTTTTACACGCATGTCAATTATATTTTTATTTAAATCTAGCACTTAAATTTTGTTTTACCTCTGGTTTGTTGAAACATTTTTTACAATAATTTCTCCTCGAAGTGATATTTTTATGTTTATTACATATAATTAAATAACATAAAATGATAACTCTTTCGTTTCAACCACAAACACTTTGGACGAGCAAATTGTTCGCAAATTAATAATATTTTTGAACCAATACTGGTTTTGAGGAAATAAAACTTAAAGTTGGTTTGAGAGTATTTAAAACTTTTTTGTATTTCCAATTAAAAGATGTGATGTAATATATTTCTTTTTATTATTTGCTATTTAAACTGTTTGATTGATTAATTTTAAGTTGAAATTAATTAGTGAATGAGGGTGAGGAGTTTGGGGAAGGTGGGCAAGAAACCCCATAAAATAAACTTTAGGAAGGGAAGTGATAGATAAATACACTTTTATATATATCCGGTTCATTTTTAGATACTAAAGAAAAACATAGGACCCTTATTACACAGATCATGTTTAAATTCTTGTATGAACTCAGGACAAAACATAATATAAAGATGTACGGAAACTTTACTTCAATTACCTAAATGTGTTCACAAGAAGTGCATCTTTCCTAAACTTTAAAGAGGAAAAAAATTAATAAAGGTTTGTTGTAAAGAATATGAAGTTGCGCAACAGCCAACATGATAACAGTACAAGGACAAAGAATAAGTATATTTTATCCATCATGTATTAATTATATTCATCAATCATTTATTACACATAAGATTGCTTAGACTCCTTTAAAATCTTAATTAAAATAAATATAACGTTTTGTTGAGAAACATTTAATTCATTTTTAAATTCTTTAATACAAACAACGAAATGTATTTTCCTTTTACAGCCTTAGTTTTAGTGGTATGTATAAATTTAAAACTCATATCTCCCCAATATATATAACCTTTTTGTTCAATTTTTCTTCCAATTTTTCCCATTCTAGTGACTACGGAAAACGACCTACGAAATGGTTTCCCGCCAACGAAGGAGGTCGATGGCTCCGTCAATATTGACGGTGGCTGTACGGATCATATCAGTCTAAGACTCCCACAGATGATGGAAGGGTTTTACCCCTTCCTCTCGCTTTCTTCCCCCTTGAACTTCTTATCCCCTCATCCCTTACATCCCTCCAGAAACCTTTATCTCTACCTTCTACTCCTAGCTCATCTGTCACCAAAGCAGGAAGACGACTGCATAAAGATGTTCGTGAACTGGGTTCTTTCTTCCTTTTCAATACCTTTTACTGGAATAGTCGCTCTATTTAGTAAGGGTTGAATAATAAAATGTGGCTGATCTCTGTGCATTGGTCGACTAAAAGATTAGTGAAGGGGCTCTTAACTGGTGGTATCCTTACACCTTGAGGGTATGTATGGTAACCAAATAATAGTGGTATAGGACTTAATCTCTGAACAATTAAACTAAAGTAGTTTATATTAGATTAAAATAAACTATCACCTCTATCAATATGGTTTGTGTATTTGGTGTATGCTGTTTTTCTATTAATAAATAGGGTACATTTATTTTGTGTGGTTTTTTTTCAGTTGTTCTAGCCATTGACATCTTTTGAAGTCATACCGATACCTAGATGGCTGCTAGGGATGATGATGATGATGATGATGACTTTGAAAGTCTGGCCAAGAGGGTATTTGAACATATTGGACAGGACAATCCATATGTGGTCTGTAATCGTAAACCGGTTAAGAGCCCCTGGTTTATATTATCATGTTTTGATTCTGGTTGACACTTATTTCCGGCGCGTTTTGCGATATATCTGGGCTAAACGCTTTTAATTACCCCAAATGAGGAAATATACCAGGATTGGCATGTAAAGAAGTAATATACAGTTTTTAAATAATAATCTTATTACATTCATTTGGGATTATAGTCTCGAATTTATTAAAATTACATTTAGTCCAAGTGACTACATATTTAGTTCCAGGCAGCACTGATGAAAATATTTACCTTCTGTATACGGTTTGTTTAAGAAGGGATAGTTTTGTAATATAAGTTTTTTTGTTGATTTACAATATGTTTTATTCATAATCAAAAAATATTATTATAAATTATGAATAGTAGTCTATATACATATCTCCCTAAAACATTGTAGATGTAAAAAGGTTCAACAAGTACATCAGCAACATATACCGCCCTAATCAACACTAAATAAAAATTCGTACTTCATAGAAACAACTGCAAAAAAAAATCATTAATAAACTTACATAGAAAATATCTACAATGGATATTATTTTGTTAATATAAAATGTATGTGATATATTTTACAGATTGAAAAGAAATTATATCAAAAAGTCATCACAAAAACAGAGTTATTCATTAATCAATGCCAATTTTAATTTAAAAAAAAGCACAGATCATAAAAAAAATATACGCACTTATTAACAAAAGTATTTAAAATAAAAGTAGGGTTGCGGTTTTAATTTAATATGATACATGAAATACTTTACAAACACAGACTAAGATATTTATACATTAATCTAAATGAAAAATATTAATACTGTAACCACGATAATAACATGACACGATGACTTAGCATGATTTAATTAGAATATTTTGAATAGAGGGAGAAAGGTCTACTGTTCACAGAACTACAACTATTTATGTAAAAATTATATATTCAAGTAATGATATTTCATAGATTCAACTATAGACCCACTTACTTTGATGGCTGAATTGTCTAGGAAAGGAATGTTAAATCTATGAAACGCGTGTCACCCAGTGGAAACGCGAAGACAATTTAGATGGCACGTTGACATGAAAAAAAACCCAAATATTAAATAAAGCTTTTCTCAACGTGGTATAATTTTTTTGAGTCAATAATATTTCGACATCCATGTCATTCATGCAAGGTCATTCAACAATTACCTTTATAAAATCAACGGCTATATATCGATTCCACTCTTACTTAAGTGCATCTTGTGTGCTGATGAAGACAACAAGCTATGGACCGAACATAAAATGGATGGAAAAATAAATGTTTCAAAATAATAAGGAAAAGATTTTTTGTCAATTTTTTGTCATTTCTTTTTACCGATGATCTACTTTAAATGTTTAATTTAAGTTTTGAAATTAATATTGTCTATGGCACTCACTTTAAAAATTTAATCAAATTTCCTTCTTTCAAATTTAGGAATTATTAAAATATTTACATTTTCATGATATTTACCTTTAATAACATTCAAGTTTTGATTTTTAAATAATCATTAAAAAAACATTATTATTATTATTATTAGCACAGCGTCTTACTACCCGTTCGGGTTATACGCACTTACGCTAATGTGCAATGCTAGGGTGAATGTGATATGAAATGGAGGACCTACAGTTTAACGTGGAATCCGAACCACGGTGGAGATCTGGCATTCCTCACATTCACAAATTGTGATTATTACACGTCTTGTCAGAGGTGAAGGAAGGGTTTGACAATCAGATAAATCTTTGCCGGAACCGAGGATTGAACCCCGGACGCCAGCACAGAAGTCTGACACCTTACCCCTAGAACGCCGGGTCACCCAAAAAAAAAATTAAATAAGAGGTGACACACTAGACTAGTTCAAAATTCAGCTTGTCCGTAAGTGGCACACTGATTGGTTTAGTCTCACCATCCCTGGTCTAGGGATTCATTATTTTAATAAACTGGGCTACTGAAGACAGGGAGATCAGGGTTTGAATCCTGGTCGAGTTTACTGAGGGTACGTTTCCCTAAATTGTTTTTCAACCCTTCTCCAAGTATATTCAGGTATTCTTCCTCTCTATTCAATCTTGCCCATCACTAACACGTTAGTGAAATTAGTGGATACGCTTATAGCCTGAACGGTTACTAGAATTCAGTGCTAAAAAAAATTATAGAGCCGAAGAAACATGATGAGAAAGTTAATTTTTCTAACATTTCTCGAGAACCGGTAGAGAACCACGTTGTGAAATAAACAGCCAGGTGAACAAGAATTCAAACCATTCGAGACAAACCAGATGCTACCACTAGATGGGAGTATTATAGTAAGATAAAGAAGGTAAGGGCTTAAACTTTATTTTTAATATCGATTTTACATGACTTGGGAAGTTTCGGGGTATTTTTCATCTGGAGTCACCAGATTAAAATAGAATCCGACCAGATGTTCCTTGTCTCATAAAGTTATCTAGATAATCGCATCATACAGGTGCACCAACCTTAGCTCACGAATTGACTTAAAGGAGCCATGTAACATGACGTGCATGAAGAGGGAAATTTATGAGCGGTGCCAATCCGAATCAGTCCAGAAACCACTCAACACATTGATCTGTGCTTTGATAAAGAAACTATTTGGGGCTTAAGAACTTGATCTATCTTATACATTTAACAGCTACAATTTTTAATGATATTTAAAGCCCTCAGTAAAGTCTACATTGGTGCTCAATGGGTCAAAGGCGTTACCATCACGAAATATTGAATTGCATTTGACGGGAAGACGGATATTCGAATTTCATTCAGTTGTATCAAGGGTGTTTTTTTATCTATATGGTTCCCCACGCAAATTCGTGTACACTTCCTTTACATGTAACTTTCCTTACTTCATTAGTGGAAAAAAACTTGAATTTAAAAAAAAATCCTAAACATAAATACAAAGTGTTTATATACTTTATACAAATATTGATAAATGGATTTAATTTTGATGGTTTCCGTTGGGTTCTAGTGCCTGTTAGGGTCTATACGTTATGGATTAATTAATATCACGGAGAAGTAACAAACATGTAATAAATAATTTTAGAGGTAACGTTTTGACATTTGTGTAGAGGGATAGTGGGAAATCATGTAGAAAAAACACACTCATCATACCCTACTAAGAGTTAAACCCCGATCTTTCCGTCATCGGCCAAACAATCCAACATAAGATTGACGCGTTATACCAAGCGATCACTGATACAGATTGGATATAAATAAATATAGTTTTATATCTCTCAATGCATACATCCTTTAAACCCTATTTAACATTACTGGCACTAAATTTGAGTGTTTAGTGCTCTTCTAGTGTTGCACCCTCTCTGAGTCATGTACCCCCCGGCCAACAAAAGGGATAAAAGGGAGAGGATGAACTTAACATACAAAAAATGGAAATTATAAAAAATATATAGATTCAACAAAATGAGCAGTTTATTCAATTAAATGACAATAGCGCAGATAACAAAAATTGGTCTCATTATATCATTATGAGTACAGTTGGAAATTATGCTCGAAGCCAACAACTTTATATCATTAAAGTTGCGCAAGTGTTTAAACAAAAGGAAACATGAAATCCATCATAATATTGATAGTCCAGTCTATAAGAGACAATAACAAAGCGAATATTTTTAAATGCGATACAAAATTATAAGGGCCTAATTGGCACCTTGATATGGTTCCAAAGGTTTCGTATTTCACAGAAAACGATATCATAAATATAAAGATTTAAATTTGACGACTATACAACAGAGTCTACACAACGTGAGGGTTTGACTACCAGACATAAGCCAAACACCCACGGGACTATCAGATCTGACTTAGAATATGGAACTAACAGTTCCATCAATTAACAAAACTTTAGCTGTTCAAACAGAACTTACGTTACAAAAGATTAAAGTTATCCTAATTTAAATTCCAATTAAAAGTTACTTCACGTTACGTTAAATCAAACCATAATATTAAATATGAAAAGTTACTTCGATAAAAAAAATTACTCTACGATTCCAAACAATATAATATTAACAAGTCAAACTTCTAATCAGCACATAACTGAGGATATTTACGAGAATAAAAATATAAGCAAAAGTTACAGCGTCCGAGCGGCGACCTATCTAAGATAGAATATTTAGACATTTTTTGGCGATCAAAATATTAATACGTTAGATTTTGAAACTGAATATTATATGCAAAAAGTTTAAAGTTTATAAACAAGTTAGAGTTCATAACTCCACCGGTCTAAGCGACGATTTTGATACATTTTTACAAGTTTTCTCCAGCCATTGTCCAGATCCATGACAATGGTCTGTCGTCGATCGTTGATCGTAGGATAGTCGATTATGGCAAGCTTGCACAGCCATTATATAGGGATTTCGTTGTTCCAGAAAGAAGGGGGGAATACACCAAACACGCATATGATGACGTCAACGATGCCTTCAAACAGTCACGTACACCATTGTTGATTCCGCTTGCTCCATCGGAATATCCGTGAATATCTCCAATCACCCGATGTTTTGAAGGAGGTTCCTCTAGTCTCCGTCAGGGGTCGGATACATAATTGTCTTCTAGTTGATGTTGATAGTTCTCGGTTCATTTCATGCTAGTACAGTCGGAGGCCGGGTCGCTTTGTTGACCCACTGGATCTCCCTTGACCCACTCGCCAATCTAGGAGTCCAGGTGCCGGCCAGCCTTGCAGGATTCTATTGTGAGCAGATTAGTATTGTAAGTACATGAACAAATTAATACTTAGGATTGGATTGAGTAATACATATATTGTCCAGCATTGTTTCTATTATGTCTTCTTAGCCTACAAGAACTACAACAGAGAAAAATACTATTGTAGGGATCCTAATTGAGTTGAATTTATTGGAGCGGGTAGTATGCTTTGTTGTCCAGTTGTAACATTATACCATATAATGTTACAAATCTCTAATCACGTCAGTAGTGGGCGGGGTCCAGTTGTAACATTATACCACGTAATGTTACACTAGGTCAAGGTCAAATTCCGTGACGGATCATACTTTTTGTCAGGTGACTTTAGGATTGATAACTTTATACAAGATGTTTCTAAGCTCTCCCATTCTTAAAACCCAGCGTTTGTGGACAGAACTTAATAAGAAACCAAGTCAAAAATTGTCTGGAAAAATCATCTTTATACTAAATGAAAGTTGAAGTTAGGCGCAACCACGCCGGTAGTACGCAGCTGTGAGTACGTACGTGTACAACAAGTTGCACACCACTAGGCGGACAGAAGTGCGCAGTCGAAAGCAACGTGTCCGAAGGGTGGGCGCGCGTCAAGGGCAACTAAAGGATATTATTATTATTTTATTATTATTATTATTACTATCATCATCATTATCACGTCTTACTACCCGTTCGGGCTATACGCACTTACGCTAATGTGTAATGGTAGGGTGATTGTGAGATGAAATGGAGGGCCTACAGTTTAACGTGGAATCCGAATCACGGTGGAGGCCTGGCATTCCCCACATTCACAAGATGTCTTGTCAGAGGTGAAGGAAGGGTTTGGTAATCAGATAAATCTGTGCCGGGACCGAGGAATGAACCCCAGACTCCAGCTCAGAAGTCCGACACCTTACCCCTAGACCACCAGGTCACCTTTGTCAAGGGCAACTAAAGGATATGTTTGTAGATCAAGTCAACACATGATCTGCCCACTTTATTATATGAAACTTGTACACGTACGTACTTACAGATGCGTATTCCCTGCTTTTATTTTACGCCAAACTTCAACTTAAATTTAATAACACAGTTTTAATAGGTTTTCTTTTTCGTTCTTCCCACATATGCTGTGGTTTAAGTTTGGGCAGGGAGTTTATAAACGCCCATATTAATATAAATGTTGATTTAATGTTTGTATTTTATTAAAGAACATTCCTACCAAAGTCATATTTTTGTAAACTGTTACCTCTAGCTCACTATCCATTTGACCAAACATATACTCCATTCACGGTAGGAACTACTCTCTGAAAGGTCTTTTTTCCTACCAATATCCTACTATATAATAGATTTATGGTAGGGAAAAAGGCCTTTCAGAAGTCAATTCCTACCGTGAACAGACAGTACACACACAATATTGTAAATAGAAAATGTCCATTCATCCTAAAAGATTGCGGGCTTACCTTGACTGTTTACACTATGGCGCAGCTGATAAAATAGTGCCATACTGTTATTGTTCAAGGTAAGATTAGTACTTTTAGAGGTATATAATATAGAGTATTTAATCTTTATCGATTATTGAATGTTAGGAAGCAAACCTGCTAGTAAATTCTCATCAAATCTGATCTCTCAGGTAAATGATCCATGACCTTCCACTCTTATCATAAATATTCTGTCCACCCTGAAAGAAACTTAAAACTCTCTTATTTTCTTTTTTAGCCTTCCCAATCAAGGAAACAAGCAATATGAGCTTGATATTTTTCGAAGTAAATTAAATGTTATTATTATTACTAGCACCGCGTCTTACTATCTGTTCGGGTTATACGCACTTACGCTAATGTGTAAAGGTAGGGTAATTGTGAGATGAAATGAAGGACCTACAGTTTAACGTGGGATCCGAACCATGGTGGAGGCCTGGCATTCCCCACATTCACAAGATGTCTTGTCAGAGTTGAAGGAAGGGTTTGGTAATCAGATAAATCTTTGCCGGGACGGAGGATTGAACCCCGGCCGCCAGCATAGAAGTCTGACACCTTGCCCCTAGACCACCAGTTCACCATATTTGAGGATAAATTTATGTATAAAGTGTACGTTAAAATCCTTCTCTTAAAAAAAACAAAGAGTTATAAAATATGTTATTTTTTATGAAATTTATTAACCAGCAAAAATATTAAATTATTAACATTAAAAATATGTGTAGTAGCTATTGGGTTAACCATTTAAAATCATTCTCTTGCCTAATTTACGTAGGAAGAGAGCTAGAAAAGTTATCAAATCTACTTTCAGTTATTCATACACCAGATCATGTGATATGCAGTAGTCACTTTTTATATATTATATTATCAATACGTATCAAATAATATCAATTAAATATTAGAAAAATTATCAATCTTGGTCACAAAAAATATGTTTGAATTTTTAAAAGGTCTTCTTATTAAAATTGGATGTACGACTGTATTGTAGCCTTGACGGAAAGAGCTGCCATAATAAATGTTAGTTTGATTGAAAAATAAAAACTTTTAGAAAAAGTTCCGTAACTGTATCCCTTCATGAAAGAATGAACAGTATGGGAGGTCTGGATCGTATAAAAGCAGTTGATGTATGTTTTACCTCTAGTATGGACATTGACATGACGTCATTCATGACCTGCGGTGGAATGTTCTCTTTCAAAAAGTCAAGTTTAAACAAACTAAAAAAAGGGGGATTATATAAGTCTCCAGGGAAGTAAAGAAATAAGAAAAAATTGTAGAGTGTACATTATATAAGGATGGAAGAGAAAAGAAAATGTGACAAAAGACAGTTTTAAAAAAATACAAAAAGGGTGGGTGAAAAATTTTAAAAGACGAGTGGAAACGGTAAAGAGGGTGGAAAAAGTAAGGTTAGTGGGAAGGTGGAGAGAAGGAAGAGAAATATTATCAGTAAATGAGTGATGCAAAGCCCTAGGGCTTTTTTCTCTTAAATGTTTTCACTACAATACCGGCTACGTGTTTACCATTTAACATTTCAGTAATTGCCTCTTTCAAATCCAATTTAAGAAAACTTGGTTCAAATCCTGGAAAGGTCAGACATTTTATTTTCCCTTGAGTTGGAAGCGAAACTTACTAGTGTCAGTTATTATTTATGGTGTAGGGGCAAATGAAAGCATCTATAACTGTGTTCGGGTTATTGACTTGAAAATCTAGTGGAAACAACTACGAGTAGATGTAGATTGGAAATAAAATTAGAACAGATCTGAAAGAGAGAGGGTTTAATGAGTTCGACTGGATGAAACTAGGTCAAGATAGGAATAGGAAGTTATGAGTTGGACTGGATAGTACTTGGTCAAGATAGGGATAGGATATAATGAGGTGGACTGGGTAGAACTAGGTCAATATAGGGATAGGGTGTAATGAGGTAGATTGAATAGAACTAGGTTAAGATAAGGATAGGTTGTAATGGGGTGGAATGGATATAACTAGCTCAAGATAGAGTGTAATGAGGTGGACCTGATAGAATTAACTATAATAGAATAAATAGAGTAATTTTGTAAGTGAAGCAATTATTTAACTTACAAGTTTTACCACACCATTGCTTTGTCGGTAGCGTGTCTGACCACTGAGCTAAGAGGCCCGACTTCGATTTGCAGCATGCCTGAAAAATATATTATTTGTAGCGTCCTTCCCATTTTATCTAAAGATCTAAGGACTAATTGACATTAAGGTCCAAAACTGGCTTATACTGCTATGGGTGCTATATTTCTCCTAAAATTAATTTTTACAATGGGGTAACTACCACCATAATAATATTAATAATAATAATAATAATAATAATAATAATAATAGATGTAAGAGTCTGAAAATTTAAAAATGACACCTGGACACAGGCTTAGTACGCCAATACTCTTACCACTGAGCTATCCATGAATCGTCCCGTGCCCAGGGTCATTCTTCACTCATATTTTAAGGCAGAGTCTGTGGTGGACGTGTGGAAATTGTTGGCTACAATTGTGTGATTTATTTTATTAAGATCACGAGCTATTAGATAACGCAGCCACCTTCGTCTCAGTAGTTGGCTTAATTCTGCCACTTCTAGAATTATTATAACTGTAAGGGATTGCATATTTAAGAATAAAAAATCCAACCCAGGGCCTTTGGCTTAGTACGCCAATTTTCTGCCCACTGAGCTATCGAGGAATCATCCCATTTGAAGCCGACGATTTCTGCATGTCCATCATAGACTCTGCCTTAAAATAAGAGTGAAGAATGACTCTGGGTACGGGACAATTCGTGGATAGCTCAGTGGTTAGAGCATTGACGCACTAAGCCGAAGGTCCCGCTTTCGATTCCCGTATCCAGTTATCATTTTTCAATTTTCAGAATATGATATCCAGATGGAGTAATTCTCACTTAAATCATAAATAATAACAGCTTTGGCTATTGGATTTTTAAATAGTTGTAATGATAAATATTCGCGTCATTCGCTTCAAGTTCATGTAGTCTAATTTGCTATGATGGGGAGCTCAATAGTTTGATTCCTGGCTGATTGTACTAAAAGTTATTTTTCATTAATGACTCCACCCTCTCTCTTCACGAAAATGCAGGATTACTTCCTATAAACTCAAACTTTCTTTTCCTTGAACCATTTATATCATTAAATCTGGATAAACTGGATGGGCTGAAGGATGACCCGCAAATGATTTATAAAAACTAAAATTAATTATAACAATAATTATTATATTAATGGAGCTTATTTATTTGACTCATATTTAAATTTTAATCTATTAGATGTATAAAGAAACAAATTTTTAGTCACTAAGAAATCAAATGTTCTACAAATTAACAATTTAAAAAAATATTCCTAGCTTTCATTAAATTTTTTAAATCAACACATTTTACTAGAATAGATTTTATATAAAATGAGATAAATATTCTCTCTTCGTCACAAACTTGTTATTTTATGAATTAAGCTGAATTCGTTTTTTTAATATTCTATCACATCTTAGTCTTAATGCGATTTATCAAATCAATCCGTTAGAAAATATTTGTGAAATTCTACGTTCTATGAGAATCCAACAGGTGGCAGGAAGGCAGTGCTTTGGGTGTATCGATTCGTTAAAACTCTGGCAACTTTAATGTGAAGATATATATATATTAGCACTACGTCATATAACCCTTTCGGTTCATACGCTGTAGAGTTATAAAATATTTAAAAAGTTATTTGATTTTAAAATCGTTGTGAGGTTATATTTTATTTAAAGAATATTCAATTATCCAGAATGGGACGGGATTATGAAAGTTTATTTTACTTATTTTACTAGCATTTAATTGAAAAGTTATGAATTCAATTTTTTTTTATTTCCCTCCCCTAAATATATTGTTATGTGATGATGAAATATTTGAACTAATTAACCGATTTCAACCAAATTAATGGAATCGAATGATCGATAATGACAACTCACTATACTATTTGATTTAGGATTATTCGTATCTTATTATATTATACTAAAACTTATACAGTGTTGACCTTTTTATTAAGTTTTTTAATATATACGAACAAACTAAAAATGACACATTTATACGGGAATTGGACTCATTACATTTGATTTAGCGCGTCAATGCTCTACCACTGAGCTATCCAAGGATCGTCTCATTTATAGAGTCATTCTTCGTTTATATTTTAAGGCAAAGTCTATGATGGGTATGGGAATATATTCGGCTACTAGCTTCCATTGATATTACATCCACTGGCGATCACGCGTCTATCACAGACTCTGTCTTAAAATATGAGTGAATAAGGACCCTGAGCATGGGATGATCCTTTGTTAGATCAGTGGTTAGATCATTGACCTACTAAGCCAAAGGTCCTGGGCTCAATTCCCGTGTCCAAGTGTAATTTTTCAATTTATTTGAATATGACAACTATGGCTTATCTCCGTGATTATAACCATTCATCCGCCAAGCTTCGCATTTTATATATTAAATAATTGTATAATATTGGTTTATACTTTCTTCCATTCTTAAATATAGCTAAACGAGTGTATACAATCTTACTATTTACGAGTACTATCTATGTTAAAAATATTTAAAGGCTTAGTATTTTATTTTGCCATAGATTTGGTTTAGGACACATACTTTGATAAAATGGGGTGGTCGAAAAAAAAAGACCTGAATGTATTATAGAAATAAAACACAAAAAAGCTTTGAAATACAAACATGCTTTAAGAAAATTTGCCTTTTTTAATGGGATTTATAAAATTAGTAGGATTAAGTATTAACATAATACGTTGTTAGATATTTAGGATTTTTTTTTAAGAATACATTCCTCTAAACATAATAATATTAGATGTGTCATTGACATTACTCTAAACATAATATTATTTTTAAAGATGTATCATTTGTAATATTGCTTTTAAAGATGTGTCATTTTTAATACAAAATATTTACAAAGGAATGAATACTTTGTAAGAATCCTTTATTTATTTAAAACGAATTTCACACCATTTCAATTATTTATAATAATTTTAAGCTTGATAAATCAACATAAAATTTGAACTCGTTTATATTTAAATCACATACACAAAAATATTACTATATTACTTTTGTTAAACTAGTATTTTAGAATAAATATGAGTGAGAAAAAAATCTAAAGAGTCCGCACGAAAAATTTTACTGTGCTCTAAACAAAATGGCTTAACTCTCTTTTGATTCTTCAATGTCTAGGTTCATGGCACAATTTCGCCACAAATCCTTCTCTCTTCTAGATTGATCAAAAGTCTAGAGAGGTGAACAAACATTACTCGTCCTTTAATTGCGGGGTGAGAAGTAAAGACAAAGTTCTGGTCTCATTCTTTTTTTTTTTATTAAATCAGGTTCAAAATCAATACTGGCCTTTTATATTCCAAACCAATCATAGATCAGAGTTTTGTTTCATTCGTTATCAAATCATTTGGTTTTATTATGATGTTTCCAGTAATTAAAAATGAAATTAATATTGGTTTGAATTTGTAGTTTAAAAAATTTAATCAGAACTATTTCCACAAATAGATAACTCCTTTGTTGTTCGAATAGTTTATGGCGCCACGTTTGAAGCAGATTGGATTACTGATAGTGGTAAGATTAAGTTAAGGTTCTGGTTGGGTGTACTGAGGGAAATATTTTCCAAATTATTTTACACTTTCCTCTACACAATTGCTAGTACATTCCTCTAAATTCAAATTTCCTAATCCTAACATATTAACTAAATATGTAGATTGCATACACACCGCAAGCTTAGTAACGCATGGCATATATTCATGCGTTGTTATGCAGGGCTGAACTTATAAAAACTACTTATATATTTATATGCGATCTACTATTACAAGCATATACACCCCTCACTTAATTCAATTAAAGAACTACTCTATGGTGTTCATCATCAAGATCATTCATGAAAAATCCTTACAGTGATAATATAAATTGACATTGCTACGTAATGTTTTTAAATCTCATCTATCAGCTTTGTATCAAAGACCGAGACCTTCATAGAATATTGTGCAGGAGCCCACATGTTCGGTCTTTACTACTAGACGAAGAACAATTATGATATCGATTTAATATGAATTTATACAAAAGCTATTTTTTTTTTTCATATCAAGTAAAGGCTGAGTTGTTTACATGCCCAAAACTCATTTTATCGAAGAAGAGTTAGATGGAATATTAAATTAATCCGACATGTAATGTTGACATAATTATAAATCATGATTAAAGATATACATCGTTACAGAACGAAATGTAAGGTTAAAATTATTCTCCATATTAAAATCTTACGCAGGAACTAAATTGTAGACTATTGGAACATTTGTCTTTATATGTATTTTATAAATGTACACTTAGCGATTTAACTCGATGGTTTATATTAACTATAGTTTTTTTTTTATTCGCAGTAACCAAAATAGGGTTTTTGAAAAGTAAAATGTAGTATTTTTTTAGATATTATGTCATAGAAATGAATGTTAATGATTAGAATTTAGATATATTTTTTGTCAATATTGTTTATATTCTAATATCCAGTGTTATATAAAGTAATGTTTATTGAACTATTTGGTAGTTAGTTATTTTAATATTAAATGTGATTAGAAATTTAGGTCAGATTTACGTTTAATATGTAGTTATTTATCTAAATCCGCACCGTTAATCAAAGTAGGTTGTGGAAAACGAACTGGGTATTTTAAGTGTTGGTTAATAATATTTATTGATTAGCAAATTTAATATAATAAATTAATATTTAATATATATAACTATGGATAATAAATAAATATTGATATGTATTTTATTGATACTAAATTTATCTTACTTTATAATTATTATTCATGAACTACATAATTGTTTATGATATTTAATTAGAATATATTTTTGGCCAAAGTGTACAATATTGATAGCTTAATTTAAATATTATTCAACATATTTTAAACGTGTTAAATTTAACATCTGTGTTAACATATTTAAATAAAATGGAACCTTATAACTTCTCTACACTCTTTATGTGTTGTTGGGTTCCCATTAAATTAATATGCTTACAGACAAATTAGAGAATTATTTAATTAACATGTAAGGGGATTGCAATAAGATCTTGAAATTTTACTAAAATATACTTTTACATTAGTGATGTACAGTGCGCGCACTTGCTACAGAAACGGGTTTAATTAAATTTATATTTCTTCATACTTACAACACGTAAATATTTTATCATTATTTAAATTTACGTTCTATGACATGATAACATAAACTCCTACACTTCTAAATATTAGCATAGTCTACATGTTGAAAGCTAAAACCGAGATGGTTAAAATAAGTACTAGGCGAGGATACTTGTACCAATCTTTGTCAAATTTATAATTACTTTCGGAGTTGATGAGTACAATCCATATTATATACAAATGCTTTGTTTGTCCGTGGAAGTGTCGTTAATAGACTCCTCTTACATTTACAAGGCCCTTAGGATCTTTGAAACATTAATGTCCGAAAACCCTATCTAACAGTTAATTGAGGACTTTAAACCACATTAGTACATTTTTACACATCGGTTCAAATGTACATACTATTTAATCATTCTGTTTCATGCCAAAATGAGTTTAAATTGTTAATAAATCTGGAAGTAAAGCATCAGCGCATAAAATTTAAAGACATGAAAGAAAGCAAGGAAACTAGTGTATACTTCTGGGGAAAAAAACTTCAGTGGTTTCCTTAACCTCCCCCCAAATCAATGATAAGTGAGATTGCCCGTTCATGTTAATTGATAAATAGGTGCTGTTAGATTAGTTCTTTATAGTAGAGATGACAAACGTATACAAAAAATAGGTACATTTCCAAACTTTCCCCCATTCCTACAAGATTTTTTATTCCTTTCTGCGGTCAGAAGTCTGACTGCAGATCTCCTGTAATACTTAGTCTAACATTGTTGAAAGTTTAATTTATATGATTTGGTTCGGTTGCCTCAAATAAATAAGTATTCTTTTTGTTAATTTTAATGCCGTTTTTTTTTAGACTTGTACCTGGTGTCATAGGGTAGGGATCACTTTGTGGGAACGGGTTAATTGGATCACCCAATTACTGATTCCAAACCCTTCCTCCCTTACAGACCCCTTTATGTGAGGAATCAAATCTCCACTGTTCGGTCCACTTAGCCATATTATCTCAAATACCCTACCTGATTAATTAGACTTAATTAGTAACCTACGGATATAGACGCGGGAATATAATAATAGAACTAATATATAAGATATATTTTTGTTTAAAATTTAGACTAGAATGTCCGGCGGGAAACGTGTGACGTGTAACCTGAGGAGTGGTAAAGTTACACGACGCTTTACTAATATTAATAAACCACTCGAGACCCCTATCCCCATGGTCGAATTTTGTATTGGGTCAAATCACGGTGCCGCTTTAGTCGACACGGGCGCTAACGCATCGTTCATTGATGCTGAGTTTCTGAGTAGCATCCGGGTAGTAAACTCAAATGTGACGTTCAAATAAATAAGTGTGCTCCTCGTACATTTGTTTTAGGGAATGGAAGTAGCATTATTATTGACAGATTTGTTTATCCGTCTCTCAAAATTAATCGTTTTTCTTGGAAAAGAAAGTTATATGTTGTAAGCAAACTAGTATGCGACGTCATATTAGGAATGGATTTTTTGTGGGATACTAGAGGTATTTTAGACTTAGGTTTGGGACATTTAAGTTTTGGGTTTAATTCCCAGATTAAAGTGCCATTGTGTCTACGTTCTAGACCCATGTGGTGTAGTCACTTAGGAAGCGATGAAGATCGCGTTAATACCTTGATTAAGAACTACTCGGATGTCATAACACCCGTCTGGGGAAAATGTGACATACTCCCCTATGATATTGTAGTCACGGACGAGATTCCGGTTAGGTCAGGTCCCTATTCATGTAACCCACCCAAAATGAAAATATTTCGCGAGTTGATAATGGACTTAGAACAGAAGGGGTGATTAGGCCATCTAAATCCCCGTACGCTAGTCCGGCATTTATTATTCCGAGAAAAGGACAAGGACACAGGTTGATTGTAGACTATAGGAAGGTAAATAAAAAAATCCAGTTTGATCCCTACCCCATGCCTAGTGTGGAGAGTGCGTTCCAACATCTAGGGGGCGCTAAAGTGTATAGTCTCATTGACTTGAATGCCAGTTTTTTACAATGCGCTCTCACAGAGCGGTCAAAGAAGTTCACGGCGTTTGTTACCCCTTGGCAATTATACGAATTTAATCGTGTGCCGTTGGGCGCTAGTATCGGTGGCCAGGGATTAAGCCGTGTCCTGGATCACATCTTCTCAGACTTAAAATATAAGTTCGTCTTTAATTACCTTGATGACATCTGTGTATACAGTAATTCTCTTGATGAACATCTTGAACATTTAGACATTGTACTGAGCCGTTTGCGTCTGGCGGTTTGACTGTTAACCCCGACAAGGTCACGTGGGCCAAGCAATCTATCAAGTATCTTGGGTATATTATTTCCAATGGGAATATGCTGGTCGACCCCGAAAGGGTGAAACCCATTGTCGATTACCCACAACCAAAAAACATAAAGGGTGTGATGCGTTTCATTGGCATGTGCGCTTACTACGCACGCTTTATCCCGCATTTCTCTGAAATTGCTGCCCCCTTAAATTACTTAAAGAAAAAAGGTGTCTCATTTGTCTGGGGAGAGGAACAATCCCGTGCTTTCAAAACTCTCAAGAGCAAACTGATCAGCCCCGAGGTCTTGCACATGCCCGATTTCACTTGCCCTTTTCTTCTTCATGTCGACGCTTCTTCTGTCGCCCTTGGCGCGGTTTTGTCCCAGAGAACTGCGGACGGTGTTCGTCCCGTGGCCTTTGCGAGCAGAACCTTGTCTCAGGCGGAACAGAAATATAGTGCTTTCGAGAAAGAATGTCTGTCATGTGTTGTGGGCGTTGAGAAATTCTCTGACTATCTAGAACAGCGCGAATTCGAACTATACACTGACAACATGGCGTTGTCATGGATGTGGCGACACCCAAAGCAGTTAGGAAAGATCGGGAGGTGGGTGCTACGCCTTTCGAAATACAAATTCAGCACGCATCACGTTCCTGGAAGGGATAACGTGACTGCTGATGCCCTATCTCGGATGGCGGAAGATCTGGAGCCGATTGAGACCCAAAATATTGTACAGCCTTTTAATGTAATTCATTCCATCCCGGAGTCATTCATCTCGATTCGAGATCATCAAGGGAGTGACTCGTGGTGCTTGGAACTAATAGATAAAATAAATAAGGGAGAGGAGGTGGGTCCTTATTCTCTTTTCAAAGGACTTCTTGTGATATCTAGTGGGAAAGGGAAAGGAAGGAAGATTGTTGTCCCGACTGTGGTACGCAAAATGTTGTTGCGTTATTTCCATCATTCTATTGTTGGTGGTCACCTGGGTATACTTAAAACTTATCGTAAAATTTCTAGGGAGTTCTTTTGGCCAGGGATGTACAGAGATGTGAAACTGCACGTTAAGCAGTGTGAAGATTGCCAAAAAGCAAAACCGGCGCAGAACACGAAAGTTGGGCTTCATTCGGCCGATGTGGCTCGACTTCCGTGGGAAAAGGTGTTCGTCGACTATGTTGGCCCCCTGCCCCGATCCTCCTTAGGAAATACTTGTATACTCATTGTGTTGGATGCTTTCTCTAAATTTGTGATTATTTTACCGTTGAGGACATGAAAGCAAAGACCACTGCTAACGCGCTTCCTAGACGCGTGTGGGCGATATTTGGTGCCCCCCGAAGTTTAGTGAGCGATAATGGGCCCTGTTTTAGGTCTGCCACTTTCAAAGACTTGTGCTTTGGATGGGGCATTAAACACATAACCACCAGCCCCCACTATCCTTGCCCTAACCACGTGGAGCGCTTCAATAGGAATCTTAAGGTGGCCTTAACCATTTTCCACTCGGTTGATCAAGCTAGATGGGATCGTGATATTGAGTTCTTAAATGTCGCATTTAATTCCGCGTTTCATGAGTCAACCAATGCCTCTCCGGCTTCGGTGTTCCTGGGTAGAGAACTCAACCACCCTCTGTTAACGGTATGGGATGTGGACCCCTTGCTGGGCGGGGATGAGAAGTTCTCGCATAAAGATAGGTGCCAAAAGGCCTTCGAAGCTTTAAAAAGGGCCCATAAAAAGGTGGCGGATAGGTATAACCTTGGACGTGCCCCTGTTTCGATTGCTATTGGAGACCGGGTCCTCAATAAATGTTATCCACAGAGCTCCGCAATTGACAAAATCTCAGCAAAACTCAGTCCGAAGTGGAATGGTCCATGGCGAGTGGAGCGCTTCCTCACCCCTGTAACTGTACTGATTAGTGATGTTGGTGACCCCTCAATCACCAGGCGGGCCCACGTATCTCAAATTAAATCCTGTGGCATCAAAGAGTCCTCATCCCTGGTCCAGGATGAGTATGTGTGTGAGTCCGTGCTGTAAAAGTGTAAGTGTTAGTATGTAAGTTATTTATCATCTCCGGGAAAGCCCGCAGATTAAGCAACAGAGATAATTACCAGATTTTGTAAACTTAAGATTATAAGATGGGATCTCCTAGTTGAAGAAATGTTAACTCCAATAAATGGATGATACCCTCGCAGGAGACATCATGATCTAGTATAGTCCCAGGTTATAGCAAAGTAAATTTACTGGAGAAATCTTTACAACAGGTTATATAATGACTGTATTTTTTTTAATTGTGACATTGAATGCTAGGTTAGATTTTGGCTTGTGATTGTAATGCTTTATATTATATCAGGTTGTGTACGGCTAATGAGAGGTAAAATTCTGGTGGTGTTCGTTGGGTACTCGCTTTGTGTTTATTTGTTCAGTGGGATCCTTCATCCCTCCTTCATTCCTGTCGTTGAGCCAAAGAACAGAAGAGCCCGAAATGCCTACGGTTTGGTACAGCGCAGTTGCTGGGGTGGCGAGCACAGGCTGAAAGGCGTGGAGCAATTGCCAGATTGACGGAGAGCGGTGTTGGCCAGCTGCTGATACTGAGATCAAGGAAGACGTCTCTTGGATCGCTGTGTCAAAAGCTTGGACCACCTGAATTCCTGAGAGCGGAAGAGGCTGCCTCGTGTAGGGCGGAGGATTTGTAAACCCTGGTCGCATACTACACCGCCACCACTTAGTTCGCCTGGCTACTCACCCTGTTTTACTGCCCGGTCGGAGAACATATTCGAGGCCGAAGGCGAGCTTTTTCGACTAGTGCGATCTACTTACACCACAAAACAAACTCTATCTAACTGGAAGAACAACCTGGTGTTTCATCATCAAGATCGATGGCAGTGAATAAAGCGCGTGCGTGATCTGATAAACTTGGCTAGCTCTCAGTCGTCGTGTACTCGTCACCCCCCCCCCCCCCCCTTCTGTAATCCAAGACCAAGACTTCATGGCGTTCTGCGCAGGCGCCGATGAGGTCTTCTAGTCGCCGATTGGACAATATGATATCGAATTTGGCTATTCATTCCAACCCCCTTTTTTTCCCCTCTGAATTCAAATGAATAAAGGCGAGTGTTTGACATGGGAAAAATCACTCTTTGATGCCACTAGCCGTTAGAGAACTAATACTCCCAACAATGTAAGTTGACATAATGATGGCGAGCTAGTTAGAGATATGGCATCGTTAGACGGTAGACTGTAGGTTATAAATAGATTCTCCAGTATGTGAACAGTTTAGCAGAACTAAATGTAGTACTTTGGATACTTGTTGTACTATGATGTTTTGAGTAGATGTTTACTACGATTAACCTCCGATGTGTTTATATACCTAGTTTCGCAGGTTAACCAAAATAGGTTTTTGAGAACTAAATTTAGTTGTTTAGATATTTGTCATAGTATAATGTTATGATTAGAAATTTAGGACAATTTTTTGTCAATATGTTTATATGTCTAATTCCGCAGGTTATACAAAGTAGGTTTTGAGAACTAAATTTAGTTGCTTAGATATTTGTCATATTATAATGTTTGATTAGAAATTTAGGACAATTTACTTTCAATATGTTTATATATCTAATTCCGCAGGTTAATCAAAGTAGGTTTTGGAAAACTAAGTTTAGTAATTTTAAATATTTGTTATGCTACATTGTTTTGATTAGCAATTTATTTCAAGTAACATTCAATATGTTTATATATTAACTTCTGTGGGTTAACAAATGTAGGGTATGCTAGTTTAGGACAACTAAGTATTGTACTTTAAGTAGTAGTCATGATATATTGTTTTGACTAGTTAATCAGGAATATCTGTGTTTTGATGACCAGAGCGAGTAAGAATAACGCCAAGCTTAAATTCTAAATATTATGTCATATATATATATTGTTATATTTTACATCTTGTTATAATGTTAAATAACTGGCCAAGGCTTAGTATCTTGTTATCTCCTGTTTTGTTTTTGCGTGGTCCCTGCCTTAATACAAGTCATTTACTTAATCAAATAGGGAATATTTACTTAACATGAGCGGTGGTCAATAAGGATCCCTGTGATTTACTAAAATATACCTAAACCATTTAGGGATGGTAGAATAGTAGATATGCATACAACCCGAATGGCTTGTTGAGACGCGATGGCAATATATTATGTGCGTTAGTGTATGCAGTCTCTGTATACTAAAATAATACAACTACTTGTATATATTTATATGCGATACTATCGATATTATAATGCTATACACCCACTCACTTAAATTTCAATTAAAGTAATAGCTTACTCTTAAAACTAGGGTATCAATAAACTTAATATATAATATTTCACTAAAAATCCTTTTACAAGATTGAATAAAAAAAATTGACATTGCTAGCGATGAATGATTTTTAAATCTCATCTTATAAAGTTTGTGATAAAAGACCGAGACCTTATAGAATATGTGGATGCATGGAGAGCCTTTCATTACACTGTTCGTGCCTTTTACCTTTCATCTTAGACAAGAAAATGTATGTTTGATGTTAATATGAAATTTAATAAAAATAATGTGAGGTTATATGAAAAATTTTTTCTATCAAGGAAAGGCTGAGTAAAATGATTTACATCCCTCAATACTAATTGTTATCAGAAAGAAAGAGAAAGAGTGAATATTATTTAAATTAAAACCGAGCTAGTTATTGCTTCTATTATAAATCATGAATAATAAATTGTATTTACATTGCTGTTACAAAAAAATTAACGGGATGAAAATTATTCTATTTAAAATCTTGACACATTGGTAATTATATCTGTAGATGCTATTAAAAATTTGTCTCAGTTTGATATATGTATATAGTTAATCTAAATGTACAATCTTATGGATTTAAAAATATGTTTACTATTAATATAAGATCTATTAATAATTTATATATTCAACCAATAACCAAATAAGATATTTCACACTAAGTCCAATAAAAGTAGATATTATTAAACTGAATGTAATGGATTATATTCAATGAAATGGAGTAAAACTGTTTCGCCCATGTTAGATTATAATTTAAATTTAAAATATTTGTTTTTATTTTACTATCAAGTGTATCATATAAAATAAATGTATTAATCTATAGCTACTTTGGTAGTTAGCTTTCATGTTTAAATATTGAATATCGTGAATGTGTGGAATGCCAGGCTTCAACCGTGGTTCGGATTCCACGTTAAACTGTAGGTCCTCCATTTCATCTCACAATCACCCTACCATTACACATTAGCGTAAGTGCGTATAAACCGAACGGGTAGTAAGGTGTGGTGCTAATAATAATAATAATAATAATAATAATAATAATAAATATTGAATATATATTTTTTTTAATTTGATACTAAATTTTCTTTTCTAATACTTTTAATCTATTATTATATTCCATGAAGCCTAACAATAATAATGTATTATGATATTTATGTAGATTTATATAAATATTATTGGCAAATATACAATAGTTTTGATAGCTATATTAAAACTAATTATTACAACACTAGTTTTTTTAAACGTGTTCAAAACTTAACGAATAAGTCTGTAAAGTTAAAGCATTACTTTGAAAATAAAATTGGAGACCCATATACACATTTCTTTACACTCATTATGTGATTGTAATGTTCACCATTAAATTGAATATGCCTTACAGCACAAATTTGAAGAAACGTTTCTTAGTTTCTCAAATTATACTGCCAAATGTCAAAGAGCATTGACAGATAAATCTTCAGAAAACTGTTTCATAAAATATATTTTACTAGTCTAGATAATGATTAAACATACAGTAGCGCGGCTTAAGCTACAGAAACGGCGCCAATTAAATTTATATTTCTTCATGACTTACGAACACGGTATAAATAATCTTAATCATTATAAAATTTAAGTTCTATGAATGGAAACATAAACTACAATTACAACTTTAAAAAATCTAGTCATAGTCGTACATTTGAAATCTAAAGACCTATCGATTGGTACACAAATAAGTACTACGCGAGACAACTTGACCAACTTTGTTCAAAACTTTATAATTACTTTTACGAAGTGATGTAGTTACTAATCAAATCATACTATACAAATGCTTTGCATTTCGTGGAACTATAATAGCTCACTCTTACAATTTACAAGACCTAGGAATTTTGAAACATTTAAATTGTTCTGTAAATTTTTACTATCCATACAAAGTTGAATTGAGGAGCTTTAAACCACATTTAGTAACATTTTTTTTACACATTACTGGTTCAAATGTTAACAATACTATTTAGTATTTTGTTTCATCTTCCAAAATGAGTTTAAATTGTAAAATAAATTTAATAGAGTGAAAGCATCAGAGACAAAAATTAATGAAAAAGACAAATGAAAAAGAAAGCAAAGAGAACTAAGAAAACGTTTGGAGGAAATTAAGAAGCAGTAAAAACATACAAAGTAATGAGCATAATTCCATTCCCTCCCCCCAAATAATTGAATTTATAGTTGAAGAATTTTTCGCCACGTTCTTTCGTTGAATTGATAAATAGGTGCTGTTAGGATTACGTCTCATTTATACGTATGGATGACAAAGTAAACAAGAAATAAGGCTCATTATCAAGGGACTCCCCATTTTACACAACAAAGATATTTTTCCAGGATGTCCTTGTGATCATGCGGTGAAGAAGTCTGACTGCAGATCTAGCCTGTATGACGAGTCTAACTTTGTTTGTAACTGGTTTAAAGTTGTATGTTTGGTTTCGGTGTTGCACTCCAAATAAAATAAGTATTCTTGTTTGTTAACATTTTAAGCGTTTATTATTTTAGACTAGGTGACCTGGTGGTCTAGGGGTAAGGTGTCAGACTTCTGTGCTGGCAGCCGGGGTTCAATCCTCGGTCCCGGCACAGATTTATCTGATTACCAAACCCTTCCTTCACCTCTGACAAGACATCTTGTGAATGTGAGGAATGCCAGGTCTCCACCGTGGTTCGGATTCTACGTTAAACTGTAGGTCCTTCATTTCATCTCACAATCACCCTACCATTACACATTAGCGTAAGTGCGTATAACCCGAACGGGTAGTAAGACGCGGTGCTAATAATATAATAATAATAATAATAATAATAATAATAATAATAATAATAATAATAATAATAATAATAATATTTTAGACTAGAGAAAAATATTTGAACTGTAATTTACAGCTGTTTGATCCTATATTATGATGGCTATTTATGACATTATGACACACACACACACACACACACACACACACACACACACAACATATATATATATATATTTTAACCCATAACTAACTTGTGTTCTAAAAATGGTTTCATGGTTATAAATAGTAATGTCAAAATATGCTGGATTTAATGACAAAATATAAACAATTTTTTGTTTGAAAAAACAAAAGTTATTACATTTGCAAAACCATCATATATTTCTGTCGCATCCTGTATTTTATTCCGAACTAACTTTTGACTGAAAATGTATGAGTTTCGAGAGAGATACTCTAAATTGGAAGAAGTATAGTTTTGGCCTCTTCACCGTATCATAGTGGTTCTCAAACTGTGGATCATGAAAGAATTGTTGGTGCGTCATGAGAAGTTTTTAAAATTGGAATTATTTTTTTTAAATTAATTGAAAATAAAAAATCACGAAAAAAAAATGAAAAATTGGAAATAGGTAGTAAAATAAATTATTAGATATAAAAACATCACGATCCCTCCCCCTCATATCCACTAAACCTAGCGGAGGTCGCGAAAAATTATCATTATAAAAAAAATAATGTTTCTGTTTTAAAAAAGGTTTGGTAAGCATCGCAGTAAATAATATATTTTAAGTTCAACACCCTAGCTCAGTTAGTAGCGAGTCTACCTACTGAGCCATGGATCTTGGGTTTAGTTCGCGTTAAGGTCAAAAAGTTCATCATTAATTTTATGAAATGTCTTTTTTCCCTATAACAGTGATGGATTAATGGCCGGAATCCCGGTGTTGTGCGTTTTGATAAAGTGCTCGCCTCAAGACGGATTCAAACCCAGCTGGGGTCAACGGAGTATTTTTTTTTATCAATAAAATCTCATAACATAACCATTTACTATAATTGGCTGAGTTAACGGTACAACTTCCTTTGGAAGAGAAAAAAGCCATCGGGCCTCTATGCCATGTAAAATAACCCTGGAGGATATGTGAAAATACATTTCCTGTAAAATTATTAGGCCATTTCACGCTCACTCATAGAAATTCAGTAGGCCTATGGAAGGCAACGTTGAACCACCACACTTTCTGAACTTCCCTAGTACATGGGATTTCTACCAGATGGTGCAGGTAGCACTAACCAGTCGAAGAGCTGATTGTATGCCCAGCACCAGATGGAGAGGAATAACATCTTAGGAAGAAAAAGAAGTCCTGATATCATTGGTATCTTTAGAAGGTATAAGTTACATAAATAAAATAATAATAGATTTTTAGTAAATATGTGTTTTTTTTAATTATTATTATTATTATTATTGCCACATCTTACTACTGGTTTGGGCTATACGCACTGTTTTAATATTAAGTTTTCAAAATAACATCAACACCATTGTTAGAATTAAAAAAAAAATATGTTCTTCATATACCTATTTAAAAATCTAATTAAGAATCTACTACACATTTTATCATAATGAACCTGAGGATATCCTCTCTAACAGTTCATTAAATCAAGATAATAATTGGTTTATCTTCCATTATTTCCTTCACCCCCTCCATTTACAATTTTTTTCCCCCCAACCTGGAGGGAAAAACTCATCAAATTTACTATTTTTTTTATTTTATATTGTTTAAAGAGACGTATAGGTCAGCTGATGAATTTTAGAAAAAAAAAAAGATTTAGATATTTAATCGATAAGTCATTAATCCGGTGAATTGATTAGTAGGTGGGGTTCGCTTGCCTGGCCCAAGCTTTGGTTCCACGTTAAGTCAATACACATTTGCATATAATTGCCAGTGATGCTATGTAGTCGGCTCTGGGTTACTGATGGGGTGGGTGGCAAGAGAGAGGGAGGGGAAACGGCTAAAGGGTTTGAAAGGGGGAGGGGTTGGTTGCAGGCGGCTTATATTGCAATCAAGCTGGAAAAGCGGCTGAAACCGGCAGAAAACAGGAGGACCCGGTGATTTGAAATTGGATTGTCACCCTTTTAATTTCTCTTTCTGGCGATCCCATTCTCTTGCTTTATCCTTTTTTTTTTGTTTGGTCTGTCTCTATTCAGCATTCCAACAGTTTTATATACTCTTTCTCGCTCTAGATTAAGCTCGCTTCTGTAATAGACTGTAGACAGGAAAGAGCAAGAGTGCTTTGGTTATTTTTAACAGTTGTTTTCCTCTCACTCTTTGATGATGTTTTTACTCCTATTTTTTTTTTAAATCCATCACCTAATGTTTGTAAACAGAAAAACGATCAATCAATACCAAGCTTTTTTTTTCAGGCACACGGTCTAAGTATCTGAATGAAATTATATAGTTATCGATAGTAATGGTGAAAATAGCAATAATAATAATAATAATAATAATAATAATAATAATAATAACATAGTGAAACCATTTGAGGTGAGCCTTATGTGACGTTACCTTAAAAATATGTCTTCAAAACGAGTTCAAATATGACTAAAGTAAATTCCGGCTAGCTTTGAATCAGTTTAAAAATTGCTGTATTAACGTATACATACATTAAAGTACAGTAGCCCCATGGCTTCTTTGGTGCTGACTGACAGCTCACCGCTGAGAGCTTTGAAATTTACCAGACCAAATTATGTATCCCTATGCCGAACCATATGATCTGAAAAAACATGTGTTTAGCAGCTGTCACTTCTGACGGTCAAAATTTAGGTATATACCTAAATGTTGACTGTCAGAATTTGGCTGTGAGCTGTCAGTCAGCACCGAAGAAGCGCTGGGGCTACTGTATATCTAGTAACTTTTATAACTATGATAAAAGGCCCTGCCTATACAAATTGAATTGTATTCACACATGCAACAGAAACATGGACATTTAATGTAAGAGAGACAAGAAAAGTGGAGGCTATGTGAATGGAGTTTGTGAGGAGCATGTTATCTGTAATGAGGAGAAACTGGATAAGGAATGAAATTATCCGGGAAATAGTGGAAGTACAGGGAGTACATGAGATAGTAGAGGAAGCAAAACTGAGATGGTTTTGACCTGTAATGAGGATATAAAAGTAGAGGATGTCAAAGAGAATGTTGGAGATGGAGTGTGTTGGGAAAATACCAAAAGGGAGGCCAAGAAATATATAGGAGGAGCAGATAACAGAATGTGTGTGCAGGTGAGAGGAAAAGAATGGAATCAATTAAAGGAGGAAGAATGATAGAATGATAGAGGAAGATGGAGGCTTTTTATTAAAATGTTCCGGCTACAGGCTGGAAACATTTGATTATTATTTCTAGCATGGCATCTTACTACCTGTTCTGATTGTGTACTAATTACGCTAATAGGTTTAGGGATTATGAAGGTTATATTTAGTGGAAATGTACCCGCATTTTCATGTAGGGAGAGAGGAAAATTATTTTGGAGGAAAAATCCTCAGTACACCCGACCGATATTCGAACCTTGATATATCTGTCATCGGAAGTCTAGTCTACTGTGAGAGTAGCGCGTTAGACCACGTGGCCACTGAAGTGGGTGGAAGATTTGATGATGACGATGATGATGATTATGAGTGGGTGTAACTGATGTACTGATATAGCATATATGTTTAGTAAGTGAACGTTAACTGTTCCACCTAAAATAATGTCTATCCTTGACTATTTTATTATTCGTTGTTCACTTTTTGACACAACTGTTTATAAAAGAACACTATTTATAAACTTATTTAAATCTAGATGAAACACAACAGACAGCAGCCAGCCGTTATTTAATTACTGTAAAAGGACAACATATATTTCACCAACTTTATAATTTTCAGTCATACCATAATCGAACCCTAGACCCTTGTTCTGTAGGCAGACAGGCTACCGACTGAGTTAAAAGTATATCCCCGACTTTTAAACCCTATTTGTTCTAGTCACAAAGGTGGGGTAGGGATATTGGGACATGCTACGTGTTTAAAGGGGTTGTGGGTTGGGGGTGACTATGATATTGGTGCGAATGTTGCAACCCTCCGCCACCAACCACCCGGTGGATAAACAAAGACTTCAAACAGGATGTGCGATCCCAGTTTTACTTTGAGAAACTCCTTTGTGCTCATGCAATGAACAAGCACGTACATGAAGGGGGTTGGGACCCCCCTATCACCCCATGCCACTGACTCTTTCAATTTGTAGGTGTCGTCAAATACCAATGAAAGGGAAGCGGGGGGGAGAGAAAGAGTTTCTAGGAGAACTTTTAATTAATTTACCGCAAAATTAGTATGAATGAAGGGAGTTAAAAGTTCGCTTCAGGTTTTACTTTCATTAGGGGAGAAATTTTGTCCTTAGTGTAATAATTGGCACTTTCAGGGAAAATCACAAATAGCTTCGTTGGGCTTTTTATACTCAAGTAACAACACAATTATGAAAGTCTCTTTACAAAATTTAATTCATTTAATAAACTTTAGCTAAATACATCCACAAATTTCCTTTAGAAATGTTCTTTGTTATCTTATAGGAGGGGAACAATTTAACTTTTTTTTTTAGGTTTATTTATTACTCAACATTTTCTAATCCTACCTTAGATATAACTTATTAATGTGAACAAATAAATGATTTATTGATTTACGGAATAATACAAAAAGTAAAGAGATTAATTTGGTATTACTTATCTTAGGTAAATAAGATAGATATTAATTATATATACCGTCAATTTGTAGGGCAGTACTTCTAATACTTTAAGTCTCCTATTATCTTGATTTAACAGTTATAGATGGTATGTGAGATTTTTTTTTATAATTTACATATGGAACAGGCTGTTAATTGATCACATTTATACAAAAAATATCATGCTTTCCTGAATATATCATTTTTCTAGAAAGGGGAAGTAGTTCGATACTATATTTTTTTCACTTACTAATTTGATTGTTTGGATTAATTTGTGTTCAAGAGAGAAAAAAGAGTATTAAAAAACAAGTATTGACTAAGATTTCCTTCATACATACAATATTAACTATCAGCCAGAATTTATTAAAAAAGAATTAAATGTGATTTTGATTATTACAACCTCTTTATTATTTTAGATTTTTTTTAAATATAGTAAGTAATTTAATTTATATTTTTGTGATTAAAACTAATATTATTGAAATTAAAGCTACTTGGAAGAGTAGTGAAAGGGCCCATGTAAATATATCCAGTTCATTTTCCCTCAGTGATTTAAAATGAACCACACACTCACTGTTTGATACTAATAAACGACCAAATACCTTTACAATTTTAGAGAAGTTAGCTCTAACTTATGTACACATATGAAAGGATCATTCAGAAACTAGTGCTTATAAATTTTAAACAAATACTAATTTCTGGGATGGTAGTTTAAATGTTTATAAAGTTTCAGGCAATTACTTTTTTGTTGATGTTTTAGTGACTAATCTAAGTCAAGATACAGTCGGTAGCACGCCCGTTTAAATCAAAATAGCTATCATATAAATAATTTTTCATTAAAACAAATAAAGTAATGTCAGAGGGAGAAAACTTTTAAAATTATATACAAAGATAAACATACATATTAAATCAAATACCCCACATTAAATGCCTAATTATAAGCCAATATAAAAAACTTTAGAGAATGCTATGTATAGAAAATTTAACTAAAATGTATCTTATCAAGCAATATTTCATTTATTGTGTCACGAAAATGTATGGCTATAAAAACTGTAAAAATAATGCCCTTAATTTTCATTCCTTTCCATCTCACCTAAAAACCAGATTAGCTAATAATTATCTTGCTAGTAATTCCATGTCCCTCAAAATTATATACATTACTTAAAAGGAATCTCTTGCTTGATTTTAAATTAAACTTGTAAATTTTACTTAATATTCAATATTGAGAAACTATAACTAATAAATTATAAATAGTTCCCCTTATATGAGAAATTAGAATCATCCAATTAAATAGGTGATATAGCTTATCAAGGAATTATGGTCTTATTCTTAACAAATGGCACTCTTATCACAAATTTTACTATCATTTAAGAGCTTTCCATAAGACACATTGTCACAGGTGACATTTATGTGTTATCTGTTGGTGTCTTGATCTTCCTGCAAAACGGTTAGCAGTCACACATCTCCGATATTTGGACAAGGGCACAAGAAGACACAGGATACATCACGTAGCAAAAAATATCTGACACATACACGTATACACTACGCAGGTAACACATCATTACTCTAGTGTGAGAGGTTTATGTATTGATAGCATCATTTAACTTTTTAAATAGCTTTATAACTGAATAATTAATAAAAGTGTTTTTTATCACTTAAAATTTGTAAAATGTATAGATATAGAGCTGGATTTTAAGTTGTAGAGACCCCCAATTTTATAACAAAATTTGGAGGCATCAACTTTAAACCAATATTGTTATTTTAAACAGATCAACATAATGTTTTTCTTTACAAAATTAACTGTTAAATGCTCAGTAATAAATATATTTACTAATTAAATACGGAATTATTCTCATCAAATTTGCTGACAACTAAACATTTTGTTTGTTTATAGTTTCTTTGAATTGGACAAAAAATATTTATTTTTTTAATGCAACAGTTTGTTTGAGATTATATTTGTGGAGGCCCAAGGGCGTTACACCTGTCACCCTCTCTTAAATCCGTGAATGTATAGATAACAGCAATTTATAGTTTTACTTAATTTTATAGTTGATTTTACAGCTTCATAAGCCGTTGGTTAAAGAAGCATATTACATAAAATTTGTAAAAGAGAGAGATAAAATCAACCACTATAGTTCTAATTAGCTATTAAAATTGTCTCTGTGGCTGAATAGTTTGGTGGTTGAAGATTACCTAAAGTTTGAATTCATAGAAACAGCATTTATTAATTATACTTACTCATTTTAATTGATTTTATAGCTAAATACTTTGTTTGGCAAGCTTTGATCGATCTTTATAGTTATTCAAATTGTTTTAAACATTTTTCATAAGTAAAACCAATGATAATAAATAAGGTTAAATTTTATTTGTTAAAAATATTTATTAAATACTGTGACAAATTATTCTAATCACTTTAATAATACAACACATTTATTTTTTTAAATATCACGCTACCGATACTTTTATTTAATTTATATTTGTTTTCATTGAAAGGATCCTTTTACAACTTCTTCATGGAAATCTTCCAAATTCCTTTGGTCTTACTCTTGACCATACTCTCAGCAAACGCCCAGACTTCCTCCGATGAAACTTTGGCCATGGCCAACGATTATCTTCTTCCGACAAGCGTCGTCCCGATCCACTACGATATAAAACTAATCCCATACCTGGACGACGATAACTTCACCTTCGATGGTGAGGTGAACATCAAAGTAAGGGCGGAAGACGTTACCGATGTAATCACACTTCATCAGAACGACACGATCATAGAAGAATCAAGTGTTACTGTCACCGATCTGATAACAAACATCAACCTGATCATTGTGAACCAGACCTATGAGGCACTTTATCATTTTTACAGGCTCCATCTTGAAGAGAATCTGCTAGTCGGGAGGGAATATGAAATTAATATTAAGTATAAAGGTTACCTTCGAGATGATATGCAAGGACTTTTTAAGAGTTCATATACAACAAGTGACGGAGAAACCAGGTAAGACATGTTATCGAATTTCCATCGGTGGGGATGTAGGGAACGCGATAAAAGGCCAACTTTTTGAAATTTTAAAAGAAATATAATTCTTTGACCAAAATAAAAAAATATTTGCTTCCGTAGACACATAAAGTTTAATTTTCTTCACATGGTGATATCAACAGTTGTTGAAAATCTGTCATGAAGATAGTGGAATTAGATGACAAACTTTTTTAAATGAATAGATAAAGTTGTTGAATTTCAGGCTACCTTTCACGGATATTCAAGAAATGTTGAGATTACTATGTGAGTATGATTAAACTCTATGTTTGTACTAAAGCAATATTTGATTTATTTTGACCAAAGTTTTTCTTTAAAAACAGCAAAAATACTGGTCTTTTCACACACATCAAGTCCGTCTCATCCCCTGGATCGCACCTATCTCAGATAGGTAGTAGAGATGGAACCAGACGTCACAACTCGGTGTAGTTTTCTGTATTATACTTAAGAGACATTGGTATTGAGACCAGTGAAACAATATTACCAGATTTATTAAACTATAACATTATTGAGAAATAATTATTATAAAATGAAAAAAACTATTGAACTGTTCCGAAATTCACTATTGTCAAGCGAATAATGCTAGGAACCTCAATTCAATTAGTTCCATTGTTCTAGGGTGATTTTATATCTGATTTCCCGGTTAATGGGTAGTGAGATGGTTTCTTAAATTGAGTTTTAAATGTTAGATCATTCTGAAAGTTGTAAAATATTTTTTTTTGCTTAGGTAGCTTTGTTTGGGAGAGATATGTAATATTTAGTCTAGTGTAGAATTTTAGCCGCTCTTGTGGCACAGAACGTTGCCCAGGATACACCTATGGAGGTTGTCCACATATCATACCCACAATGATATAATATAATGATAGTGATTATGAAGTTGGGGAGCTTGAAGTGATCTTAAACTTAACTTAAGCCTAATTAATCAAATTCTAGTGACTGTTGGGATAATTCCCCTTTCGAGTAAAGTACCCATGGTGCCAGCCGGTAATCAAACCCAGGACCCCTAATTTTGCAGCCAGTAAGCCTACAAAATGTCATTGGGAAGGGTGGGCGGGGGGATCAGATTTTAAAGCCACTCCCTTATTCTATATATCTAGCTAATCGTAAAAGTGATGCAAGAAAATGGTGCAGTAGATTTGGGATATTAACCAGAGGTGAGATATGTTGAAGGAATTGCATTATTTGTATTATAATTTATTTACTGTGTCCACATAACAAGTCATCAGTTTGTTTCGGTTCTATTTATACAACCGTATTTAAAGTCTAGAATGAGTTGCAAAACATGAGACAATCTCTTCTCATCCCGTTGTAGTTAAAACCTTGAGATTAGGTAGAAATAGAACGCAAGTTAGGGCCAGTGTATTTATAAGTTTTAATAAAAATATACTTATAAACTAAAATAAAATAATTTTCAGTAGATAGGATTAGCTTAATTTTATATTCATATCTATATCAACAGTTCTTCAATATTTTTGTCACTCTGCGCGTGTTACCATTTGATGAAAATCTTTTTGAATGAAGAGACAAAAGTTACCATCGAATTCAATACCAATATGAATTCAAGAACTGTTGATATTACTATGGTCAGAAATATAATCTAAACTTATTTGTTGAAAGTATGTATTATGTCCAAACACACACACATATACACAAACACACACACAAAGCGTAAAATCTGCAAAAATGCTGCGCTTATCTCGTGTTCTTTTTCATCACACCTTAATCTATGCTCATCCTGAATGCCTCTTGCAGTGTTCCTTTTCATCCCACCTTAATCTATGCTCCGCCTGAATGCCCCTTGCAGTGTTCCTTTTCAACATACCTTAATCTATGCTCGTCCTGAATGCCCCTTGCAGTGTTACTTTTCATCCCACCTTAATCTATGCTCCACCTGAATGCCCCTTGCAGTGTTCCTTTTCATCACACCTTAATCTATGCTCCACCTGAATGCCCCTTGCAGTGTTCCTTTTCATCACACCTTAATCTATGCTCCATCTGAATTCCCCTTGCAGTGTTCCTTTTCATCATACCTTAATCTATGCTCCACCTGAATGCCCCTTGCAGTGTTTTTTTTCATCATACCTTAATCTATGCTCCACCTGAATGCCCCTTGCAGTGTTCCTTTTCATCACACCTTAATCTATGCTCCGCCTGAATGCCTCTTGCAGTGTTCCTTTTCATCACACCTTAATCTATGCTCCACCTGAATGCCCCTTGCAGTGTACCTTTTCATCAACCTTAATCTATGCTCCACCTGAATGCCCCTTGCAGTTTTTTTTTCATCATACCTTAATCTATGCTCCGCCTGAATGCCCCTTGCAGTGTTTTTTTTTTCATCATACCTTAATCTATGCTCCACCTGAATGCCCCTTGCAGTGTTTTTTTTTCATCATACCTTAATCTATGCTCCGCCTGAATGCCCTTGCAGATGGTTGGCGGCGACTCACTTCCAGCCCTGTAGAGCCAGAAGAGCCTTCCCCAGTTTCGATGAGCCTGCCCTGAAGGCTACTTTCACAGTGAGCATCGCAAGAACGGCCAACAGACATGCCCTGAGCAACATGCCTGTAGTCAGCATGACTGGGCCCGAGTAGGTCACTTTAATATACGACAATAGCACAAGCGGTATTAGCATGTAAGGATGCGCAAAGGTCACTTTTTAAATGTGAAGCTAGGTCAAAGAGAAGCTTGAAACTGGCAAATAAATTTCAAAGCTGAAGTCTAAGATAACTTTTGCTACTAATTAAAATTTTTAAATTGTTTTTTGAAGTGCATTTAGGTAAAGAGAAGGGCTTAAGATGGATAAATATTATAAAACCTCTATTATTTTATGCTGACATATTTGAGTTTAAATATGCTCAAATTACTTATGTATTTTAATCATTAGTAGGTGTTAAAATATTGTTTTAAACATAATGTGCTAAAAATGAGAATATTTTGAAATATGTGATATTTAGCTATACATTCAAATTTGTTCATATCATATCAAAGTTTTATTCTATCTTTAAATGTTTTTAATTTTCGGAAATTACTAGGGTTGTCGAAGTCGAAGTGAAAGAAATTGGTCTATTGAATTACATATTTTGAAGCTTCGCACACCCTACAAGCATTTATAGATCTAACACAAATTAATATTTGTGTATGGACCAATCATTAGCCAAATAGGTTGAAACACTTTTTTCCAGGACCATTGAGATCTGACAAGTAAAGGACCACAGAAATTGACTCCTTAAAGTTTCTACCCCTTTTGCCTATCCCCTAGGTTTACTATATGGCTCTACATACTTATTTCTATATCACAAGAGATAACCCGTTTAGGTGGATGCGTAATCAAAACTCTAACGCACCAGTAAAATAGACTGCCAATGACGGGAATATCGAGTTTCGAATCTCAGTCGGGTATACTGAGGATGGTTTGTCCAAAATGGTTTTCCGTGCAAATGCGGGCACACTTCCTTGAAATATAACCTTATTAATCCTCAAAACCATTAGCGTAATTAGTTCATAAGCATATTTCCCGAATGATTAGTAATACGGGGTGCTAAATAAATAAAAGGTAAGATAAAGCAGCTTAGAATCGGAAATAATTCCCCCCCTTTCACAACTCTTGGAAAACATAATTAAGAGTTGCAATATAGCCAGAATACAATTCAAAACTAGAATATATAATTAAAACACTCGTATTCAGATGTACAAAAACTTTGGCACCTTTTTACTGCTAATAATACCGTCCTAATGTCCACCCCTCAATCTAATGGTGGCAGATTCAAAACATGCTGAACCACAGAATGCCTGACTAAAGAGTTTCAACCTAGCATCACCGATGCTGGAAATGATTATTTTAGTGAAAGATTGTAAATAGTAGTTGATCTCAGTGTTCTTAGGGTAACGTTCTCGCCTTGGAACGCAATATTCAGGGATTCAAACCCATCCGGGATCGATGGATGTTTCTTGAGAGATAACAAAAATCCGTAGCACAGCTTCCTTCGTGGAGGAAGTAAAGCAATCTGTACCATGTCACGATTGTGGTATGAAAAATAATTAGGAACCCTGGAAGTTATTTGAAAATGGTTTTTTCCGGCAAAATCGGTAGGCATCAGTCGATTTAGAAAGTGCACGTTAAATACCTCAAATAAAAAAGGATAATTAAACATACAATATAATAAAGCATTATTACCTGATGTATCACAGTCCAGATAACGGAGGGTACATCTGGGACCACTTCAAGGAAACCCCGATGCCGCTATCCACATATCTGATGGCATTCATCGTGTCTGACTTCACGAACCTGACGAGCGATAACTACCTGAGCCTGTGGCAGAGGCAAGAAGCCATCTCCCAGGCGGAGTACAGTGCCAGCGTAAGTCTGCCCTTGCTAAGGGCCCTGGAGGAGTTCACCGATCTGCACTTCTTCCTGCCTAAGATGGACGAGGTGGCCGTACCGGACTATCAGTCTGGAGCGACGGAGCAATGGGGACTGGTCACATACAGGTAAAGGGGAAAAGGAGAAGGGGGCAAAGACAGCAGTTTAGGTTAGGATGTATCTTTTGGAACAATTTTTCTAATATGAATGATTAACGTCTATTCACAGAGCATCGTGAGGATACCAAACTATCTTAAACAGTCTGTAATTTTTTAATTTTATCAGCATCTTAAATTTATACAGTAAAATACGTAATAAGCTTTTATATTCCAAATGTAATAATATTAATATTCTATTGGCTGCAGGATTGCAAAGTATTTCTTCAATCTTGCTTCTTTGGAAGTAAACAAGTGTGAAAGGAGTGATTGGTGCAATACGTGCGTAGTAGAAAATTCGGGAAGGTATAGTTCTCTGATGTACAGTACGTCTAAAGTTTGATTCACATCAAGAGGACCGTGTGGCGTGCGTCGACTGTGCGCCGGATGTGTCGTGCTGTAGACAAATCTCGGACAGGTCATTTCCATGTGAGACCGCTGCTTTATTCACACTGAGAGGACTGTGCGCCGACCGTGCTCCAACTGTGTATTCTTGGATTGCTTAAAAAATGTTCTCCAAAAGTCATGGTACAGACAGTCCTGTGAGTGTGAATACTAGCGACACGACACAGTTGGCGCACAGTCCCTTCAGTGTGAATCTAACTTTAGTGAGCGGAAACTCAACCCCTTACTGTTGATTCACACTTTCATCGAAAAACAAGAGCAGTGCCAAACTGTGGTCCCGTGGCGGCTTTAAACCAATCACAAGAAATGCGCGTGAGCTGCACAGGCCACGCTGCTCTTGTAGAAACAACCTCTGCTTTAACAGCGCTTCTCCATTAAAATCCGCTTTAGATAGACCCAATCAGCACATGCGCAAGCTTTCCTCAATGCGCTATATTTTATAAACAAAAGTATCGAAACAGACACTAGCGTCTATACGTTTTCATACTTTGTTGTTCTTCTTTAGTTAATATAGCTGCAAGTACAGCTATTTTCTTTATTTTTCTTTCCAGAAATGTTTGACAATACTTAACAGATCAGTTAAACACTACTATCTTAGAAAAGGTTATGAAAAACACACAGTACTGTAGGCAATCGGCTGGTTGTAGTTTGACGTTTCAATGCATCATTGTTAAACAGAAATTCCCAACTTTCCGCGTGTATGTAAAGTGCTGCGCCACCAAGCAGAGTGGATTCTATGTTGTACTTTCTATTTTAGGCGTACGTGTGAATCAATCTTTAATCTCGACTGAGATCTAGTGAGGGTTACACCCTCAATTCACGTCGAGCATGAAAATTTAATGTTTTAATCCAAACAACTACATGTGATATCGAATCACGTAATCACTTTATTCTTAGCAGTAATGACATTAAATAAATAATTGATTCCATTTTTAATATTGATCTTAATATCTAGCCCATACTCGTGAATAAGAGACAGAGCATGGTAAATAAACTGATAATCTAATCCCGAGATGTAATATCCACAAGACGGGTCTGTCTGTATAAGGCTAAGAGGGGGTAAAGAGATTTTGGAGAGTCTTTTGTCAGGCAAAGTCTTTATTGCTGACCTGCTCAAGTAACCAGTATTTCCCGGAAGAAATAGTTTTAGTCAATTTTTTCTTCACGGAAGCTAAATATCAAACTAGTGCCTTCAAGCCCTGCGTTGCTTGAGCTTTATTATCTTTATATATCTTCTTTGTTTTTCTGTCATGAGCATTGCGCGATAAATACCGCATGAAGAGGTAGACAAATATATAGATTTGCTTCCAATACAATGTTTAATCAATTAAGACAATCTAATTAAATTTTTTTTAAAAAAGTCTGTTTCGAGGTGCATACGTTAGTACCCAGGGACTACTATTGTTTAAAATCTCATACCTTCGTATCCGGAAAATATTGCTCAATGCACTATACAGATAGACAAACTCCTCATTTTATGAATACAGACTAAAAGATTCGGTGGTCGCATAATCTAATACGTCAATCTCGTTTGAGACTACTGCCAATGACTGGGAAATTGGGGTTCGAGTCCCGGTCAGTTGTACCAAGATTTTTTTTCCAAAATTGTTTTCTGCTCTCCTTTCACGCAATTATGGGTACACTTTATCTATATTCAACCTTCCTCATCTTTAAATCAGTAGCATAATTAGAACTATGTTAATAACCTGAATAGTTAGTAGGGCGCGGTGTCTAAGACAATATAGGGATTGAGATATAAATAGACACTTTTAGTTTAATATTTCCGTAGTAGTCATGTAAAGGGACCATTTTCACAGTAACGCGCCTCGGTGGTGTAGTTAGCAAACGCGCTAGTCGTGTTGAGCTCAACTGCTGAAGACGGGGAGATCGAGGTTTCGAATCTTGGTCGGGTGAACTGAGGGTAGTTTTTCCTAAATGGTTTTACACTCTCCCTTCACGCAAATGTGGGTTCACTTCCTCTAATTTAACCTTCCCAATTCCTAATCAATTAGTGTAATTAGTACTTGAACCGTACAACCTGAACAGGTAGTAAGAAGCGGTTTTAAATAATAATAATAAAAAAAACATAATTTTCTCAGTATAAGAAGTTGTCTGTGCCAGCTAGGTTGAGGTGTAAATCTCCGTTGGTTGTGCTACTATTTTCTACACGTCATTCATATCTGTAGTTTTACCATCCTATATCCACATGAATGTGGATATAATTCCTTTAAAATACCTTTCCCAAACCTATACCTTAGATAAAGACTTTTTTTTTACGTTAATATACTACCTCTAATAATAATAAGTTTCTTAAATAAAATATAGCAAAAACGATAATTTATGAAAAAAGACCTTTAGCTTATTGAAGAGTTAATTATACAATTTTGAATCTTATTGACATGTTTTCCTTTGTATTGAGTTTAATTTGATGATAAAATGTCTACTTATTTTAATAGCCATAAATGTATTTATAGTATGATTATGGTAGGAAGGACTGGTACAGCTACAAACAATACTAACAATATTTGTTATTATCAAATTCTATAATATAATACTAATATTATGGTAAAATGCTATCAATTTTGACTGAAAATAAACAAATTTGAATTTTCTAAATTGTCGTACTAATGTAATTATACTATAGCTCACTTGATATATTATTTATTAAAACGTTCACCATCACATCCTGCCACTGATATTACTTTAAAAATTTATAAAATTGATTGGAAAATAAAACACTGACTAATATTTGTATCAAGATTTTTTCAAACAGTGTGTCTTACTACCCGTTTGGGATATACGCTTAAATACTAATGGTCTTAGGGATTAGAAAGGCTACATTTATAGAAAGTGTATCCTCATTTGCGTGGAAGGAGAGTGGATTTTTTTTAAATCGCCTTCGATAAACTCAACCGAGATTCCAACCCCGATCTCCCTGACATTTGCAATCTAGTCTACTATGAGAGTAGCGCGTTAAATCATGAGGCCCTGAAGCGGGTTGTAGAAGAGTTATGTTACTCTTAGGTTAAGATATAAAATTATCTTAAGTTTGTGATTCATCCAAATCATTTTGAGCGAGATGTAAACAAATATACAAAATCCGCGTCCTCTGGCATCACCACTCTCTGATCAGCCTCGGTTTGAACTCCGTGTTGAAGGGAGCGTAATATCTTGTTCGTGGAAGGAGTGTCCACTTCAAGTCACAAGCAGTCCATAGCAGCTGTGATAGCCCACGAGTTCGCCCACATGTGGTTCGGTAACTTGGTCAGCCCCAAATGGTGGGACGTCCTCTGGTTGAACGAGGGGTTCGCGAGATACTTCCAATATTTCACGTTGGCAGAGGTAAGATGTAATGGCATGACATAAATTGTGATCAAGGCAGGCATTTATTGTTTTAAAAAATGTGTCTTTGATATTTTATCTCACACTCTGTCGACATTTGATCAATCATATGTAAGCTCTGCAATACATGGGAATTTATTTATGATGATGTTTAACCGATGAGTGTTCTACTAAGTGATAAGAGAAATTCCCAGCTAATAGCTCTTCTTATCTTTGGCACAATCCATAATACGACACTTCTCTGTTTATTATTATTTATTATTATTATTATTATTATTATTATTATTATTATTATTATATTAGCACCGCGTCTTACTATCCGTTCGGGTTATACGCACTTACGCTAATGTGTAATGGTAGGGTGATTGTGAGATGAAATGAAGGACCTACAGTTTAACGTGGAATCCGAACCACGGTGGAGGCCTGGCATTCCCCCACTTCTCTGTTGGTATTTAAAACATCCTTTATATATTCTTATTTGCTTGGGGTGGTAATAATAATAATATATGTGCGTCAGGGTTACATCAATCGTAGCCCAGTATTAAAAAGATCAGCCTGTAATGATGTATCCTTTTCCAAGGGATGCCCAAATCTACTAATTGTACATCGTCTCTGTGGAGGATCTTTCTATGTCTGATAAGATGATGATGATAGTGAGTATGAGGGTGTGAAACCAATAGAAACGTACCAAACATACCAAACCCTGGGGAATTTTGAATTAAACTTTCAATTTAAAAAAATACCAAGAGTACAAGCTGGGAATTAAACCCAGGACACCTAGACTCGTAGCCAGGTGCACTGATCCCTAAACCACGGGAGCGATTTTTGTTTAGAGTAATGGTCTAGGACAGGATAGATGGATACAATAATTTAATCTTTCCAATGGGATAGTTTTTAATGAAAGCAGACATTTATACATTTAACATCTCCATTCTACCAGAATTGGTTCACCCCAGCGGGGAATGTTTAATAATTAATTTATTTGTCACATTATCTAATACATCAGTCTCAAACTATGCTGAATTCTCGGTTGAGGTTCGAATATCGGTCTGGTGCATTGGGAGGTAGTTTTCTTCCTTTAATTTTTATACTTTGGTTTTCCCATTCGGTCTTCACGCTCTTAAGGGCGCACTTGTTTGAAACTAGCTACTCATCTTAACCTTTGGCTTTAGTAATTTACAATATATCTGGCGTTTGAGAGTACCTACTTAAGGAAAATAATAATCTCACAGACAAAATTATGTGATAAATTGAAAGGCTAAAAATAGATTTAAAGCACATTAATTGTAGCTGTTATATTATCTTTTTGGTAACCAATCATTATGTATGAGACTAAATAGTTCATCATCATCATCATCATCATTATTATTATCATCATCAATTGTTTCAAGCCTGTGGCCGTGTCAATTTGGTAAAATACTTCTATCTTCTCTATCAGTCTTCTATTCCTACTCGTCTAATCGGTACCGTTCCTCTACTCTTATTTGCACCCTTCTTGTTATCTGCTTCTCCCATCTCTTTTTGGGCTCCCTTGCGGTATTTTCCCTACATATTTCATCTGCATAATTCTCTTCGGTGTTATCTCCTTTTCCATCTTTATAACATAAAAGGAATTATATTGACTTGTGTAGTTGGTAGGGTAACAAAATCACAAAAAAATGGCATTGTATTAATATAATTAATTTACTAAATAGCAAGTATTCTCTTTGTTGTCTATGATGTAATATAGATGACAAACAAAATAACATTTGTCAGTAGCTACAAGTTTTCAACAACTTTTTTAAAATATTATATTTGATATTTTCCAATTTAATCATAATTATTGTACAGGTACATTTTAAAATATTCCAAAATTCAAATTTTCTTCGAGATTTGATTGGATATTTGGATTCGAGAAATTTAGGATTTGACCTACCTCTATCTTTACTCCCTAATATATAAGATTATTGAAAAAGTGTATCTGGGATTCTATAATTAGATATATGTAATTAATAAAATACAGTAGAATCTTGATAATTTAAGGTGGAAAAGCAAGGGAAAAATAGTAAGAAGGTTAGTTGTGAGTTAAAGATGAAAAGTTAGAAAACCCTCACTCCAAAACAAACAAAACCGACAGAGGGAATTTATGAAAAACTAGTGACTATACATGACACGATGCCTGTAAAATAGGAATACAGTATGTATATAGTTTAATAGATAATTCTCACGAGACATAAATTGTGCTACTAGCTCGTATAATACGGAACCTCCTATCGTTGGAACTATGCTGTATTAATTGAAATAATAGAACAAAATGAGAGGTTTATTTGTTAAAATTCGCTGATAAATATCAAGTATCATATTCTACCTTATTTCATTGTGAATTCCAGACATTATTTTCAATGTTCCACTCTAATTTATCTCTCTCTATTATATATTTTTAAAGTTACAGCCTAATTAAATAGAGGGAAATATAATATGCAAGCTTGCATCCAACCCACGCAGTTAGTTAATTGGCTTTCAAGGCAAAATCGTATTTTAATACAATTAATGTTTGCACAGTATTACATTATTTTCCAATGCTCAGAAAAGCCAACTAAATCATATGTTACTAACGCAGCCATAAGTTATATTTCTTTTTGATGATGCATTTCGAGTTTTTAAAATAATAATAGTAAGAATATCATTATTTAACGGCGCATAAAAGTGATTAATAAATTTAAATATAAAAATATGCGTTTTTTAAAAAGATGTAGTGCAAATTTGATAAACAAATTATAAATTCGAATAACAACTATGGTAGTGGCATGGCCTGGAGTAAGATTTTTTAATTTTTTCCAGTAAATGGGTTTCGACCACTTGGTATGTATTTATATAGATTTACCACATTATTTGGGACTAACTGATGTACAGTTTAATATATTCAATATAGTCTGGCCATTTCAATAAATTGAAAAGTTACCAAAAAAGATCCGTTTTTATCCACTAAATAAATAGATTTTTGTAACTTTTAAAATAGAGTTAAACCTTACATAACCTCTCATTGTTATTAATCATATTTATAAGACGAAGGAATAGGTAACTGTTTTTAAGTAACCGTTTGGCTGTCATAAAAACCTTACGTTACCGTAAAACGAGTAATCAATTATTTGCACAGGTAGAGAAAGACTGGAGAATAGAAGAGCAGTTTGTGACCGCCCAAGTCCACACGTCTCTCTCAGCAGACTCCGTCAACACGTCACATCCTATGACGGTCGATGTGGCGAGTCCCGAACAGATCAGCGCCATCTTTGATACTATCTCTTACGGGAAAGGTTCGTGTCTTTCTTTAAAACTTGCCAAAGATTTACGAATCAGTTGAACTAGTCTTCGTACTCAGGTAAAAAAAATTACCCAAATAATTTTTGTCTGTAGTTTACGTCGGTGGTTGCATGATCTAAGTCGTCACTATGGCAATAGGCTAAATTGTCAAAGACGGGGAGAATAAAGTTCGAAACTAGTTTGGGTGTATTAAGGGTGGCTTTTAATAAATGATTTTTCACTTTTCTTCCATACAAATGTGGTTAAGTTTCCCCTAAATTCTACCATCTTCAATCTTTAAACATTAGGGCAATTAAAAGATGTGCGATTAGTGTGACATGATGAAAAAATATATAATTTTCTTGCTTTTCCAAATCACAAGATTTTGTAGTAAAGCTCAGCTACAATACAAACGTTTTGAGATAGTTGTACAAATCTACAGATTAAGCCTTTTTTTTAGAGACTTGAACCCCTTTTTCATGATATTGTGGAATCCCGTCATAATAATGTTCAAATATCCAACTATTAATGAAAATTATTATTTAGATTACGATTATTTAGATTACGGGTATCTCACACGGTAGTAAAACTCTATAGAGATATTTGGATTTTATTGTGATATTTGCCCCACGATTGGGCACCAATTATAATGATATTCGCCCGCGATTGGGCATCACTTATAGTGATATTGAATTTCTGATGATGATGATGATGTGGATGTAATAATGTGGACCCGTGTATGCCTTACTACGCACTTTTTATCACACAACTATGACGATCTGATTTTATGTAATTTGATTGAAATCAGTAAAATTTGATATTTGTACACAATTTATTGATTTGATTACACTTTCACTGTTATAAAATTGACATTGATACCGTTCTTTATTAATTTACGAGCTGACGCTGAGAGTCAGAGCTAGGGCTGTTCAAAATTTTGTTTTCTGTATACTTAGTACTGTGTACTGTATGAGAATTACTTTATTCTGTGTGGATTTGTACGCACACACTGCTTATATATGACCTACCCCTTGCTTCTTGGACCCCTTGTCACTAGTGTTAAAACCAACTAATGGTAGAACTCCTGACAACCTGATGTTGTGAAGGCTAACTTCCTATTGGGTTAAGGGAGCCAGCATGTCACATGATTTTCAAATACATCGGAGTTGGTATTTTAAAGAAATAAAGTTTTTAAGTGCAATATATTGAAACTACTTATGAAAACGCGTCACTAAAAGTATTAAAATGAAAATTTATATACAGTTCTTTAAAGAAAAATACACTGCATCAATGACTTTTTGAATATATGAGAGAGGTACAAAACAATATCATTACAACCTGGTGTACACAAATGTGTATAAATTAGTTTTTAGGCCCGTTAATGACAGGCTTATTATAATATCAACCAACCTAACAAAGCCTAACCTTCAATTGATAAACGCATTGAAGGCGGGCTTCGTTGGGGAAAAAGTATATTTCTGTCAGCTTTAACCTAAAATTGGATAAAATGATAGAGAGCGAAATTAATTTAATTTTTATTAAATTTAAAAAATCTAAAATCTATATCCGTTAAGTTCTGCCCCATGCTCTATTAATATAAGTGTGAAAAGTTTCCGCTTTCAAGGTCATCTACGGGCTTCTGGAGGGTGTGGAAAGACATAAACATTATGAAATTATATTATGTAGATAACTGATCTCAACGTGTCCTTATCTTACAAATTACTTCTTCTAGTGATATGTTAATAACTTCACTAGCCTCACTACGTGAAGTAGTAAAGTCAGGAATTGAAAGTCATTTTATTTGTGTATTTACCTCCCCTCACTTTTCTACCCAGGATCTGTGAACAGGTTATAACGTAATCGTAGAATAATATTCTGTAAACTAATGGTACTTGTTCTCCTCAATATATAATCTAAAAACCTTACCGAACAGATCTGAAGATTTTAGTTTGGTTAAATGGTTGGAAATAAAACCAGAACTAAAAATTACATATTAATTTATAGCTAAATAATGTAATTATTAGTTGATATTTCTTTATGTTTTAGCTGCCAGTGTCATAAGAATGATGGAGCATATTCTAACTCCGGCAGTCTTTCGGCAAGGTCTTCATAGATACCTCATAAATGTGTAAGCGACAGATGATTAAAAAAAGTTTTTTACAAATTCACTGTCATTCATTGTGTAATGTATTGATTCGCCGTCTTAGTACAACATCTTTATAACTTAAAAATTAAACTTGTTTAAGTTAGGGGAAAAATAAATATATCTAAAATTGTACTTTTTACAATTCTATATAGCAACATATTTCTTACAAGTGTGTACAAATTAAAGCCTTTTGGTAAAATAAATTATGACGAATGAAGGCTTGGATACATGTTTAGAAAATACTCACATTTGTTAAAAACCAAACTAGCATACATATCTATCGTACATTAGTAAGTAAAATTTACAAAAAAAACAACCCAAAAAACCCTTTAATCGGTCTCCAATTTAACTGAATTATTTTTAAGTTGCTTTTTAATTCAAATAAAAAACTTTTTATCGTTTTAAATATCATAGTTTTGAACTGGAGTAACAAATTATCTAAATTGCTCAAATGTCGAGTAATTAAATACCTGTATGTAAAATAAACTTATCTTTCTTCTGCGTATTTAAAATAGTACGTTATAAATATAATATTTCAATGGTTGCTTTTTCAGAGGAAACAGCAGCGCAGACGCAAACGATCTTTTCACAGCCCTCGGCGAGCAATTCACTGAGGATGTTGGCCCCAATCTACTGGATTTCCAGACAATCATGGAAACGTGGACTTTACAGATGGGCTACCCGGTGTTGAGTGTGATCCGAGACTACGATTCAGGGACTGTTACTGTTACACAAGTTTGTTCCTTGTTTCAGCAGATACTACATATAGGACGGTTTTTCTAGTCTAAATTTAGCAGTCAACCAATCTTCCTGGGATAGAAATAACCAGTAGCTCAGGTTCATTGGGGGATTGTATGACATCAGAATATCAATTAGTTACACCGCCCATCTTAGGTGCAGAAAACGACTTTTACAGGGCAGTATTGATTGGGTGGAAGGATGGAGAAGGGGAGGACCTTAGAAGTTAAAGCACCTCAAGTACAAATATAATTAATTTATTTTTTATTCCTCCTTCATGCCTAGGCTAGTAGCTTATTGGATTATTATTAAATCTATAAACTACAATTCCAATAATGTTTTAAATAATACTTAAAGAAGGATTGATTGTTAAGTTACCCGATTCAGTGGCTGAATGTCCAAAGACATAATTCTCGTGTTAGACTGGCCTGCTGATGACATGGAGATTGGTACTCGAATCCCGGTCGCTGCTACTGAGGGGGTGTTTACAACTATCCTACCACTCAAATAAGCATAGATTATATTTGAAACACTCCTTTTCTCATCCCTAAACCATTAGATTAATTATAATATATGTGTATAACCTGAACAGGTAGTACGACGTGGTGATAAAAAAATTGATACTTTTTTCAAAACCATCTCTTGGTGAGGGATTTCCTCATGAGTCACCGCAGGTATAACTCCCCCTATACCTGTGTTATATCACCCATCCGGATTGTCCACATTTTTACATTATTAGGTTAGGAATGAGGGAAGTTGAAATTAGATCACGTACCACCATTTGCCTGGAAGGAGTGTGAGAAAGTATTTATGAATAAACCACTAGAATTTTAACCTCACCATCGTCATAAAAAAACAATACAAGACGAAACTGATGCCATTGTCAGCGTGTCCGTCGGCTGAGGGTCTTTTGCTGACATATACTTTTACTAATAAAGAGCATGTTAAATATATTGGTATTATTTTTACACCTTTATTTAATTCTATTATAAACAGTTTATGATGTTTACGTGTTCCAGGAACGTTTCTTGATCCGACCGGCTACGGGAGGGACAGACACGCACGATTACAAATGGTGGATCCCCTTAACCTATACCACCAAAACTGAACTGGATTTCGTCAGCACAGAAACGCGAGCGTGGTTGAACGTAACAGATACCCGAGCGACTCTGAAAGGATTGAACGTCGACAGAACTGATTGGGTTCTTTTCAATATTCAAGAAACTGGTTGGTCCTCTATTAGGATTTTGATGGAAACAGCCTTATAGAAAATACAACCATATATTTTTGCAATCAACATTGATAACATTTTATTATTTTACTAGTGTCATTTTAGAGGTTTCTAAGCTTTCCACCAAAAATGACAACAGAAAATAATATGATCTGATGCATGAATACCTTTCTATCTGTCAGACAAGGCCCTTCCTATAAAAAGGGTTTGTAAATGTTTCGTTTTATCCTGGTTTGGATGTCCAAGACACATCTTTGTCTATTATAATAAAATGAAGAATTTGTTGGTTCTGAATATTGCCTGATATTTACTATATACAGAGGGCTGAAATTTTAAATCTAGTAGCCCTTCTACACAAAAATCTACATCCTGAAGTCAGAATTTTAAATTTTTGATAGGATTTTAAAAAAAATTAAAAACTTGGTTGGAAGTAATCAAATAATAGCAAGATTTATTTTTTTCTGAAGAAAAGAAAAATGTAGTTATTTAAATATTGATATGTTTTTTTAATGGGGAAATCTTTCTGGTCATAAAAATGTAAATGCTTATTAATACAGTTTAATCTGAGATAATGCGTAGTGTAATTTTATTATTTAATGTGTGAGTTTATCCAAGAGACATTAACATTATTGATGACAATTTTGATTGATTAATAATACTGGTAGTACTTTATCTTAGGACAGTTTAAAGTTCTGTGGGATAACCCCATTGGTGGACACATGGTTTAAACTCTAAGATATCAATGTAACGGATTACCAGTGATAAGGTCAATGTCTGCATTTTTGGTATATGATCATCATATGATCGATTTGGCCCCCTTAGAGCTCATGCAGGGATCGCGCCGACAGGGATCATCGAGGTATATGGTATATTGATCGAGAGAAGCAGCAGTCTACAGCGACCAACGATCTACCAGGCGACACATACGGAAAAGCAGAGGAACATCGGAGATAACATCAACAAATCAGTCCCATAGGACGGGCCTGGTGCCCAGAGCCCACGCAGCCCATTCCTATTCCCGATACTAGATAGGGAACACAAACAAAAAAGCGGCCCCTTATAGGGCCAACAAACCCGAACACTACACTAAACATGGAAGACGACTCACTGGCCAAGGAGATTGAAATGGAGGACTACCTCACCGATGAAGAATTCACAACTCTTCTAAAAAGTAGATTTTCCTCGAAGGAAAATACCGCAGACAAGAACTTCAAAATTGTTACAAAGAAACGACAAAGAGCCCTACCAGAAGAAGGCACGACCCCAAAGAAGACAACCAAGACTTCATCAAGTTTACCAGTCAACATAGAGACCAGCAATTCCTTCGAGGGATTACCTATGGACGAAGGAGCACATGAACAACAACAAGGAGCTGAACAACAGAAAGCCACCCAAAGTATCAAGCGCAATAAACCACCACCAATAATAATAACCGATACAAACAACTATATGGCAGACACAAGGGCATTAAAAAACATCTCAGAAGGGTTCATGAGGGTAATTCACACGAGGGAAGGGCTAAAATATCTGTTTGACAACGCAAAGGACTTTGACGGTGCTAAAAAATACCTTCAAAAGAATAACCGCAATTACTACACTTTTTCACTACGTACTAATGAACGAATCAAGATCTGCATCAAAGGGCTGCCCCCATCCATGCCACCAGAACAAGTCAAAGAAGAGCTGGAAGCTTTAAGCTTTAACATCACGGACATAAGGCAGCTGCAATCCAGAAGGGAGGGAGTAGCACGAGACCTCGGAGTCTTTATTGCCACGCTCCCCAATACAGAGGAAAGTAGACAAGTATACAATTTGACAGTTTTATATTACACAAAGGTGACCATAGAATCATTTAAGCCAAGAAAGGAACCCACACAATGCTACAAATGTCAAGGCTGGGGACATATCAGAATCAATTGTAACCTTCCTCCAAAATGCGTCAAGTGCGCTAAAAGCCACCTTACGGAAGAATGTGCCAAGAAAGATAGGTCAACTCCTGCAAAATGTGTCAACTGTGGAGGGGACCACCCCGCAAGCTACAGGGATGCCAAGCAGTACCCAAACACAGAATTAACAAAATAGTACCAACAAACGCATTAGAGAAAGAAATAGTTACAATAGCAGACATCCGGGAACCAAGAACAAGCCCAAAGCCATTCGAAAGATCATATAGCGAAGTTGCCTCTTATGTAAGAAGGGAAAACGAATCCGAAAGGAACGGAGTACAAATACAACAGTCAAGAACCACTAACGAAAGAAACAAAATTCAAGAAAATAACAGGCAAACCGAACTTAAAGAGATAATCACGTTTATGAAGGACTCCAATTTCACACACCTTATTGGTATACTTACTAACGCACTTCCCAAGATAAGACAAGCGACGGACAAACTGGCCAAAAAATGTTTACTACTAGAAATAATGTCGACTTACCTATTTGATGACTGAACGACTACAGGTAACAGATCACAAAGAACTGAAGATACTTCACTGGAACGCCAACGGTATTAAACAACAGGAAACTGAATTGGTACATCTTTTAAACAATCTGGAAATCGACCTAGCACTGTTCAGTGAAACTCATTTAAAACCAACAACAAGATTTACAATGACAAACTACTACGTGATCCGCTCAGACAGACTAGCAGGCAAAGCGAGTGGGGGCACAGCCATAGCAATACGGAAACACTTTCCGTACAGAGAAGTCAAACTTCAGGGACTCCGGAACCTGGAAGCTACGACCATTATTGCGAAAATTGGAAATGACGAGTTACTAATTGGGGCAATGTATAGACCTCCAAATAGAGAACTTCTACCCGAAGACCTTGATCTGATCACAGAATTATTTCACCCCTTTTTCTTGGCTGGCGACTTAAATGCGAAGAACCAGGACTGGTATTCAAGCTTAAACAACATTGCAGGAAGGACCCTGGAAACTCATGCTAATACAAAGGGATACATAGTGACTGCGCCAACAACCCCAACAATATATCCTTATAACTCAAACAAACCGGACGTAATAGACTTAATTCTTACAGACACTGACCTACCCATAGACGAGCTACAAACATTAAACCATTTGGACTCTGACCATGTGCCTGTGTACTGCACCTTGATAATGGACTATAAGACAAACCGCAACATCAGGAGGAAAATAAAGAGGGAAACCGACTGGGAGGAGTTCGGTAACCACATAGAGCAATCAATACCGGGAAAGCCGAACATAATGACCATACAAGATATTGACACAGCAGTAGAACTTTTTACAAACACGATCAAAGAAGGAATAAAACTAGCCACAAAATCAACTAAAAGAAAAAACCCTCCAAACGCAACATCTAACGCAATAAATCCGGAGATAGAACGAGCAATCAAAGAAAAAAATCAATTAAGGAAACAATGGCAAAGGCACAGAGACCCTACAGACAAACATAGGCTTAACATAATAACAAGGGAGGTTAGGCACAAAATTGAGAATTGGAAAAGAGAAAACTGGAACAAAGCTGTAACTGAGGCCGGAGAGGACCCTAAAGTCCTTTGGAGGCTAACCAAAAACTTAACAGGGAAAAGGAAACAACAACGTACAGGGGTAATTCATGGAGAAAACGGCCTGTGTTACGAGGCACAAGACAAGACTGATGCCATAGCAGAAACCCTAGAAACTCAATTCACTCCGAACCTGGAACCGGAAGATGAAGAATTCACCAGATCAAACAAACAATATTTAAGAGACTACTTTTCAAGACCAGTGACAGACGGTATCCAATATATTACTCCGAGAGAGACACAAGAAGTAATAACCACACTACCCAAGAACAAATCACCAGGCCCTGACGGCATAAGTAATGAAACCATAGCGAAACTTCCATTCAAAGCAATAGTTCACCTAACAGAATTATACAACCAAATAATACGCAAACACCACTACCCACAGGAGTGGAAAACCGGCAACGTAATAACCTTATCAAAACCTGGAAAAGACCCAATTTTCCCGCAAAACCGGAGGCCAATTACCTTACTAAATACCATGAATAAACTTTTTGAGAGACTTATTTTATCCAGACTGCTTGCAATATTAAATGAAAAACAAGTGATTCCTAAAATACAATTCGGGTTCCAGAATAAACGTAGTACTACACACGCTCTAGTAAGACTGGCAGAGTACATAACAGAGGGATTTAACGACCGGAGACATACAGTGGCCATATTCCTAGACATGGAAAAAGCCTTTGATAAGGCATGGCATGCCGGAATATTAAGAAAACTGATCGATGCAGAAATCCCAGCCGCACTAGTACATCTAATAGAAAGCTATCTGAATAAGAGACGGTTCCAAGTGAAGATGGAGGGTTGTACATCACAAAACAAAGACATATTCTCAGGGGTCCCTCAGGGAGCGGTCCTCTCACCTTTATTATACAACCTTTACACCAGCGACGCACCGGTAGATCCGGGATGCGAACTGTTAATGTACGCAGACGACATGGTCATATACGCATCCGACAGGAATATCACGAGAGCAGAAAACAAAATTCAAAGGTACCTCCTCAACCTAGAGAAATGGTTCACCAAATGGAGGATTAAAGTGAACACCCATAAAAGCGCGAAAATCATTTTCACTAGGAGACGACCCAGTACTGACACCGAAACCCAACTATTTGGCTCAATCATACCAAACGAAAAAACTATAAAGTACCTTGGGGTAACTTTGGACAGGCAGCTCACCTTCAGTGTTCACATCATAAAAGCTAAGAATGCAGCCATTGGAAAACTAGTTTCAATATATCCATTACTCAAATCGAATCAACTATCAAGAAAAATAAAAGTACAGTTGTACAAATCCCTGATCCGCTCAGCCATCCTCTATGGTTGCCAGGTTTGGGGGTCTGCAGCGAAAGGGCACATCAAATTACTTCAAACTACACAAAATAAAATTTTGAAAACCATCCTCGGCATTGGGAGGAGGTCGTCAACCGATATGGTGCACACTATGTGCAAGATCAACACCATAAGTGAAGAAATCCAAGTCATCAATGAAAGATTTTACAAAAAATGTCAGGAAAGTGAAAATCCCGTCATCAGAGTACTTGGGTCATACAACCTCCAAGAGAAAACCATGTATAAAAGGCCAAGAACAAAATAAGGAAACCTATCCCAAATTCAACCATTTATCCCTCACACCCGCACTAATGTCATTTCTTTTACAGGTTCGACATTCATTATCATCCAAACATCTCATTCCACAAGATAATACAAGTTTCCTACTTACAGGTTCATACTCCATTAATTCACCATCCACCTCATAAGGACCCAACAAAACACGAAGAAAAACTCGTCAATACCTGCAAGCCCTTGCGGCCTCTCAATGACCGCAAGAAAGCAGCAGGTAAGGACGAGGACTAACACAAACACAATGGAGATTTACAAATGTAAATTTGAACAGACACGCTAACAAACAGTCATGTAACAGAGGTAACACAATACAAAGATGAGAAAAGAGATAAGCAATTATTTCGGCACTCAAAATCAATCAAGCCTCTCTCGAACTGGTGACACTTATTAATAGTGTTAGCATAAGAGAGGGTCGACAAGGAAAAAAAAAAAAAAAAAAGGTCAATGTCTGAATAAGGTTGGACAAACTGGGAGTCATTTTACACATCTGACCTTTTTGTTTATCACCGTGTCTTACTATCTGTTCAGGTTTTAAGCATATCATATGGTAGTTATTACAAGGGTGTATAGATGAAGAAGTTATCATTTTAGATGTAATCTACCCACATTTGCTTAGAGTGGAAAAACCGTTTAGGAAAACATTTTCTCAAAAGATTTAAAATGAACTACTGTATATTAAGTAATTAATTTGAATATAGTTGATTATTATTTTCATATTAAATATTATCATAATAATCATTAATGTGATTTTTAAAATCAATGATATCGATAAAATATATGATTCGAATTTGGGTTTGACCCTAAAAGATCAGCTTTATTAGCATTTTCTTTAAGATTCAATCTGATTGATGTAATTTTCCTATTTCTTAATTTATAAAATTACTTTACTTTTTATTCTAATTAATATATATATTTATAATGCATAATATGTTTTACATGTTTATGTTTATAAAGCATAATTTAGCTTACATATTTATGTTTTTTATGATTCAAGGTTTCTACCGCGTCAACTACGACCTGACGAACTGGGGACTACTGGCAGACTATCTCGACAGCGACGACTACAGTAAGATAATCCCCGTGAACCGCGCCCAGATAGTGGACGATCTGTTCAACCTCGCCAGGGGAGGTTATCTCAACTACACAGTGGTCCTGGACTTGGTCAAGTATCTTCAGAGGGAGGTGGACTACATCCCCTGGTACGCAGCGCTGACGGGTCTCAACTACGTGGAGAGAAGAATGAGAGGTGCCGATGAATACGACTACGCCGTTTTCAAGGTTGAGCTGTTAACTGTTATGGCATCTTTTTTTTTAAAGACTCAAAGTTGATGTAGGAAAACGTGACGGAAGAGTTCTTAAAAGTGAGTTTAAGGGGGGCGGGGGGATGAATGATTCAATCATTTAGTTATTATTATTAGCACCGCGTCTTACTACCCGTTCGGGTTATACGCTCTTACGCTAATGTGTAATGGTAGGGTGATTGTGAGATGAAATGAAGGACCTACAGTTTAACGTGGAATCCGAACCACGGTGGAGGCCTGGCATTCCCCACATTCACAAGATAACTTGTCAGAGGTGAAGGAAGGGTTTGGAAATCAGATAAATCTGTGCCGGGACCGAGGATTGAACCCCGGCCGCCAGCATAGAAGTCTGACATCTTACCCCTAGACCACCAGGTCACCAATCCTTTAGTTGAACTTCTTTGAAATAATTATCGCAACAGTTTTGAATATTTGTCATGGTGTTCCACTCTCTCTCTCCTTCTCCAAAAAAAATGCTGGTTCACTTCCTATAAATTCAACCTTCCCATTTCCTAATCCATTAGCGTAATTAGTACTTAAAGCGTACAACCCGAACGGGTAGTAAGACGCGGTGCTAAATAAAAAATATATATTCTATAAATAACTAGGAATTATTCTACTCATTTAATATATTTGATGTTCAATACTACAATGACATATGAAACGTATCTAATTACTGTAGAGATAGCTGTGTTTATACAACTAATTTTAATGTCTCTACTAGATCAATATATTGTTTATTTTGGCTAAAAACGTGTTTGATGTCTGGAGGAACATGCTCGTTACGCCCCACCTACCGTTCCTTTCATATATACTCCTCCTGGTTCAAATTAAATGGAATGGAAAAAAAAAACTCTTGAAAATATAAATATATAATTTATTTTAGTTTTAATATATTCGTAGAAACGTAAGAATAAAAAATAACAAATTCAGTAGTCACATGATTTAAGGTAAAACTCTCGTATTAGAATAGACCGGGGATGACGGGTAGATCAGGGTTCAAATCCCGTTTGGGTGTACTCAGGGTTGTTTTTCATAAATTGTATCCCTCTTTTCCACCTTATAAATATGGGTAAACTTCCTCTAAATTTCTCTTTATTCATCCTTTAAATACATGTGCGTATAACCCAACACGATAGTAAGACGTGATGCTAAAAAATGAACTAATAAGTAAATTAATAAATTGCTAAATTAATTAATAAAAAAATATATTTACAGTAATGAGTATATGTATAGTATGTTTCTGGTAGGAAGAACAGTATTTGTTATTTACTAAAATTACTAAAACACTTTTAATACATTCATACATCAACTCATGCTATATGCAGCTGTTATTTTTGATAGATTTGATCAATACCTTGAACATAACACAAATAATATAGTTAAATGTCATCAATGTTGACAGCAAAGAGATATGTTTGAATTTTCTAAACTGCTCTTCCAACCAAAATCAGGTTATAGGATTGAGTGAGGTAAAGGAAGGAGGAGTAGGTTGGTCTAATAGGAATAACGATAGCTCACCCTAGCTTCCTGGGGTTTGCGGCCAACCAAATTTTTAGAAGATTTGCCTCTGTTGCAAACAATGTTATGTATCGACTCTAACTTAGCCTTAGAAAGTAAACAAAATCTAGACACCTGAATGCATGAGGTAACCTTGTAACTGGGCACATAGTCCAAAATCAAATATTTTAGAGGCCATAAGTCCAACCCCTCCTTACTATCACAACACTATCACGTGCCCATTTATAAGCCAGTGAAGGTTGTTTAATAAATTATCACGTAGGGAAAATGGACCCCAAGACTTCCTATTCTACCCTCACTTCACCAAGGACAGTTAAACTATGCGATGGAAGTAAGTTTTATTTAAAAAGAGCATGACACCAGTAGGCCTGTGACAAAAACATTACTAAAATGCACTTTAACTCTAAGTGTATGAGTAAAAAAAAATGGTATAGCTATTTTTTAAAGAGAGAGATTTACCTAAAATCAATTCACATAAAATATGAAATTATAACACTAGTTATATACTCGTATGATTGAAATAATAATTACACTTTGTCTTGTGAATGTTTTATTTACATTTTAGCTTAGGCCAATGATAAACATTTCTTATACTTTGAAAACGTTTCTTAAGGCCTTATGCTTGATTAAGATTATTATATTTAATAAACTATAGGTCAAACATAGAATGTGAATTTGTTTCAAACTATATTTAAGTCAGCAAAAGTAGTCGTTATAAATTAACTCAATTATTATTTAAAAATTGTACGAAAATTAAACCAAAAACTAAAATTATTGTATTGTTGATAGTGAACTTACTAATCATGTGGACTGTGTATTAATTTGAATCAATGAATCAAGCAGGAATCAATAATGAATTTTTTTTCTAACTAAATGTGGTTTAATTTTTCTGTATGTTCTAGAGCTTCCTGTTGAAGCTACTAAGCACCGCCTACAGTGTACTTGGTCTAGAAGAGGCCTCTTCAGACGACCACGTGACTAAACTTAACCGAAACCAGATCCTCACATGGGTTTGCAAACTCGAAGAACCCAACTGTGTGCAAAAGGCACAGGAAAAATTTGCGCTACATATGGCTGATTCCCAAAATAATCCGTAAGAATAAATCAATAGGTTTTGAGATATTTAATTTTTACTTAAAATATTTAAACTTGTATATTTATATTACCGTTACCCCATCAAGTGGGCTAATGCTAGTCTAGTGTGGTGCACTAATCAGGGTTTGTGATCGAGTATATTCCCTCGTGGCTGTACGAATTGTCGATTACTCTCTCCCAATGGGAGAGTGTAGGAAAGAGCCTGTCTCAGATTCACAAGCCCAAAATCTCTACAGAGTGTCTTTAATGCTGACGGTCTCCGGGCAAAGTTCTTCTCAGCCCCGCTGGGCGGAGTGGCCGTCTAGTCGGGTGGTTGTGTGGGACTGAATCTATATATAGTCTTCTGTGTGGGAGTGGAGGTAGGGAATCCCCTAAACACCACATACAAAAAGCGATTGGTAGGGCGTACCCGTTTCGGCCGGGAAAGTTTGTCAAGACACCCCCAAGAAGTCCCTGCTGACCAACTTAGGGCTAATGCCTCGGGAAACCGAGGTTACACTTAAGGCTGAGTTTTTGACCTACTGTAATACACTGGTGGTCACATAGGAGGGACAAACTCCTCCCAATAAGGACCAATAAACGGGGGGACGGAAGTTTCCCGAGCTACCCAGTGATGACGGGATCATCAACAAGCAGGTGTTGGTGGTCCTGAAATGATCGCTCCATTTGCTTGCACACGTGGCTCTACTCAGAGGTTACGTCCGTGGTGGGTTATAGGTGCCCTGGGACTGGGTTAATGTTCAACATCGTGGGCGCCAGATGTTATGCCGGTTATGGCACACGGTGTCTTGTCGGTCACAAGAGTCTCTGCGTAAGATGAACGTATTGGATATGTAGCGGATCAATGTCCCAGTCCAGAGAGGGTTTCATAGTCATAATTCAACAAGAAAAGCTATATTTAAATGCTTAACCTTCATTATTTTGTTTAATTAAAGTTCACTCAATAGTTTTTACTTCTACATCACCCGCCTCGGTGGCATAGTTGGCTAACGCGCTAGTCGTGTTGAGCTCAACTACCGAGGACGGGGAGATCGAGGTTCGAATCTCGGTCGGGTGAATTGAGGGTGGTTTTTCCTAAATGGTTTTCCAATCCACCCCCACGCAAATGTGGGTTCACTTCCTCTAAATTCAACCTTCCAATTCCTAATCTATTAGCGTAATTAGTACTTAAAGCGTATAACCCGAATGGATAGTAAGACGCGGTGCTAAATAATAATAATAATAATTTCTACATCTTAAACATTGAGATGTCAAGTTTGAATACAAAATTAAAATAATAAAATAATTTTAATCTATTACAACTGGGCTTATCTTTGATTCACTACAAATACATACTTCCTAAATACAACAAATATAGGATATTCACGTGATAAGTTAAAGAGATGTACTACAAACGTAGAGGAAAGGTTTCGGTCATAGATGCTGCATAAATATATTTGCTATTTTTGAATAGATTATTCTTATTGCTAACATAAATACTTATCTTGGCACTAGGTTTTCACGTCCAGCAGTCAATTTGCTTTTCTAAGATAGGTTAAATAAACATGTCAATCACCTTGACAAAGTTAAGTAAGTAAGTAAGCTAGAAAATTCTAACAACGCTTTAACTCAGTCGGTAGCTTATCTGTTTACTAAGTTAAGGGTCCCGGGTTAAATTCCCTATATGGCCGAAAAATTGATCATTGGTGAAATGTGGGCTTACCCTTTCACATTGGTGAATTAACACTCGGGGTGGAGTAAGGATTTTGTGTCCGTTCTAGATTTAATTTAATCCTGTGCTGATATAATAAGTCTGTTAGAAAGTGCACGTTAAGCACCACAAAACAATTAATTAAATTCTAGACGGTGATAATATGTTCCTAGTATTGCAGCCGACCTCAAGTCCGTGGTATACTGTACGGCGCTACGTCACGGAGGTGAGCAGGAATGGAACTTCTTGTGGAACAGGTTCCTCGCCTATAGTAACGTGTCTACGGAGCAGACTCTCTTACTAGGAATACTAGGCTGCACCAGTGACGAGACGTTAGCACATAGGTAAGATATTGAACTGTACGGTCTTTGTCACGTATCGGGATCATTATCAACTTAACGTTCATGTAACACAACAGGCTCCCCTCGGGCTTTTAAATGGGAACCAACACGAAGCACTTAGCATAACTTTGACCTAACGTATACTTAACGTAAAAGTTGTCCAGGGGAGCATTTTCATATTACGTTACGTTAAGTGAAGCGTGCCAAGTGTTCTTAAAAAAAATTTTGTTGAGAGAAACTTCAACGCGGATATTTGGTTTTAAATTTGTTTGTTTATAGTGTGAAAACACATTATTCGCTATAGTTCTTTTGTTAAATTTAATTGATTTATTTATTGTTGTTGTTTGTTTTAGTGTAAATATGTGGGTAGCCCAGACGGGTAGTAAGACATGGATAATTTAAAACACTTATTATGAACCTTTTTAGTAGTGGTTTAAAGTGCCATGAACATCTTTTATTGCTAAGTTCATTGATATTTATAAATAATAGCGATTAGGATTTTTTTAAACATAATATTTACAGATTTATTGGAAGTAATATTTTTTTTATTTGATTAGGTTTTACGAATAAAAAGATTCTAATTTATTTAAAGTGAAATTTTTAGTTTAACTTGATTTTAAATAATGAAATCTTCCTTTTGTAAATGCAAATAGCTTCCATTTATAGTTTAATTTTCATAGGGAGAACCCTATCTGACAGCTAGAAAAGTTACTAGATATACTTTCATATATCCATACGTCCAGCTATGTGTCTGCATCTGTTACTTTATATACATATAATATTATATATTAGTCATTATATATAATTATCATGTATATATAATAATTATATATATATATAATAACACCTACAATATAGTAAAATGTCATAATTGGTAACAGCCATATAAGTTTGTTATTTCTAAAGGTTTTTCCTCCAAAACCCTATTTATAATTTTTCATGCATGAACATGTTTTAAGTTGAATGTAAATATTGCCTTCCTCTTTTTTTTTTTCCAGATACATGAACCTTTCCCTTTCAAACACTTCTGGGATTAGAACACAGGACCTGTCTCTTGTGTTCTCCTCTGTTTACAACTCTCACGACATCGGGGTGGACTTTGCAATCAACTTTCTTACCAGTCATCATCAGTTAATTAAGGAATTGTAAGATATAAACGTCATGGAACTATTGGCCATACTGGGAGTGATAGCAAGAAACGATGTTATTGTTCCGTGATTCTAGCTCATTAATATTTCAATACTGTGTCCTTTAATATGTTTAACCAAGGTTAAGCATGTATTGACACACATCATATTATTTTTAATAAATGAAAAATAGCAGTTTTTCGCAGTTGGTAAAGAATACTAAAAAAAAAAATAGCACGGGGGGTGATCTAGTAGTCTAATGGTAAGGTGTTCAATCCTCGGTCCAGCACAGATTTATCTGATTCCCAAACCCTTCCTTCACTTCTAACAAGACGTGTATTAATCACAACTTAGGAATGCCAGGCCTTCACCGTGGTTCGGATCCCACGTTAAACTGTAGGTCCTCCATTTCATTTCACAATCATCCTACCATTACACATTAGCGTGAGTGCGTATAACCCGAACAGGTAGTAAGACGCGGTGCTAATAATAATAATAATAATAATAATAATAATAATAATAATAATAATAATAAAAACACGAGGCTCATGCACAATACACTAATATTAAGCCGGAACCACACTTGTATTGATACCACTTATAAAGATAGAGTACCAAACGCCGTCGTAAACATCGAACATCGGCCTACTGTGTTCACTTGTGTGGATGAGATCCAAACGTCGTTGCGATCGCATTTACTTTGTTTGATATTTGCGACACGCTCCGATCCACCAGGAGTCGGTTTTGAGCCCACGCATAAAAAGAATGTTCAGAGCAATGCATAGCGTAGACAGTTATTGAACTTGATTCTCTCCCTACAACCCCCCCCCACCCCCACATACACACACACATACACACAGACAAACACACACCACACACACACACACAGTATATTCTCTGGTATTAATCGAGAAAGTACACAGACACTGTCACAGTGATAAATATGACCAATTCGGATAATGAAGATGATTTCCTTCCATTTATCAAGCATTATCATCAATATTTGGGACCCATGGGGAAATTAAGTGAAGATCAAACGTGGGGAGACGCTAGAAAGCTCGCGATGCGACGGCCCAAGCAAAAGTTTGGGCGATCTCCATCGCGAACAAGAAATGGATTTTGCAACAGCGTTTGGTTCACCAGTGTGTACTCAGCTTTTTATCCACGACTCGCGCGCTTAACGCGTCGCTTTGGACGGGACTCTGTATATTCTACGCGAACATAAAAGCGATATGCCTATAAAATAACTGCGTATAGTCGGTATTTAATCATCACATCAAATAGAGCTACAGTTTGAGGATAAGACACGCCTGAATATGCTCCTAACCAAATACCGTTGCTGGTAAGGAACACGCGAACGATGGAAATTAAAGGTCGCTTCAATGATCGTGACGGAACCAAGACTGGATCGGCTGCTCCAGCCCTGATAGATACGATTCGAAAATATGATACAAGTGTGAACTCGGCTTTAGCATTTAGCTTGCTCCGAAAGCATCTTCTATCCATTATACCAAGATGACTTTTATTACAATACACAGAGATGACTTAGTGTGGTGAGACAGGCATTTTACTCGATCGTCGTTGACGCTGAGGTCGGACTTTGAATTCCATAAGAGTGTGTTGTGTACAGTTTTTCATCTGTGGGTTTTACTGGGATTTCCACATTCTTTCTTAAATCCAATATCAGTTCAGTTTCTTTATCGTCCTCATCCTTACTTATTTAATAAGTTCATCAATAACATTTGTATTGAATACAATAATTCACACTTTTTATAAACAATACAGATCTAAACTTGAACATACTTTGATAACATGAAACTAGAGAACTGTTTTAAGGTGGGAATAGAGGGGACGTGAAAAAAAGGCGAGTGCTCTTGCAGTTTTTGTCTTAAAACATTTTGTCAAAAATAAATAAATGATTGTTTCTTTAAAACCGAAGAGTTTAATTTTCTTCATATGGTGATATCAACAGTTCTTGAATGTATGTCAAGGGTTTCCTGGGATTTAATGACAACATTTTCTCTTAATTTAAAACATTGTCATCTAATGGCTCAGTATTCATGACATATTCAACAACTGTTGAAGTCATCAACTGAAGAGAATTCAACTCTATACTAATAATAAAGCACGCTTTTATTTATTTTGTCCCAAAAAAGGGTTTGCTATAAAAAAATTGAAAAAACACTTTTTTTCGCGTTCTTAATTTGGAGGGTATAATTAATAACATTTTGATAAGAAATAAAATCAAAATTAAAGTTACAGTATTTCCTGTGCATTTATATAAAATATGCATAATAAATACATTTTGGAAGTTAAATTAAGAAATATGATATCGTTAATAATGGTAAATAAATTAAATTATGTGAAGTATAGTATAAAATAAATAAAAACCTTGTATAAAAGTTTATGTTAAATATTTTCATAAATGGTTTCTTTGAAATTGTAATGGTTTGGGAAATTTGAGTATAGCCAAAATTGTCTAATGGGGTTAAGTTATCATTCCTTAACTTTAATATTGTTTAGTTTGAAAAAAAAATGCACCATACTTAATAAAATATAAAGATAATACACACATAGAATAATATTTGTCAGTATTCATCGAGTATTGTAAATCTACCTGGTGGGTTAAATAGTTATCCAATAAGTATGCATATCTTGTACCTATAGGAAGAAGTAATTACAATGTTATAAATTTCAATAATTTTGTATTCTCTTTCAGCCACAATAGTGTGAATGCAGTTGTCAGTTTCATATCAAGTTTGTCTGGAGTCGTTACTAAAAGAGAACAAGTGGATAAGGTAATATAGAAACAAGTATATAACAGCACTAATATGAAAAACATAAGATTATGCTCCAGTGCAATTTACCGGCAGAATGACCTAAGCTCTCGTATCTAGGATACAATAATCAAAAGCATGAAATTTTTAGTTATCTGAATTTCGGGTGTATTTATCTGAGGTCTCTTAACTTTCATATCTTCTAATCAGTCACTTAACTATACTGTTAAATAAGTATTTAAGATAAATACACATTTGGTACATATTATGTGCCATTCTCATATTATATTATCCAAATTTGTAATGTAAATTGAAAATTGAACACTAGATTCTTGCCCGGTATTCTTTTATTTGCACCAGTGCTCTAACAATAAAATATACAGGTATATCCTTTGCCAATATCATAGACTTTGCCTCTTAAATGAATTAGTGATATTTGATTTGAACTCATCTCAGAGTAAGAATGTGATATAAACCAAAAGTCCGGTGTTTAATTCCCATACAAAGATGTTATATTTCAATTGTTTATGTACAGTTTAATTAATTTATTTTATAAATAAATAAAACTTCTTCGATTTTCTAATGTCTTATTGATATCCATTATTTTGTGGTACTTTAAATATTGTACTTAATTTGTTTGAAAATATTATATTCAATCTAAAGTAAATATGTACTTATCTTAGTTAAAATCATTCATATTAATGTTCTAAACGTGGATTAGTCATGTTACGCAAGAAAGTTACGAGAGATTCGGAGCTCACTACAAATTTTTTTCAGACGCTAGTAAATTTTGTTAAGAGTCCCGCCTTGGTAAGCGAGAAACTGCCACGCTGACGTTCATCTCCAGCGCATATTTAATTCTGAACGCATTATTCAAAAAAATATGGTTCATGTCAAAATAGGTCAAAATATTCCAAAAGAATTCTTTACTCTCTTTTATTTATTATTATTATTATTATTATTATTATTATTATTATTATTATTATTATTATTATTAGCACCGCGTCTTACTACCCATTCGGGTTATACGCACTTACGCTAATGTGTAATGATAGGGTGATTTTGAGATGAAATGGAGGACCTACAGTTTAACGTGGAATCCGAACCACGGTGGAGGCCTGGCATCTCCCACATTTACAAGATGTCTTGTCAGAGGTAAAGGAAGGGTTTGGTAATCAGATAAATCTGTGCCGGGACGAGGATTGAACCCCGGCCGCCAGCATAGAAGTCTGACACCTTACCCCTAGACCTCTTTCTTATTGACATTAAAAATGGTAGCTGTAGTTTAGGAGCAAACGGGAATATCATCTTAAGACATATTATAGAAATAATAATTCCAGAAAACGACACGACCCGTGTGGCTTGATAGTAATTGATATTTTTCTCTCTGACTGAGGTGGTTGTCTGACAAAATCTATATTATAATAATTAAATATAAAATATATATATATAAAATACACATTTTTTTTATTGAGACCAATAATATAAGAAACAAATCTCTTTGAGCTAAAATTTTTCACGAATAATTCCAGCTGAAGCAGTTCATAGAAGATAACCAAGACGCTTTAGGTTCTTCTGCGGTAACGTCAGCGACAAACACGATCGTGTCTGCGGAGAGAAACCTCGCGTGGCTTGACGCGCACGCGCAGACCATCGCAGCCTGGATCAACGCTACCGACACTGCGACAGTGGCACCTGGCGGCGCTCCATCAAGCTATTCCAGCACTACTATTCGTCTTATGCTCCTTCTCAGTACCTTATCATGTTGGTTCGGAAGGTTTTAGCCAGGGTCGTGCCTAGAAAGGGATTTGATGGAACAGATGGCGTCTCTCTACCTTTTGCGGATCGTAAGGAAGACCCCTCTAAAAGTTATAATTACGAATCATTTTTAAATTAAAACCTTCTTGAAAGAACTTTACCGAAAGCTTTTTAAAAAAAAACATATTTGGGGTTTTGGGTATTATTAATTTAAAAAAACTCAAATAAGCTACCAACCCAGGTATCAAGATTAGGTACAAAATTATAATAGCTAATTATATTTGGTACGACCTTGGTATTAGTGGTCGTTCTATCATTGTTTTAGTGGGAATAACTGTTATTAAATTGAACAATATTATGGCTGTTACAGCTCTTAAAATAACAAGGCTGTAAACTATGTTCATAAACATACCAAGCTACGAGATACCTTGGGTTCATAATGGTTATCTGGAGTATTTAATGAAGCAATAACCAATGGAAACACAAATATCCCCTAGATCAAGTGTTATGAGAGAGATAAACTGAGTTGATATGTTGGTAGATTTTTATTGACTCAATATCATGCAAAATGATCTGTTTGAAAATAGTTTTAAAATTATACCTGTCCATTGGAAATAAATCCAGGGTTCTTTATTTAGTTTGAAATTAATTATGTATTCAGGATTTTATGAATAACCCACACTTTAATTTACTGGTGCTTTAAAACTATTGGAAATTGTATTATCCTCCAGGCTTCTGGTTTATTATATATATAAAATTAGCACTCATGTAATTGTTATTGTTTTATTGAGTAATCTCAGCCTAAAATCTTTCTTCACTAATTTTGTACTCCTTGATTGGATTGAAATTAATGTGAAAAATACACTAATATATAAGCCTACACAAATAATCAAATTTAAATATAACATTAAATAAATTGTATTTAAAAAAATTACATTATTTGTATTCAAGAATAAAAGTTCATACTAATTTTCTTCCCCTGAACAATAATATGCAGTTAGATTAACTGCCCTTATTACAAGATATGAGTTCAATTCAATTAGAGTTAGGAAATTAAGATGTATCAAAAGGTGATGAAAATCAACTCAAAGTGGGTTCAAATATATTATTACAAGTATATATTTCACGATATTTAAAACACACTCACATCCACGCAATTAAAAGTTTTAATAAATCTGTAATATCCTTATATTAAATTTTAAATATATATATATATATATATACTCACTCAATCCAAAAGGTTTCCTTAAATAAACATTAATAAATTAACTATGTTATTTTTTAAGATAATAATAAAAATATTAAAAATTTCAATTCCATTTCTTTTTCAGTTTCTATTATTACAGTAATGGCAACAGTCATGAGACATATGATGATGATGATAATAATAATAATAATAATAATAATAGTTTTAATATTAATTTTGGTTATGTATAGGGATATATTAATTTTTAATATTTGGAAATAGTAGTAAAATACAAGTAATGAAAGCAGCCTTTTACATTCTCAAATACAATGTCAGAGAAACATTTCAAATTAAATTAATAATATGAGAATAACCGTGAAAAATAAAAACCTACAAAATAAGGTTTTTACATTAATTACTAGTAGTTTTGTTTTATCGTTATTACAATTTTAAGATTTTTTTTTATTACAAGTTTAAAGATCTCCTCTAATTTCTCTTTGGATGTGAAGTAGAAATTTTTCCTTGGTGAGCAATTTAAAGAGAAAACCAATTAATACTATGCTATATCTAAAAGCACAACGTTTTAAGTTGTCATCTAACGAAATATTTCATCATTTAAAAAATACTTTAGGTATTCGATCGATTCCTTATAAATATAAATTCAAACCACTTTTCATGATCTATTAAACAATCATATCGAAACGGTTAATTATATTGAAAAATTATGAGCATACATCGTTCAGCCTCAGCTCAAAGCATATTCCTGCCAAAATGTTATTAATATTGGTCCGAGCATTTGACAATTATCACTCAACAAAGATCCGGACAGATAGACGGACAGACAAAATGCCAAATGCTCCAGGTAAAACTGAGCCTCACTTGACTTGGTCAGTTAAATATTGATACATAATAAGTTGTCTATTCAGATGTGAATAATATGGTAATAATTTTTTTTATGATAAAAGGACATTTATCACTGCCACAATGATACGTGGTTTCAGCTAATATAACCTCTCAATTTAAATAAAGTTAATAATAAAATTAATATAATGTTCTTTTTTGGTCTAGTAATATATTAGGAGCATTATAATTTTCTGTTGACGGTTATTTTTCATGTGGACAATGTGTTATATATATTCCGGGCTGTATTTAACTGAGTTACAAGTCTCACTCCTTGAGCGAACTGTACCCGAAGAGGGGACATATACAATCCTACTATCACCTAGGGTGCATCTGAGGGAGTGCCTACCAAAGTCATATCACACATGATCTGGCAGTAACATGGTGGAAATATTACGGTGACATCTAAGTGACAATACTCAGGTGTGACACAAAGAACACTGGAATTATTAAGCAGAAATTCATTTAGTAATAGCCTAGTTCTACCCTCTTATGATGAAAATGCTTTTGCTTTATTGAATATAGTCAATGTTATTGGATACCATTTTTATGATCATGGTAAAATATGCTTTTAGATACATACTTTTTTAGTGAGCAAACGTAAAAAAATCTGGATGTTTTCAATGTTTAAAAAAAATTAAATTTTCATCCAGAAAAATTTCAGTCGTTTTACAGAATGAGTAAAGAAACATTTAATTTATTAATAAGAAAAATAGAGCCTGCCATTTTAAAACAAGATACAAACTTTAGGCCATGTTTGTCACCTGGAAAACATTTTTTTTTACGTTAACAATTTTTCAACTTATTAAATGCACTAGCTTGTCTATAACATGTGACAAAAAACGAAATACGCACCAATCTGATGGCGTTTTAAGTCACCAATATGTCATTCCACGTCAATGGCTGATGTCTCATATGTTTATATATGTTTAACCTGGATATGTATGTTGGATGTCAGACCACGCGTCAGATCATACGTCAAGTTATATGGTAGGATGCCTTCCTAAGAAATAAAAATATTATTGGAAGAAAGGTTACAAGTATGTTCGGAATGATACATAGAATTATAATTCAGTCAAATGTCACACAAAAATATATAACCTAGCAAGACAACAGCAGACCGAATTTAAATATAGGTATAGGTGAGACGCGGATGTATGAAATTTGGTATCTATCTCTTTATCGGTTTGATTTGGTGGCCGCAGGACGTATAACTCAGGACCTTTCACATCTAATGATAACAAGATAATTATCAGGATGCAAATCGATTTTACAGATATTATTCCTTGATGAGAGTTAGCATCTTTATTTTGTAAATTAAAATGTCTCATTAATATAAAAATTGATTACAAGTGCATAGTCTAGATAACACTATAGTCATCAATTACTTCCCAAATTTACCAGAGTAACCATTGAAAATAAACTAGTAACCATAGTCATTAAATTTATGATCATTAAAATAATCACTAACAACAAAACTGGAATTAGATCTTTATTTAAAATCATTGTAGCTTTCTAAAAGTACTTCTTTATATAAAAAATAAGAAGTGTTTATGAAAGAAGGAATTAAACTTTAAGCTCATAATTCTCAGAAGGAAATCCAAAACTCTATTACAACGTTTTGTAAAGTTATGGTTGTGGACTAGGAGGGGGTGTAGAGGGAATGTAAGGGTAAACACTCCACGATTTATTTATACAGATAGAATTTAATAATTTGAACAAAATATAAATCTAGAAGAGACAAGAATTATAAAATGGAAAAGGATTAGTTGGGAATCCCTCGTAAGCTTGAGATATTTTGCATTGTATTAATAAACATTATGAATTTAATGTAAACTTTCTAAACAGTATATAAATACTTATTACATTATATAGGCATATATATACGTAATCCATAACATAAAACCCTACCCTCTCATTCACAATCTTAACGTTATTTATTTTAAATATAGAAATCCAACACTATATCTAGCATAGCACCTACCTACTGAACCTGAGATGATGAGATATATTCCCAACCTGGTCAGGAATGTATTTTTAGCTATATATCGACCATGATCAAAGGAATGGAGGCTGTTTTTGTACAAGATCTAGTTTAGGAGCTGTGCTGATATATTCTTTGATTCAGACATTACAAATTTTTTAAATAATTGCGTCTTATTAACATCATAGACCATGGGACCACCAAATACCGGTGACAGAAAATAATACTTTATTTAATGTACAGTACCTGGCGTCAATGCAGAATCTCTAAGGCCTACCTTTTTTAACGACTCGGTAATTTCGTCGTGGATTGTTGGACCCAATACGTTATTATAATAAGCAATTTTATAGAATGATATCATAAGTTTATATTATAATTTTATTTTTAGCAGAAAATCGTTCCGCATATGATTTTACATGTCCAGTGGTACGTTTTAATATTGAACAATAAACAATTTTATTAATACTCATGTCATCCAGATATTTGTTATATTAAATAATAATGATACTAACAAATAATAATAATGCTTGTCTGGACTACATCATTCACAGCCCAGTATGGGAAATATTAGCCAGTACTAATAAAACCGTTGCCCAGGGGACGCCCGAGTGTACTAGTCTTACATCCTTTTCGTGGAGGCTCTTTCCATGTCCCGATGAGATGAGATGATGATGATGACGATGAATTTGAGGATTTGGATGGAACCAGTAGAAACACAACCTAACTTAAGAATAACAAACCAAACCATTTGGATAATGCTTCTTTCGGAAAACATACTAAAGGTCCAGCCGGGATATGAACCCAGGACCCCTAGGCTCGTAGCTACGTGCACTGACAACTAAACCACGGGACCTGTTATAGATTACGATCAAGTGCCATAATTGTACATTAGGGAGATAAATTATTTAGCATGAAAGAATAGAATGAGAGTTTGAATATAGTAATAGGATTTTTGTTGAAATAACCTTTTAGACACCCACTTAGGTGTCCGCCCTGTATAAGACGTCACTCTTGCAGTAAACTAGACTCCCGTGGATGGGGATATCGAGGTTCGAATCTCGGTCGGATGTACTGAGGGTGGTTTTTCCACAATGGTTTTACACTATCCCTCCATGCAAATGTGGGTATACTTCATCTAAATATATTCTTTCCAATCCCTAAAACCATCAGTGTAATTAGTACATAAGCGTATAAGCCGAATGGGTAGTAAGACGTGGGTATTAAATAAAACTTTTAGAAAATACTAATATTATTTTTACAGTTAATGTTGACAGCATTTTGCCATACTATTAGAATTATCTTAAAAGTATTGATATTTTCCATCAATAGTAATGGACTTAGATTACATGTTTTGACATATAAATATATTAAAAACTATTATTTATTAATCCACGTATGTTTCTTCCTCTCATAAACAGGCAATACAAATATTTCCGTTGTGGAACTGGAATTATAAGAATATAATCAGGATTAGCAATTAAAGCGGATAACCAAGGTTTTGTACACAAGGTTTAATCCTGGTGTCTGTTATCAAACCCAAAATATACTCAGTTGGAAAATATAATTAATTTGAAAATGATAACAACATTTTTCTCAAACAAACAAGTTTATTTTATCTAAACACAACTTAGTGCTTAGGCTACTACAAAGAACTTTACTGTGGTCCTTAAAACGGCTTTGTAGACGTATAATCGAGATTTAAAAAGGATTACATCCTTTATGAAGGCGCACAAGGAATCCACCAACAGAAAGACCCTCGTTAAAATATCTTTTAGAATAATTAAATCCCTTTTCAAATGTACTGTAATGTACAGCTATAGTATTTAATTTAGCTTAAACAAAGTTAATCAACTATGTTGCATTAATAATAGTAATTTAGTATTAGTTTATAACCATAATATATTTGAAAATGATTATAATCCCAAAAAATCAAAATGAAGGGTAATAAAATCTACCGGCATATTTAGTCTAATTTTTTTCCAGGCAATATATCAGGATATCTTAATAACCAACATACAAGTTAATAGATTATTATTTGACCATTTTTTGGTTAGTTTAACTTAACTTTAATAGAGCTGTGTTAGGATAATATAATGTTGGTTATATGAGTATATAATTTGATCTATAGCCGTTTAATATTTTTACATTAATTTTGAGCTTTACTTGCATACCTCTCCATAATGTGTGTTCAGTACTCAATTTGTCATTAATTGCTATACGGGAGTACAGATTGTGATACTAGAATTTTATAGAAAATGTACAAGCATTCTCGTGATGAACTGATGAGAAATAACTTAGATAAAAACCCTCCTGACTGGGATTCGTACACCAATCTCCACCCAATTTGAAATCCAGTCCAACACAAGAGTTGCACGTTAGCCCATGCAACTTACCGATTAATCTTTGCTAATAGCATGATAAATTTGTTAAGGGTAGATCAATGATTTTGGTTTATTTTTATTGACAAATATGGCAAACTAAATTCTTCTCAGCCCTGCTTTTAGTAATTTTAGCTGCACAAACTAAATGTTTGTGATAGAAATTTAACCAACCATATGAGATAAGAATGAGCGGAACAAATCTAATCAAAATAGCTAAATCTCATCAAAATCTGTTGGCACTAGGTCTAAGGTCTAAGTTCGTATGTTATGGTTTGCTGATTATGGGGAGGTTGGTGTTTAAATCCTAGTTTGTGTACTGAGGGTGGTTTTCCTTAAGTTATTTTTTATTTGACTTTTGCATTTACTTGAAAAATATACCCTACACATCTCTATTGCATTAATGAAATTATATTCGGTTGTATTTCACCAAGGAAATTAGTTTGATTCTCGCCATGTTCTAGGAAGATTTCAACAAGAAGAGGTTACCGCTGACCAGTTGAGTTTGGAATTGGGAAGAAACTGATAAAATGCTGGATTCGAAGCATCGCGCTGTATGGAGCAGAATCTTAAACTCTTAGTAAGATGAAGAAGAAAAACTTGGAGAGTTCTGAAATGTGGTGTTGAAGGAAACTTGAGAATATCAGGTGGACATACATGGTGGCAAATGAACAAGTTCTAAGAATAGTGGGTGAGAAGAGAACTGTTTTGGATGTGATTCTTGGTACAAAGCAAACTGTATCGAACACATCCTTAGGAGGAACTGTATTTTGTACGACGTTATAGTTGGAAAGGTTGAGGGAAAGAGGCGGTTAAGAAGGAGGAGGATTCAAATATTGGATGACTTGGAGGAAAAAAGAAAATTCCTTAAGGTAAAGGAGGAGGAAGCAGAGGACAGGGTGCATTGGAGGTCAAGTCCATTGACAAAAGGAATAGACCTGTCATAAGATAGAACACATACTACTACTACTACTACTACTACTACTAACTACTATACTACTACTACAATAATAATATTTATTGGTTATAGGACGTGGTTAAAAATAATCCTTTTCCTCCCTCAACATATTTCAGCGGCCGCAACCCCAAAGTTATTTGAGTTTGGTACATTCTTGGTCTCAAAATTGTTGACCAACGGGATGTCAACATTCAACAATATAAAAGGAATAGTTATTGTGAATTTGTAAAAGTTTACAAATATGTTCATGATTCTTCAATTAGTTCAAATGATATAAGCAGTGTAACACATATTAATAAACATACACCCACCTCAGTAGACGAAGGGTCTAAGACGTTACACTCATATTGGTCTGACCTGCTGAAGACGGGAATATCGGGGTTCAAATCCAAGTCGGGTCTAGTGAGGGTGGTTTTCCTCCTTCCACGCAAGTGCGGGTAAATTAGATCTAAATGCTTCCTTCTTCATCCTCACCTCATTAAAGTAATTATATATACGCAATGCGCATAGCCTGAGCCGGTAGTAAAACGCAGTGATTAAAAAAAATCCTTAAAGAGACAAGTTACTCACATGAGAGATAACACAAACAGACACAATATTCATGGTTGTCACATTAGTCTTGGATGGGAAATATTAATTGTGTTAACATAACTATAAACAGTCACAATATTATATAATCTTAATGAGCTGAACTTTTCTTTTAAAAATAAAAAAAACTATTTGTCAGTGCTAAAAAAAACAGCAAAAGGGTATATACATATATTATATAAGTAAAAGTGAATATTGTTTAATCCGTCAAATATGTAATCAATATCTTATGCAATATAGATTTTTATCATCTTTTCAAAAAGATAATAAGACCTTTGACGTATTAAGATGTATTGGTATAACGTATATCTGACTTAATTAAACGTTTAAGTAACATGTAGGCTAAACAAATGGTTATTTGCGTCAATGATATTTTATATCACCATTTTTATTGGAGTTTAAGGTAAAGTAATAAATAGGGCTATTCCAATCTTTATATTAATTAAATGTTAAGTATTTTGTTTTTTTCACCTTTATCCTTCTAAATAGATCAACATATTATAATTAAATTTTTTTACTTCTATTAAACATTTGCCAACTATGTTAATGTTTTACAATTTTAGTTAAATTATTTTGATTAATTAAAACATTATAATAGAAATCTCACACAGAAATATTAAGTGAAATAAAATAATATTTAGGTTATCACTTTCGAATTGACATGAACGAAGATAAATCATTTATATTTTTGATATTATCAGCGGTGAGTAACGTAAAATTGCAACTAATCTCTTGAAATATAAAGTGATTTTTCTAGTTCTCCAACATGATTATAAATAATAAAAGGCTATAAATTATGTAAGTCTTGTTATCTTTGCCATTTCCCCTTAACAGGAATAGATAGGACTTACACCAAAGCACAAATCTTACTAAATCCAGCTTGAAATAATCAAGGCAAGTACATTGTTATATAGTTTAATAATATAATTTGGTTCCTTATTTCTTTTCTAAACCAATTTTATTTCACATTTAATATGACGTATTACATTATCGTAGCATTAAGGATACACTATCTTGATAAATAACTTATTTAACATTTAGAAAAAATAATCAATTGACCAATATATTTACGCACACACATGGCTATTAATTTAATTATGCCTTTATATTTAAATACTATTCAAACAATCATTAACTTGGCTTAGTATTTTTTAAAGAAATATATTTATTTATAACATATATTTTTACAGTTTATTCGATTAATATATTGTTTTCTTAGTTTTGGATAGTATCTAGAATTTAGCATAGCTATTATTATTTTGTCTAAGCAATATTTATGATTAAAAAAGTAATATTATAAATTAATTTTAAATTATTCAACTGATGTTAGCATTTATTATTATTTTTATATTTTTTGAGAATTTCACAAGATTTTTCATATGTTTATGTATTTAGTAGTAATGGTACCCTAAAATCCCTTGAATCCTCAAATATTTGAATCATAGAGGATCTTTTATATTCAAGTTTTGAAGAAGATTTGAAAGTATATTTAGATTTTAATTTTGATTTTTAATTTATTTTACATCTATAACACTACCTATTGGTGGTTCATCAGCAACATAACTTTCAAATTGAACTGAACCATATCCCTGAGCAGTAATTTAACACTCATGGTCATTCCTGTATTATAAGAAACATGGTATCTTATATTACATGACGAAAAGTAATTTAAGGTGTTCGAAAACAAAGTGCTTAGCAAGCTATCTGGTTAAAAAAAAGGGTGCAGATACTGGAGAGTGAAGGAAGTTCCATAATAATTATGAGTTACATACCATGTACCCATCAAACACGTTGTTAGTATAATGAAGTATCGTAGATTACTGTGGGCAGGACATGCAGCGAGAATGGAAAATCTAGAACCTTGTTCAAGGTACTAACTCGTGATGTCAATGGAAAGAGACAATTGATAAGACCCTAGACGCAGATGGGAGGATAAAACTAAAATGGACCTGAAATAAATAGGGTGTAATGAGGTCGAATGAATGGAACAAGCTCAAGATAGGTATAAGTGGTGCACTTTTGTAAGTGCAGCAATGAACTCTCGAGTTTCTAGTGCCATAGCGTGAGTAAATGCATTATATAAAAAAATAATTACTACCTCTCTTTTATATTACTATATTATGATTTTATTTCCTCTTTTATGTTCATCAGTTTCTTCAAGTTTCTTACTATGCCAACAATTCGAGATGTGGATTTCGTATATAAAGTTAACATTTGGTTTCTTATAATAGGGATTCAAACCAACTGTTGATTTTAGTTAAAATCTCGTATTTAAAAAAAAAGTTATTTAAAACTCAATAGTCATAATTTAAATTTAAATATTTCTACTCAACATAATAAACCATCAAAAATTTAAATACATTATATTTTTTTATTTCCTAGATAACCTCGAAGACGTCATGACGGAAAGTCGAAATACCAAAAGTTACCTGAAGATCCCTTTGGTACTAATACCGATTATATTGGGGGTCATAGCTGATGTGCGTTGTCAACTCTCAGTAGATGGATACTTCGAGGACGAGCATATAGAATACTTTGAGACTAGTCTCAGAAGACCAACAGAATACCGGCTGCCCGGGGACATTCTACCACTTCACTACAACATCAGTCTGATTCCCGACTTGGACACCGAGAACTTCACCTTCACCGGTGAAATTACCATCCGGTTTAGAGGAGTCAAAGACACCACGACCATTGTGCTACATATGAATGACACCGTTGTCGATGAAGACTCTATGATTATAAGGGATCTAAAGAGTAATCTTACTATCAGTATGATTTTCACAGAGTACAACGAAGATAATCATTTCTACACTATACACCCCGGAGGTTTCATATATTCTGGCAAGGAATATGAATTATCTTTCAAATACGAAGGAAATCTACGAGATGATATGCAAGGATTCTTTAGGTCCTCTTACGTCACAAAAGATGGAGAAACCAGGTAAATAGAGACCATAAATAAATACATAAATGTTAAGACACAATCGCACATATTTTCTAGTATAGTGTATTAAATATAGTTGGTGACAAAATCTTCAAAAATCAGTTTTCATAAGACTAACTTCAATAGGATTTACTTAAAAAAAATTAATGAATCAAATATACAAAGCTATTATTTATGCATTTTAGTGATCTTAATAAAATCACACATTTGTAGCCGACGATTTCCACACGTCCCTCATAGACTCTGCCTTAAAATATGAGTGAAGAATGACCCTGGGCACGGGACGAATCCTGGATAGCTCAGTGGTAAGAGCATTGGCGTACTAAGCCAAAGGTCCCGGGTTCGATTCCCGTGTCCAGATGACCTATTATAGGTGTTATATCTCTGACTAGCGTCAAACCCACGGCCACCCGGCTATGCTCGGTTGTTATATAACTCAGATTTTCAATGCGTTCTGGGGATTCCTCCTACATACTGAACAGGAACTCAAGATGTAGGATATTCTCCTCATAAGTTACTCTAGCTCGGTAGCTGATTTTGTAAAGCACTTTATAAAAGCCTCCTAACAACTGGCTCCTTCCCAGCCCCACTTTTTGAAAAAGGTTTAAAGCGTACTGTAATATACCACCAGAAGAAGGGTGGTTCCCCTGAGTAAAATTTTCCAAAAAATGACTTGCTACAAATTATTTTTAAATTAATTTTCACTGGAAATAAATTATATAGTTAATATCTTGTCGAAAACGCCATTTACATTTCAAACAAAAATAATGGAGTTGAAATCTAAAAGTATTGTCAATTTTTTTTTTAGCACTGTGACTTACTACCCATTGGGGATTTACGCTAGTTTTATTTTCATAATCAGAAGAGGAATAAAAAAAGGTTTACAGGAATTATTAATTTAATATTAAAAAATATTAACTCAATAATAAGTTTATATATATCGAAGAGTAAAGATTGTTGTAGTCTACCAGTACATGAGCACTTGGATCTGTTTTATGGTAGTGGTTAATAACATTGGAATCCGGATGTTAATCTCAAACGTTTATTTTCAGTAGTGAGATAATTATGTTTTCCAGATATAATTTATTTAAAATCATTGTTATTGTCTCTGAATGATGAATATTTTTAATATGATCTGAGCTATACATCTTTAATTATTAGTAATTACGTTAAGGATTATATTAAATCATTATATATTTGGAAAATGGCTCGAACTGTTACAAACTTCGCCGATAGAATGCGTGAGTGTATCTGTTTTCATTTTCCTTTGCGGAGATAAATTCCAAGGGTGATAAAACACATGGTCAAGACACACAATGAAATTATTTTCATTTAAATGCAAAACGGTTAGAATCTTTAGTGAGATTTTGGGAGAAAGGAACTTTTATAAAATACAAACTTTTTTTTAGGTTAGCATTGATAACACTTTACTTTATTATTGGTATTATTTCTTTGGCATACATATTTACTATAATAAGCGACGCTTGCTGATATCATCATATTACAAATACATACATTAACATTGATTTAGTCACTTTTATAACTGTCAACTAAAGTTATTTTATATCCAAATATGACTTTACTTAGCTTTAGAAAGATTTGCTTTAAAATGCCTGGAAAAACCATTGGATTGATTTTGTAGATAGGTATTTTTTTAGCACCACGTCTTACTACCCGTTTGGGTTATGTGCTCATGTACTAATTACAGGGTGACCTGGTGGTCTAGGGGTAAGGTGTCAGACTTCTAGGCTGGCGGCCGGGTTCAATCCTCGGTCCCGGCAAAGATTTATCTGATTACCAAACCCTTCCTTCACCTCTGACAAGACATCTTGTGAATGTGAGGAATGCCAGGTCTCCACCGTGGTTCGGATTCCACGTTAAACTGTAGGTCCTTCATTTCATCTCACAATCACCCTACCATTACACATTAGCGTAAGTGCGTATAACCCGAACGGGTAGTAAGACGCGGTGCTAATAATAATAATAATAATAATAATAATAATACTAATTACACTAATATTTTGAGGGATGAGGATGGTTATATTTATAGAAAGTGTACCCAAATTTTAATGGTGGAGATTGGAAAACAATTTTGGAAAAAACACCCCCAGTATTCTCGACCGAGACTCGAAAATCGATATCCACGTCATCGGCAGTCTAGTCTACTCCAATAGTGGCGCGTTTGACCACGCGGCCACTAAAGCGGTTTAGATGAGTATTATTGAAGATCAAATGAATCAATGCATATTGCGATGCATGAGAATATAGATAGCTTAGCATTATGCGTGGTAAGTAGCAGTCATACCAAGGCTAAAATCACCATTAACCTATCTTCTAGACTAAACCAGAGTTGAACCATGCAAGTTGATCGTGCTACCTTTCATAGTAAACTAAAATACATTTATAAAATTACCGTTCTGCTTGTTGCCAATAATATGCGTGTAACAGTCCTAATATTAAACGACTTTTAAATATAGTGATAGTAATATTAAACACTGCGCTCCTTCAAATTTAGTACAGTTATTAAGTCAGATTAAAAACAAATCTTTATTACATTAGCTTATAGGCTTGGCTACGAGATGAATCAGCACACATTGTTCTTGATTAATCTACTAAAAATAGTATAAAAAGTGGATGGCTTAATTGTTTTGTGTAGTTCAACAACTGACATGGGACAAAGTTTGAACGGAAACAATTTTAATTCTCAAGACACGGTGAAAAAAATGATAAAATTAGGAAGGGGGCTTATAAATATAAACAAATAAGTGTTTTCGTGAACAAATTTTTTTAAAGTATATATATTGTTTAGGCGTGCTACAGTTTAAAGGAAATATATTTGTGGGTTTTATTTGTAAATAAGTGCATCTCCTTTCATTTTAGCTCAAATCATAAGTACACATTCCATAAATATTATATTGAATGGTTGGTGAATCTATTACATTTTTTCGGTGAAAATAAAAGTTTACAAAAATGTATATCAGCAAAAATAAATTACTAATAATATTTTGGACACAATTAATTATATCGATAAATGATTCTCTGGCCAATGAATATCTTCTGCCTAAAAATGTGTTACCAACCCATTATGATTTAAAGCTGATCCCCTATTTGGACAACGACAACTTTACCTTTGACGGGGAGGTAAGAATCCATGTGATAGTTGAAGTGGAAACAAACGTCATAACTATCCATCAGAATGACACGATCATAGAAGAAACCTCCGTTACTGATTTATCGAGTGGACAAATCGTACCTGTAACAAACGAGTCCTATGAACCGCTGTACCATTTTCATAATATATATCTACAAAATAATTTGTCGGTTGGACAGGAATATGAGATCTACATCAAGTATAAAGGTTATCTTCGAGATGATATGCAAGGGCTTTTCAAGAGCTATTACAAAACAAGGGATGGCCAAACCAGGTAATGTTCTAAACATCTTCGATAAACACAGTTTACAATTATTAATTATATAAATATTATTTACATTTATTGGCGAATGTATGGACACTGTTATATATATTAATAAAATAATAATAATATTTAGCACCACGTCTTACTACCCATTCGGGTTATACGCTTTAAGTACTAATTGTTTAATGGATTAGGAATTGGGAGGTTGAATTAGAGGAATTGAACCCCATTTCGTGGAGGGAGAGTGGTAAACCATTTAGGAAAAACCACCCCCAGTTCACCCGACCGAGATTCGAACCTCGATCTCACCGTCCTCTGCAGTAGAGCTTAACACGACGCGTTAGCCAACTACCCCTATCGAGGCGGGTGACACTGTTATTAAAAGGTTCCTTTAAGTCATAAAAATGTTGTTGAGGTATCTAAAATCTTCTTTAGCTGCCAATTTTTACAGAAACACTAAGACATATACAATACTGCTGGATTACACTACAAATTATGTGATTTGAACAAATAAGTGAAATGACCGGTGCTTTTTCACCTGGGTATAACTAGCTAGCTCTATATTAGAGTATATATTTTATTAAAGAAAAATATAAATAATTTATATTCAATATGTTACCTAATACTAAAGTGTATAGGCTTATTCTTGTCAAACTCGATATCGACCTAGTCTATGGGTCTAAATTGACAAATTAGAATTTTAATAGGAATGTTATTAATTAAAGATGTGCAGCCACTATTAAAATTGCAACAATTTTTAACGAAAGTCAAAAAGGTCTTTCTCTATATCCCCTCTTCTTAACCCAACTCCACACGCATCTCTAGAACCGCTGAGGCTATGGAGTTCATTTTGGGTAGTGGGTACCCCTTGGGAGCCTACCCGAAAAAATCTACCCCTCCCTCCAAATGTCCCCTCCAAACCTAGAGAACATCTTTGGAATCACTGGGCCTATGGGCACATCTTCGGATAGGGGAACCCCTTGGGACATTATCAAAAAATTTCCCATTCCCAGACCCCCTTCCTCCAAATGCATCTAAGAAAAAATTCCCTTAAAAATTTACAAACCCCTTTTTAATATGTTTTACTATTTTTACCTTAGTATTACGTAATTTGCTCACGGGTTTGCTAGTATATTTAATTAAATATATATATATTGCTCAAATTTGAAAACATGGCATTTATTTGTATCCTTTATTTATCTTTATTCATGGGAGGTTTCTATTAGATGAGGGGTATTGGGGTAAAACCCTTCCTCAGGACCAGATGTTCGTGAGTTCAAACCTAGCTGAGGTCGACGGATTACTCTTGAGTGAAAAAAATTTGTAGCACAGTCTTATTTCAAAGGAAAAGTAAAGTAGTAAGTTCCGCGTCGATTGTGGCATGTAAAATAACAAAGAAAGTTATGTGAAAATACCTTTCCGGAAATATTTTGAGTCTCTTTCTTACTCGCTCATAGAAATACAAAGCGGCAAGCAACAGGTTTTCAGAACTTCCCTATGATATGTGCTTTCTCCCAGATGGCACGGGTCAGACTTACCGGCCAAAAGGCAGAGCGCATGCATGCCCAGAATTCTAACGGTTAGGAAGCATGTCAGAACCAATCCTAATTTTGAATGCTCAATTTATTTAATAGATGGATGGCCGCTACCCACTTCCAACCTTGTCGGGCGAGAAGAGCTTTCCCTTGCTTCGACGAACCAGCGTTGAAGGCGACGTTCAGCATCAATATAGCAAGAACGGAAGATAGACAGGCCCTCTCCAATATGCCAGTCACAAGTGTTTCAGAACCCGAGTAAGTAACCGCGTGTTTAGGTGGGAGACCAGCTAGCACACTTGACTTGGGGCTAAAGAGGCTGAGGCCGATCAGCTAATATTATATATATATATATATTACTTGTTTGTATTTTATTATATATATATATTATTGTTGTATTTTTATATAATATATATATATATATATATATATATATATATATATTATATAACATTGTATGTATATACATATAACATAAATACAAACAAGTACAATTTAAAACTATATTGGCGGCAGCATAAACACCAATCTTATGTCAACAGTTGACGTATTTCTGATAATTATTAATCAGGCTACAATCTCGTTTGTACGTCTCTCACGCACTCACTTTGAGTGATGAATTACACAGATCACGGGTTAGATTCTGTTGATAACATTGATAGAGCTATTTAATCCCAAAGCTCACGAGTTTTATTATTGTGATCAGGTGTCAATTTTTAATTACATTTAAACTAATACACTAGATGTATTTATTTTAGATTATTTTGTATAATTTATATTATCTTCAAAACCATCTCTTTTTTTTGCATGACGTCATAATTAATTAAAATGCACTCTCAATTTTGTATCCATAGATAGTCCTGTTTACGTCACTGGTAGCCAGGACTGGCCTAGTACCGTTTTCATTTATTTTATTTAAATAGTCGGGTATATTTTTGAAATAAACATGTGTAATAACATAACATCTTCGGTCATACCCATACTTCCTACATATACCTATACATCTATATTGATAGATATCACATATTTTTAGTGCTACTTTATTTACTGGTTGTGAGGGTTATCTGCCAATTAACCTAACTTCCCGAAAGACTCAGAATGAGGTAATGAGTTTGAAATAAATCCATCAATATTGTATTGAAGAACGAGAGGACAATCACCAAGGGAAAAAAAAAGTACGTTCAGAGAACCACTTAATTAGGGATTAAACCCCGGTATTCCTAATCAGAGTAAGGAACCCAATTTTTTTTTATTACTCACAACTCAGTATTTTAAAGCATTAAATTTATTACACTTTCTAGTAAACGTTAGATAACGCCTAAACACCACACGATGGTATCGTTAGTAGACTATTATGAATAATTATGCTTAACGTAGTTTCATTAGTAATAAAACATAATACAACTCAATATTTAATGAAATGTGGTTTTACTATTTATTCGACACCTTAGTTCATTGGTAGCTTGTCTGCCTACTGAGCTAAGGGTCTCGGCCTCGATTCCCTGCATGCTGAAAAATGTATATTTGGTGAAATGTGGGTTTATCTTTTCACAGTGATAAATTATTGGCTGGGGACTGGATGTTGTTCCTGTCCTATTCTTAAGTAATATTCTAGGGCACATAAAGCTACGAAAGGCCTAGCAAGCCGGTAGTGGAAAAATATATGACTTGAATAAAAAACTGACTCAAGCCAAAGGCTGAAAACTGTAATGGATTTAAAGTAAAGTTTTATTATTTTTCATATTGTGCCGAGTGTCTCGTCACTCAGCTTTGGGCCCGCGCGCAGCGCGGTTTGCCCGTTCCCCCTCCCTCTTTCTGCCATGTGTGGTTAGCTGCGCACGACCTACCCGCGCCTCGCTCGTCGAGGTTGCAAGGCTCGCTCTTCGAGAGCGGAGAGTGGTTTCCTGATTCCGGTCAACACGGGTCAGTGGTTCATGAGCGGTTGGCTCTCAGTTCCGAGAGTGGGCAGAGCTGATCGGGGATAGAGACACCGACATGCGCGGGATTGGAGATGGGGGGTTTCGCTTTCGAGATACAGCTGTGTAACCGGACCGACCAAGGGGGGAACGCAACCAAAGACACAAATTAAGACTTGTGTTAAAACATCAACCGGACAACTTTCTTCGTACAACCCCTATACTAGAACTTGTATCGCGCCCCAACTCTGGCGTGCGGACCCCTAGCCGCGACACCGGTGACCACGGGGGCAGACACATGGTCTCCCACAACATTGTATGGGTCCACGAGAGGTTTGGGCACAGGATGGTAGCAGAGAGTGGTTTGTGTTTTCACAAGCGTTGTCACCGGTTGTCACTCGTCACCAGTCCAACCAACAGACCGCCCATTCGACTAACCCTTCGGCGAAGTGAACGGAGTCGTCTCTCGACGGGGCGAGAAGGACTTGACCCCCTTAAGAAGATAGTACTCAACCCAAGGGCGTAAATCATCGTTGTCATCGCTTCTGTCTCTTAGAACTTCTGGAAATCTACGTATCAGCTAAGTTGGCTTCGACTGTATATTTTCTCTAAAACATTTTTTTTTCCATTTCAATCGACACTCAATTAACTCTTAATGATATGGCTGTTTGTTGTGTTTTGCTTACAATGGGACTATTGGACAAGTTAACCATTATTGAACTATTTGACACTAGTTTTGGTGAAACCATTAATTTAAAAAGTTTTCTATATCGTTATTATCAAACCTTAGCCAACTTTCAGTGTTATTACGTTTATAGTTAACCAATCTAAATGGGAAGCTTAAATGTGGGTTATTCCTGCAAAAGTTTCTAATAATGTAGAAGTGTTAAGACTATTAACTATCTTTTGAATAATTTATTTACGAACAACAACCAAATAGATAGTTTTGTTTCAATGACTATAGCCAAATCTGGTTAAGATTAGGATAGTTTTATTTTCTATTTGTCATGTGGGGAGGGGCAACGCCATGTGTGAGGCTAGTATTGTTTACAAATATATTAGTTAATAAGATGTACCAATCTTACAATGACGTATCACTGTCGAGCAGTGACAAGGTTTTGAATCAGGGAAGTACACAACTTACCCAAGATGAACCATCGGTTCTTGTTTGTTGTGAGGGGGGACGTGGGGCCATTTCAGAGTCTGGCACGCCCATGTTTAAAGACGCGAGACACATTTTCGTGATTAATGTGCCTTATTTTACCCAGATTGGGGATGATAATATAGGGGGCGCCAAATTTCGTGGGTCTTTTAGTAATTTTGGGATATAATGTGTTGTTTAGTTTTGTGGTATCTAATTTTATTTGTGAATTGAAAAATGGAACATCCTGACCTTAGTCGACTATTTAAGGATGAGTTAATCTACGAATTGACAATTCGTGGTTCTAAACTCGAAAAAACCGTTGATCAATTAAGGTCACAACTCAGTGACGTATTTGACGTCGAGAAGGATGAGAACCGTTCTTTAGTGTTAATAGATAAAGTCCCCGCATTTTCATTAGAACATCCCTTGCTAGCAGATAAATTTAACAATTTGCAAACTATGATAGCTCAGTATGACAGACCTGTACCGTCGGTTGAAAAGAAAATTCGCAGTACGTTCGGTCATTTGAAATCTCGCCTGTTTAGGTTATCACCAGAGTCGCCTGAGGAGAATACGAAGTTAGAGGAACTTAAACGATTTTGTGACGAGTTAGAGAATCAGATGGGCGTGGGTCTCAGAAAAGAAATTAACATTAGAAAGGGAGAGCCCAACACACCGTTAGAAAACATGGGACGGGTAGAGGACCAATTACCATCTGAACGCGATTTATTAGAGGGAAATTTAGGACAAATTCCTAGTGACAATGATCCTCAAGGCAAGAAAATCGTTCAAATTTTGAATTTAGTCCGAAAATGGAATGTGACGTTTGACCTTGAATCTAATCCCATAGATTTCCTAGAAAAGATAGGAGTTAAAAAACGGCTACAAAGTAACCGACTGTGAAATGTTGACGGCCCTGCCAGAGATATTTTTAGGTCAAAATTCACTTTGGATGCGTAACAACCACCACTACTGGACTTCATGGCGCGGGTTCGTCGATTTTTTTCCGATTGTGTTTTTTCCCAGCCAACTACGTAGATCAACTTGAGAGGGATATTTTTGGGTCTGTTCAGGCGCCTCTCGAACCAGTAAATGAATTCTTTAGTCGTATCCAGACCCTTATCCGTAGGAGGGGGGGATTCTCTGAAACGCAGACAGTAGATTGCATTTATTCTAACTTGAGACCCTCAATTAGGATTAACATAAGAAGGTGCGAAATAGAGACCGTTGGTCAGCTGTTGCAAGTGGCGGTCCACTTCCAGCAATGTAATGATGAGATTCGGGACTAAAACAGGTGGACCCAACCCAGTAGGGAGGAGGCTCGTATTGTAGGGGATCGGAGGAATGAGCGGCTGGGTGTGAGTGGTAGAAATTTTGACCCAGGGAACGGCCATGGAATTTACGGTAATCGTCAGAATAGAAGTAGCCATACACCCACCAATCCCAACCAATTTAAAGAAAAGAAGTGTTATAGATGTAATTCCAAATTCCACCTAGCGCGCAACTGTGACAAACAGTCCCGGTCAAATGTTTCGGTTATGTCAGCGGAGGCAGGTCCGCGGCGTGAGAGGAGAAAACTTAATCTCAGACGTGGGATTGGGTTTCCTCGCCAGATCGTCACTAATTGCCCTCCACGTCATTCTGGGGAAACAATGTTGTTGGGAGCCCCGGTCGAACTTGGACCTCTGAAAATAGTTGCCCTACTGAACACAGGCTCGTTACATAACGTTGTTTTGGAAGATCTATTGGGGACTCCTCGCACGCGTAGGCTAGTTAAGGACTCAGAGTTGTGAAATAGATTGTGTTACTGCGAGTCTTGAGAAGTTTCGGGTAGTAACGAGAATCAAGGTCTCGGTGAAAATAGCAGGGTTGGCTTGGCCATTATGGTTCCTTGTCGCCCCCAGGTTGGTGACTCAAATGATCTTAGGACACAACTTTTTCCGAGGAACTAGAACCACCATTGACGTGTATTCTGGGATGATAAGTTTCAAATCCCATCCAGGACTCCTAGTAAGGCTGACACCCCTGCCTTGCCCTGACACTCCTGGCGCCACTGTACTCGAAGAGAGACGTGACCATAGACCCGAGCTTGAGGCAATTTTGGCCAAGTATCCCGATGTGGTCTGCGACCGAATTGGTCGCACTAATGTATTTTCTCACAGCATAGAACTAGTTGACCACACCCCTGTTAGGTCAAAGGCCTACTTCTATGCCCCCCCTAAGCTTAAAATTTTGAAGGCACATATCGAGAACTTGTTGGAGAAGGGAATAGTGAGAAGGTCAAAAAGCCCTTACGCTTCTCCCGCGTTCTTAGTAGGACGTCCCGGGTTGGAGCCACGTATGGTCGTCGATTATCGTAAGTTGAATAAGAAAATACTGTACGAGGCGACCCCTTTGCCCACCGTAGATTATTATTATTAGCACCGCATCTTACTACCCGTTCGGTTTATACGCACTTACGATAATGTGTAATGGTAGGGTGATAGTGAGATGAAATGAAGGACCTACTGTTTAACGTGGAATCCGAACCACGGTGGAGGCCTGGCATCCCACCGTAGAGATGGCGTTCCAGTATTTAGGCCAGGCCCAGTATTAAAGTCATAGATATAAACAAAGCTTACTACCAAATCCCTTTAACTGAGGAATCTAAGCCGTATACAGCATTCATCACGCAATGCGGTCTCTTGGAGTTCAATTACGTCCCCTTTGGTGTGTCAACTGGGGCCCAAATACTATCATGGCTATTACATACGGTGTACTCAGATATACAGTTTAAGTATGTCTTCAACTATTTAGATGACCTGGTTATCTATTCTAATGAATTGGAGGATCATAAGAGACACGTTAGGGAAGTCTTGAACAGGTTGAGGGCGGCCAATTTGACAGTGAACCCGAAGAAGCTAAGGTTGGCAGTTTCAGAGATAGAGTACCTGGGTCACGTGGTATCCCACAAGGGGGTGTCTATAAACCCCGAGCGTGTCCGACCTATTAAGGAGTTCCCCGTCCCTGTCAACCAAAAGAAAGTTTGCAGATTTCTTGGTATGGTAAGTTTTTTTGGAAGGTTCATTCCAAAATTGGCGAGTTTGGCGGGACCCTTGTACCACTTAAAGAAAAAGGGAGTTCCGTTTGTTTGGTCTCCCGAGTGTCAGGCATCCTTTGACGCCTTGAAGCGTTCATTGTCTGGGCCCCCCGTATTAAAGATGGCCGATTTTTCTAAAAGGTTTGTTCTCCAAACTGATGCTTGTTCGACTGGGTTGGGAGCCGTCCTTTGTCAAGAGACTGATGGTTCTCTTCAACCAATCGCGTACGCTAGTCGTACTCTGCATTCTCATGAGCGTAATTATTCTACCTTTGATTTGGAGGCCCTCGGAATAGTGTACGCCACCGACTGGTTTATAGAATATCTCGAACATCACCCTTTTGACTTGTATACTGATAATTCAGCTCTCTCGTGGTTGTTAAGACATCCTAGGCAGTTCGGAAGGATAGGACGTTGGGTGGCGAAGTTGCAGTCACTTAGATTCGAGATTGCTCATGTTTCAGGGGCGGACAACCCGGTAGCCGATTCCTTGTCTCGTATGTTTGAGGGACCCGATGACCGTGGGAATGCGGGTCCTCAGGTCCCCAGGTAGTTTTGGGCGTATTGAGCAAAATCCTTGAGGTGTTTACCCCAATCGGAGAAGCTCAGAGAAAGGATCCGGAGTTGTCGAACCTGATTCAATCTTGCGAAGACAAGGCTAATCCCGATCACCTTAAACTGCTTAACGGGTCTCTCTTGATACGACCCAACCGTCGTGCAGGTTGGAATGTTTACGTTCCCCATAGTTTGGCTAGGATGATATTCGCGTATTATCACTAGTCCCCGTGGGGGGGGGGGGGGGGGGGGGGCACTTAGGTGCGAACAAGACCATAGGCAAAATCTGTTTGTATTTTTATTGGAAAGAGATGAAAAAGGAAATCCGGGACTGGGTTACGAAATGCGAGGTGTGTCTTAGGGCTAAGCCTGCTAGGAATCGCCGATACGGGATGTTAAATTCAGGAGTCGCTAGCTTCCCGCTTGACAAGAGTTTTTATTGATCTGTTCGGTCCCTCACCAAGGTCACGGAAAGGACAACGTTTTACTTACCATAGTTGATGGATTCTCGAAGTTTGTGTGGATGACGCCATTGAGGGTGGTGACTTCCAACTCGGTAGTTGACGCTCTTGTAGCTACCTTGTTTCGCAACTTTGGGTACCCTCATATCCTGGTGTCCGACAACGCGAGCCAGTTTACATCCAAAATATTTGAGGATATGTGTTTTAACAATGGTATAAAACATGTTACTACGACCCCTTACTATCCTCAACCTTCGCACGTGGAAAGGTTCCATCGGAACCTCAAGGCCGCCTTGATTGCCTTTCACCACGTTCACCATAAGGACTGGGATAAAAACCTAACGGCATTGCAAATAGCGTTTAATAGCGCTGTACATGACAGTCACAGAAAGACCCCTTCCTCCTTGATGTTAGGTCATGACTTACTTTCTCCCATCAACCTGAGGTGGGAAATACTCCCGGGAGTCTTAGAGGATCAATCTGACAGATGCATTGAGGCCTAGTGGGGAGAAGCTTTATGCCAGCTGAAAAAAACACAGAGAAAAGTAGCACGCAGGTTCGACGCAGGGAGGTATCCGGTACCATACAAGGTCGGGGATAAAGTCGTATACGAATTACATAATTACAGTAGAGCGGTTGACGGCAAAACGGCGAAGTTGGACTACCGGTGGTCAGCTCCGACGATCATATCCAAGTTTCTCACCCCTGTTACAGTCCAATTATTGGATCCTGTCACTGGTCTGGCCACGCGTCGTGCCCATGTCACGCAACTAAAACCTTTTCACTGACTCCGAGAGTGAACCTAGTTCTTAAGTTGTCTTGTGGTTTATATGTATGTTTTGCTTGAAGAAGAAAAGTGTGTATTTATGAGCTGTTGTTCATTTCCGTATGTTGCGTATAACGCATGTCTCAGCATAATGACAATAGGTTGTGAGTAATCTTTGCTAAGACGATAATAAGTTCTCCTAGATTATACGGGGCAAACTAGGGACTGAGTGAAATAAGAGTGAACATAAGTTATGACTTGGTGTTAAGCCAAAGGGATCTCTGTTTCTTTTTTTCCCTAGAAAATGAATTTCCAGTCATTTGCTGAATTTTGGCAGAGATAGCGATTGTGTATATTGTTTATTCTGTTCGTTCTAATAATCATGTTATGTATACCATAAGTCCTTCGAGTAATATTCTTTGGACATTGTTCTATAATATGTATATATTTATATTGATTTAATTAGTTCCGCTGTTGTAATTCTAGAATAGGTGGTTAATTTTTAGCGCGCGCGCGCTGAACTCTGGTAGATGTTAAATTTTGAATTAGGGTATATTTCATTCTCTGTTAATAAGTCACTGCTGACTTGTTTTGTATTATTTCATCACATGTGATATTGTTTTGTGGGTTTCCTTGGTTGGTTCGGATTTTTGGGTTAATATTACTTTCTTTGGACACCTCACCTCCTCCCACCCTGCCCTTAGGTTTTAGGGGGGGACTCTGTGCCGAGTGTCTCGTCACTCAGCTTTGGACCCGCGCGCAGCGCGGTTTGTCCGTTCCCCCTCCCTCTTTCTGCCATGCGTAGTTAGCTGCGCACGACCTCCCCGCGCCTCGCTCGTCGAGGTTGCAAGGCTCGCTCTTCGAGAGCGGAGAGTGGTTTCCTGACTCCGGTCAACACGGGTCAGTGGTTCATGAGCGGTTGGCTCTCAGTTCCGGGAGTGGGCAGAGCTGATCGGGGATAGAGACACCGTCATGCGCGGGATTGGATATGGGGGGTTTCGCTTTCGAGATACAGTTGTGTAACCGGACCGACCAAGGGGGGAACGCAACCAAAGACACAAATAAAGACTTGTGTTAAAACATCAACCGGACAACTTTCTTCGTACAACCCCTATACTAGAACTTGTATCGCGCCCCAACTCTGGCGCGTGGACCCCTAGCCGCGACACCGGTGACCACGGGGGCAGACACATGGTCTCCCACAACATTGTATGGGTCCACGAGAGGTTCGGGCACAATATTTAATGTGAATTTTCCTATTAGCACCGCGTTTTACTACACATTAGGGTTCTGCGCCTATGTACCAATTGTATTGATGCGTAAGGATTAGTAGTAAGGTTAAGTTGAGAGGAAGGGCACCACATTTTCGTGTAAGAAGAGTGGAGAACCATTTAGGAAAACCACCCTCTTTGCGCCCAACCGGGATCGAGCCCCAATCTCTCCGTCTTTGACATTCTAGTCCAACACGAAAGTAGTGCATTAGGCCATGCAGAAATCTAAGTAGGTTTTTGTGAAATTAAAATAGATAAATGCAATGAATGCACGACTAGACAACATGAAAATCATATTTTTAGTTTTATACTAAAATACAGAATCCAGAATTGTTGTGTGTCAGTAAAACACATGTGCACGTAACTTATAATTATTTAGAAGGGATGAAACAAATAATGAGGACCTATAACCATGTCGGGTATATCTCAAACTCAGTTAAGTGGAATCGGTACCCCTATGTACTTTACAAACGTGCCTTAGGATCCCATATCCCCCACGGATAGCGCCTATAGTCCCGTTTTAATAAGACCCTTCAAAAAAGTAATTATTTTAATAGTGCTACTCTATAGGTATAGATATAATAATAATAATAATAATAATAATGATTATAATAAATATAGTGTCAAGAATAATACAACTCGAATAAAGCAGTTTTCTGTAGTCAACTTTAGTAAACTGTGAATTTGAGACCAATGAAAGAGTTCAACCATTATGAAAAAATATAAAATTTGAAAAATAACTATTTTTAATATTAAAAAAACTTTTTCACTGGTCGTAATTTAACTTTTGCCAAGTAAATATTGTATAAAACCATTACAATACGATTTATAGTTAAATTATAATATTGTACCGAATAACCCGGCTAATCGCCTATACTTTGAGCGTACGTACGTTACATCCATTACTGTTGACAGCATATGGCCTGATTCAATATTTTTATTAATGCATATATTTTTCACTAGGCCTGTCGTAGATTCATATGCCTTATAATCTAAGTTAAGACTAGTACAGACACAACATACTGTCCCCAGCCTTTAATACATCACTATGAAAGGAAAGGTGGACTTACATTTCACCAATGATACATTTGTCGGACATGGCGGGAATCGAACCAGTGACCATTAGTTCAGTAGACAGACACGCTGCCAACTGAGCTATTGATGTATTGGATATGCTCTTATCTATGATTAATAAACGCTTTGCGGGATGTTTCGATATATTCTTGAACTTTATGGCAATACAACATAATCAACTGTGGCCTATTCGACCAGTAGCTGTCACCAAATACATGTCAAGGCGAGAGAGAGGACGGGCAAAATTAAACAAAGAGCTAGCCAGACATTCACATTGAGGGAAGTCCGAGGATGGTGGAGATAAAAGCTTTTTTGGAGAGGAAACTTTATTTTTGCACCGCGTCTTACTGCCCGTTTGGGTTGTACGCCTATTTACTAGTTGTGCTAATATATTTTTATGTTTAGATAATGAAGGGTATTTTTAGAGGAAGTGTACCCGTTTTGCGTGTAAAACATATATGGGAAAACCACCCTCAGTACAGCCAACTGAGATTTGAGCTTCGATCGCCCCGTCATCAGTATCTGCGGCCACCAAAGCGGGTTTGGAGCAGTGTTAAAGGGATGTTTTGTTGTTTTCAATTACGCAACATTCCAAGAAATTAGCTCTGTTGGTAGTGTGTCTGTCTACCAAGTTAAGGGCACTGGGTTCGATTCCCATCATGGCCGATAAATTGATCATTGGTTGAATTGGGGTTTCACCTTTCATAGTGATTAACTAATAGCTGGAGTGCTAGGTGTCCGTTTTAAGTTAATTTATACATCATGTTCTGATATAACCTGTAAGCTCATAAATTGAACGTTAAATAAAAAAACCATTATACAGGTCTCACTAATTAATACTTTTACAGATAATTTATAATATTACATTGCCATTGATGACAATATTTAAATCATATTTTCAATCGTATTTTATATGAGTAGTCCCTCCGTAATCGGGAGGACTACATTAACTTGGAATGAGACAAATCCCTCAATTCCGGGCTGTTAAGTCTCTGGGCGGGATCTTAACAATCCTCAATTATTTCGCAGTCCAAATTACGGCAACCTGACCTGGGACCACTTCCAGACCACGCCGATGCCATTGTCGACATACCTGATGGCGTTCATCGTATCAGACTTCAAGAACCTCACGGTGGACGACTATCTGAGCGTGTGGCAGAGAGAGGAAGCTCTCCCTCAGGCAAACTACAGCGCCTCTATCGGCCTGAAAGTCCTAAGGGCCCTGGAGGACTACACCGAACTGCACTTCTTCCTGCCTAAGATGGACGAGGTGGCCGTACCGGACTATCAGTCTGGAGCGACGGAGCAATGGGGGCTGGTCACATACAGGTAAAGGGGTCAATAATTGACTCACAGGTAGAAGGCAAACAGCAGCAAAGGGGGCTACATCCAATATCATTGCTGAGGGAACTGCAGGTATTGTGGAGAAAAACTTTATCTTCGCTCTCTCAATTAACTGTTGCCAAATATTCTCGCTCTCTGTTATGATGGAAGGTGATTTGTTGAGGTAAGCGGGAGCTACTGGCAACCTCAACTAAGCAGCATTGTGAAACATATATTATATATGAGAGGAGATCGACCATAAAAAAACGAGAATTTGACCCCTCTGTTTCCCAATATTAGCCATACAGCTATGTCATCCTTATGTTTCCCGTCCTCAAATAGTTCGTTCAAAATGTTAATATACTGATATTAGTTCAAACAAGAACTTTAGTACAAATAAATCTTTAAAATCTTCCCACGAGGTGTGGGCAGTAATCACTGCTCAAATTTTCTTACCACACATTGTTATATGTCCCCCCGTCTACCCCCCATATAGTGTATATGTCAGCGTCAGATGGGTAGAAAAAGCCGATTAGTAAACATTATTTTTTCCTACCAAGGTTACGTATGAAAATATCATCGTAATCCTGGTGGAGTACTATTTTTTTTTTCAAAACCGATACCGAAGACCTGCTCGATGAGACCGAAACCCTATTTTAACCCTAGCCGGTTCTCGAACCAGGATATGGTCGTTCAGTGTTCAGTCCCTTTTTATTGATTTAATGTATCCCCCTGATGTTCCCATTTATCGTTTTGTGTTTTCTGGTTGTTTTTATTGTATATGGTTTTTCCTCCCCTTTCTCCCCCCACCTTTTTTCCATTTCAGTACTAGGTATATTTTAAGGTCTCCATCGACCATTTATGTGCGATGGGGTGCTTTTTTTTAAAAAAAATGTTCCCGCCCTTATTCTAAAGCATTTCAAACCATCAGCCCACCAGGGCGCCATGTTAGTTCGTTAATGTGTTTCATGTTAATTGTTCTATGTAAAGCTGGAGTTCAAGAGCCCTTCGGGACTGGTGTTTTCCATTATATTCTATATGTTCCTTGTTCGACGTATTAAAATTGATGTTTACAAAACAATAATTACCTCACAAACAAACAAACAACCATACAGTTCACTTAGCGATGATATCCAGTGTAGTCACATACAGGAGGTGGGGGATGATTGACTCACAGGTAGAAGACAAAGAGGAACAAAGTTAAACAATGAATGGTTATAAAATATTCAGAAACCATAGTTTAAAACCAATTTAACGCTCATAGAGCAGTTTTGGCTTAAATAATACAATAATTGGTTGAATATACTTCCCTTAAAACTATTTTTAATATGTTCAACTATTTTATTTATCTATAGAATCTTAGTACCCATTGGGGCTATACGCATATGTTAATGATGCTATAAGGTTAAGTATGAGCAAGGTAGAATTAGAGGAAATGTAACCGAATTTGTGTGGAAAAAGAATGGTATGCATTTAAGTAAAAACCAAAAGGTACAGACTATGTACATTTCAAGTTAAGATAGGAGACAACATTTGTATAAGTATAAAAATTACTAAAACAATGTTCGTATATTTATAAATAATTTAATGTGTTCTATAAATTTCACTTTCAATAAATAATATAAATAATAACGAAAGTATACTAATGATAAATTAAATTATTATTATTATTATTATTATTAATGTTGATCGCGAAACAGTCATTATTTTTCAAAAAAGTCTTAATATCAAAATCCAATAAAGCAATCTTACCTCGAGTGAGTCAACTATGGAGTAACCTATATAATCAGGCGATACTGTAACCCAACGTGGTCCAACGCTCATGGGCCAAATCTTATTATCAGTTTTCTTAGGGGGCTAAAGATATAATAAGCAATTCCACTTTGAGTGAACACATGGTCTAAAGAGTCACTTTCACAATAGACTATACAGCTGATGACGGGGATATCGTGGTTTGATCTAGGTCGAGTGTACTAAATGTTATTTCCCCCCAAATAGTTTCTCAATACCTTCTCACGCAACTGAAGTTAAACTTCCTCTAAAACCAACCTTCCTCATCCCTTATCCATTAGCATATTTAATCCATAACGTATAACCCCAACGGATAGTGGACGTGGTGCAAGTAAAAAAAATATATATATATATATATGCATACACACAACACTTATTAGAGTATATTAACCTTTATAATATAATATACTCGGTTTGCTCGTTGGAGGCTCCGCCCCGAAACCCTTGTGAGTTTTATTTGCAAGTGGATGTAAACTAGTGTAATTCCAGAGTAGTTTTTAGATAGGTCTTTGTTTAGACACAAGAGACCTCCATAGAAAGGTACGCACCGACTTTATAGTTGCTCCGATATTTTGAATTTTTTTAGGGGGATAGAAATTAAATGTTTTAACTTTTTGGGATTTTCCCGTTGGTTACAAGCTAGAAGCTAGAAGTTTGCTAAATTTCAAGTATCCAGATCATCTGGAAGTGGGTAAACATTAATGTCAGTGAATGAGACAGCCATGTGGCTTTATAGTATTATAATAAACTATTACTTATTAAATGAATGGATAATAAAATACAATCAAAGCCTTTTTAAATAATTTTATTTGAATGATTAGATATTTCTCCTCTTACCCCAAGGGTTTCCCTTTAATTTTCCTCAATTAAATTGTGAGGGCTTAATTTTCAGTGAGCGTGGGTCTCTAGTTGGTCCACACTGGTGTAATCAATCAAGGTAAGACAGCCAGTCACCTTTCAGTGTAAACGGTGTGCACATCAAACACTATTAGAATCAGGTGTTCCCTAATGTTCTAGGGAGCGGTTGATCCTCTTTGTCGAAGGTGTCTCCACTTCGGCCCACAGACAGAACATCGCGACAGTGATAGCCCATGAGTTCGCCCACATGTGGTTCGGTAACTTGGTCAGCCCCAAATGGTGGGACGTCCTCTGGCTAAATGAGGGGTTCGCGAGTTACTTTGAGTATTTTGCACTAGTCGAGGTAATCCTTCAATTTGTGATGCAACTGTGTTTTATTTTAATAACCGCGTCTTACTATCTGTTCATGTACTCATATATGATATTACTCTAATGGGGTAGGGGTGAGGGATGAAGCATTTCGGAGAAAGTATACCCACACTTATGTGGAAGGAGGGATAATACCATTTAGGAAAGACACTCCTAAATACACTCGACTGTGATTTGAACCCAAATTTCCCCGTCATCTGCAGACCAGTCTAACATGAAAGTGATGTCTTAAACTGTTCGGTCACTGACGCGTTTATTATATTTTATTTAACGTGTACTTTCTGAATATACTAACATCAGCTCACAACTTATGCACTAACCTACGTCTAGAACAGACACGACATCCAGGCCCCCGGCCATTAATTCATCACTTTGAAATAGATAACCCACACTCCACTAATGATTGTCCATGCCGGGAATAGAACAAATGACTCTTAGCTCAGTAGGCAGACACGCCACCAACTTATCTAAAGTATTGAAATACTTGTATCACAGTTACACTGACGTTAGCATGGTATGGGCGGCTCTCTCCCTGCTTCTAACGGATGCATGAACTTTTTATTAGCAAGCTGACGACGTTAGTTAAAAATTAAAAATCTACTTTTATTTTTATTTTTATATTAATATTACAAACACTAGCTACGAATTTAATATGAAAAATTAGAAATGAACCCACATCTGTGATTTCATGGTCCAAACCATCACACTGGCAATAGACCGGGCTGCTTATAACGAGGAGACTGGGTTTCAAATAATTTTTTCCTTAACACCACGTCTTACTACCCGTTCGGGTTATACGCTTATGTACTAGTTAAGCTAATGGTTTTAGGGATTAGGAAGGCTATATTTAGTGGAAGTGTATCCGAATTTGCATGGAAGGAAAGTGGAAAATAATTTCTTAAAACACTCAATACACCCAACAGAGTTTCGAACCTCGATCTTCCCGTCATTGGCAGTCAAGTCTACTGCAAGAGTAGAGAGTTCGACCACGTGACCGCCGAAACAGGTGGAATTTAATTTCTAGTCGAGTTTGTATTTAGCATAGTTTTGCTAAATCACTGTCCTTCACACTAAAATGCAAAATGTGAGTATATCTATCTATAATTCTAACTTCCCCATCCCTACTCCAGTACTATAAATATGTGGCTAGCTCGAACGTAGAGTTAAACATGCCACACAGAAAAAATACTAAGCTTAAAAAATGCAGAAAAGCTAAGAAAGTTGACAGGCTAGGTACTGTTCGTGGGTTGTTGCCAAGACAATCAGTCTTGACAGGACTTTACCAGTAAACTTTTCCCACCTTCTCGTTCTCTCATCGATCAACCACACACAACATAATGTTATCGAATGAACGCATGTTTATTGGCTTTAAAAGTGAGTTGTTATACAAACTTAAAGATAATATCCACCCAAGTTGAGACCCCAAAAACCGGTAGCTTCAAGAAACCTTTTCTTTATCATTACCTTACAGTGGCGTAAACTTTAATCGTCCACAAGCGTCCAAACCATTAAGTTCTTAGATGCAAGTGGTCTTTAAACATTATAGAACATGTATGTGTACTTGCCATAAATGCAACAATTTCATGAATAAACCAGATATTACTATGACTCATAAACGCGACAATAATCGCAGATTACGTACGACCCTTCGTAATAATAATCATTGCATCCTTAAATCTATCATTGTCAAATTATATGTTTTATTTTATTTTTAAGCTCTAATGAACGTACTCGCTATCATAAATTGATCTTATTTAATATAATAACACAGAGTAAATCAACATATTATTTTTACTACCATTTCTTTATAAGCTCAAAAACACAGAAGATATCAGTGCACGATTAAAACAATTTAGAGCATCAAGAATAATAAATACGTGTTGAAATAATGAAACAGGTTTAATATGTTTTAAAAAGAATAATAATGTTAAGACCATTTAAAGAATGTTAAAAAAGATTATGCAGGGCAATAAATCTCATCACTCAGACAAGATTATTAAAGTAATCAGCTAAAACATTAACCTAACAAGCGTTTAAAAAAAATGCCTAGCTTATCATTGACCAATTGACCCCTCAAGATCTATATCATAAGAAAAAATAGTGAGTCACTGAATGGATGCATCAGAAATTAAATGTAAAGTTGATATTAAATTAATTTAAAAAATTGTAAATATTATTTTTTAAGTCAGTCATACCCACACAGAGGGTCGTAAGGCACAAGGCGTAAAGTTTGCAACATCGTAGGTGATGGGGAGGTTGAGTTTTGAATCTAGGTTAGGTACATGGTTTCATTGTTATTTATCACCTCTTTATCCCCATCTCCTCTGGGGTTGAACGTCCTCCTGCTATTATTACCATTGCTAATGCTATTACTACTACTGCTATTACGACTACCACTGTTATTGATAATGCTATTACTATTACTGCTATTACGACTACCACTTCTATTGCTACTGTTGTTACTGCTACTGATATTACTACTGTCACTGTTTCTGTTATTACTATTGCTATTACTACTGTCATTGCTACTACTGCTACTATTACTACCGTCACTTCTATTGCTACTGGTACTGCTACTGCTGTTACTGCTACTGGTATTACTGCCGCAGTTTCTGTTATTGTTATTATTATTATTACTGCTATTACTACTGCCGTTGTTATTGCTACTTCTATTAATACAATTGCTGTTACAGTCACTACTATTACTGTTACTTCTACTGCTACTGCTGCTACTAGTGATGATATTGGCGTATAACCCAAACGAGTAGTAAAAAGCGGTGCTAAAAATATTGGTGCTAGTAATAATAATATAATAAAAATAATAAAATAATAAAAATAACAATAATAATAAATAATAATAATAATATAAAATAATAATAAAAAAAAATAAAAAATAAAAAAAATAAATAAATAAATAAATAAATAAATAATAATAATAATAATAATAATAATATAATAATAAAAAATAATCAGTTGTGAAAAGTACTGTACAACTATAGCTCTGCCAATTTAGAAGTTTTTACTCTAATACTGCTGAATAGATTAAATGTATCGAGCATAGTTTTATTCTAGAACAAGTGTGTCGTGGCTGAGATATGGGAAGGCTATGGTTAATTCAATGAAAAGCTGTTCATTAAAACAATTGCTATACTCCCTTTCTGTTGTGTCATATTTTAACACGATACAAACGTAAAATAAACATGACGATCTCTTGATATTCTTTGTTTCTTATTAATTCGGAATTATTGATTTTCTTAAATCCTTGTTGCTATTCTAATAAAGTTTTACCTTATTTAGTTTTAAAAATGAGGATATAATTTGAAAGCAACTTATTTACAACATTCGAGGCTACAAATATTGGAGCCATATATCAATCATTATGTTTACTCTAATTCCAAATGATTCATCATGATAGATAGAACCTGACTGGAGACTAGAAGAACAATTCGTTGTCAGAGTCGCGCAACCGGCTCTATCGGCAGATTCCGTCAATACTTCCCATCCAATGACAGTGGATGTATCCAGTCCCGAAGAGATTAGTGCTATCTTTGACACGATATCTTACTCCAAAGGTAATTATTTATATACTAAAATATAGAATCAATATAATATAACACCCAAATGTCAATGTGAAGATTAACTCTCATTAGTGTTTAATCTATCAAGCAAAATTGAATGACGTTAAAAATTAAAGAATTATCTTAGAAAAACAAAGAAATTAACTGGTTCTGACGCATACAAATCTAAGGTTTATAACCATGATATTTGATTAGGTGTTATGTCTTACGACAGGTCAATTTCTTCTATCAGTGAACTTAGACAGCCAATGCGCTCTGTCCTCTTGCCTTCTACTCCTTGAGCTCCCAGAATTTTCTTCTTTCCTTCAAGTCATCCAATATTTGAATTCTACTTCTTCCTAAGCTCCTGCTTTCCTCAACACTTCCTTCTATTACTTAGTGCAAAAGACAGTTTCCCCTAAGGATATGTCCAATCCAGTTTACTTTGTTCCGAAGAATCACATTAAAAACAGTTCTCTTCTCACCAACTCTTCCTAGTACCTTTTTATTTGTCACCTTGTTGTCCATCTGATCTAAAGTCTTCTCCAACACCACATTTCAAGACTCTCCTATATTTAATTTATTTCTCTCTGAGAGTCCAAGTTTCTGTTCCATACATTACGATGCTCCAAATGTAGCATTTCGTCTCATTTTCTTCCCCAGTTCAGGACTTAACTTGCCTTAAATTACCCATGAGTCACTCTTGTAAAATATAATCATTACTAAAAATAAAAATTACAAACATTGCTTAGGTATCAAGTTAGCATTATTTTAGGATATTAAATGAAATTTAATATTAATCTCTAATTAATAATTAATTTTATTAATGAGAAAAAATAGATTATTTATGTTAGCTAAATTTTAAACATAATATTTATAAATAGATAGTACAAATGTAGGCTATATGCACTAAAAGTGATGAACATATTTTAGGAATTTAAGTGCTGATTTTATCAAATATACTTTATTTGATATATATTATTGTATACCAGGATATAAACCACATACAACAGGGAATGGACTTTTCAGATACCTATTTTCATCCAAATAAAATTCAATCCATACGTTGCGTCTGGGATGTTCGAAGTTTCGAACTACCCCCCCCCCCCCCCCCGCCTATTCCCCCATTAATATGGAATCCTTCATAGCATACCGTACATTCAAAATTTCTGTTTTATAGAGCTCAATTTGTAAGATGTTTCAGACATCTGAGATTTTTCAAGTTTCAGAGATTTTTTCATAAATATGGCACTCTAAATAGCGTCTATACCAAATTTCATATCTTTATAATTATATGGTCAAAGTAAAGATGAGCTTAAGAAGAAGGGGCATTCAAATATTATATGACCCAATAGAAAAAAAAAAGAACATTCTGGAAGTTGGAGGAGGCAAAGGACAGGGCTCATTGGGGTCAAGTTCACTAGAAAAAGGAATGGACCTGTCGTGAGACAGACAACAGAACACCTAATAAATAATCTATGGTATAGGAAAGGTAGAAAAAAAGCCATGAAAAAATATATATATATTTTATTGATTAATTACGTTTATATGGTAGAGACAAAGTAGGTAGAGTGTAAAGATAATTCACCTACATTTACGTAGATGGAGAGTGGGAAAATAATCGCACTCAATACAACTTACCGGAATTCGAACCCCAATCTCAGAGCCATGATTATGCTAGAATAAATTAGATTCATATCTATATCACGTATCTACCAATGTGAGTCATATCACTATTCAGAAACCTTTTTAAAATAATAAATGTATTTTTTTTTGCACCGCGTTTTAGTACCCGTTTGGGTTAAACGCTTAGGTACTAATTACACTTATAGTTTAAGGGATTAGGAAGTTTATATTAAAAGAAGTGTACCCCAAATTTGCATGTATATAGAGTGGAAAATCATTTTGGTAAATAAAACCTCAGTACACCCGACAGAGATACTAACCTCAATCTTCCCTTCATCGGCAGTATAGTCCTCTGCAAGAGTAGCGCGTTAGACCACGCGGTCATCGGAGTGGACTTACTCTCATTAAAATCTAATTTGGTCATAGAACAATTATTTAAATATTTCCATTTCCACTACCATAGCGTGATCTAATTGGAAATATATTTTAGTTTATTGATTAAAATAAATTAATTTTTTCTTGTATTTCAGCGGCTGCCTGTGATACGTATGATGAAACACATTCTTAAACCGGAAGTGTTTCGAAAAGGACTCAACAGATACTTAGTGAATGTGTAGGTTTCATCAAGCACTACACTAGTGTTTTATTACTTTAGTAATGTTTACCTGGTAAATACTTCAGCCTATTCTTTCGTTTTAAGGAGGAAATTTCATATCATTTCAATGCCATGAATAAAGAAAGACCAAATAAATAATACTAATTTGTAAATTAATGATAATTATATTTTACAAGTCCAACTCTCTTCAGTTGGATTTATATTTTAATTTATATTCACTTAAAATATAAATGACCGCCTCTGTGATAAAGAGTCTGCAGATCCAAAGGCCATGGGTTAGATCCCCTGTGCTTCCATATTTTCTGTGAAACTGAGTCAATTCAGCCTTGTGAGGACAAATGAGCTACTTGAATGAAAAGTAGCGGCTTCGGTCTATAAACATAAGATTAATGGCCGGACGGCTCGTTGCACTGACCATATGACATGATGTATCTGCAGAATTTGAAACTATCTTCACCAAAAAAAGGAGGCGGCTCGATAAGTTTGGTTCTATTGAGGACTGACAGTATGGAGTTTTTTTTTCAAATGTATATATATATATATTCATTTATGTTAAGAGGAATTATTCTTTAGTAATTAAATACATATTTAAATTATTATTAATTTGTTTAAACAATTTTTGTGCTGTTAGCATTATTATTAATTACTTTCCCTTATTTAAAATACCAAACTCAAGGCGGTTTATTCCCAATTTTAGTGAAAGTGGATGAATATAATTTACCACTATTACATTTTTGGCCTTTCCGGGGTTCTGACCCGGGACACTTCATTATGTAATTAGTATATAGCTGCACGATTGAATAATCTATGGCGTAATACACTTAAATAATACAAATTTTGATCTACACAGCTCATAAAACATTTGTTAGATAAGATATTTACAGATGAGATATCGTACAATTAAATTTTAACATAAAAAATACTACTTGATAATGATACTTCACGTGCTAATACGTCAAATAATGTGATCTGGATCCATCACTTTTTAATTACTTTATTTTTTTATCACAGCGTCTTACTAACTGTTCAGGTTGTACGCATCTACTCTTCTGGGGTAAAGATGATGAAGAAGGGATATAAAACGTGATATATCCACATTTTTCGTGGAAACCATTTAAGAAAGCCCACCCTCAGCATAACCAACTGGGATTTGAACCCTGCACTACCCGTCATCAGCAGGCCAGTTTAGCACGAGAGTGACGCCTTAGACTAGGTATCGGCAACCCTTTTTTGGGCCACGGTCGACTTATAAACTTATCAATGGTCCTGCGATCACCTATCATTTCTTCATTCTATTTTACATATTTTTTGCCCATACATGATATCGGTTATTAATTTCAATATTTTCTCGCATGTGTCCCAACCTATATAGAAGAAAATTTATAGAAAAAATAAAATTTACATTTCCATGTACAACTACTAAATTTTCTTATAACATTACCAATTATGGGCGATTAAAGTTATTTTGGTCATCGTCAAATTGTATTTGAATGTTTTTGAAACAATATTTTATGATTTAGAGGAATAAAGGCTCAACCTTTAGCGACGTTTAAGTTTCCTTACGTGATCGACTGAAACTACCCGTGAAATCGACAGGTCAATCGCAATCACCAATTGCCGACCACTTCCTTATACCGTCCAGACGGGGAAGTGGGTGTCAAACAAGTTCCTTTGAATCTGACTAGATTTCTTGTTTGTATTTTGTTTCGAAGGGGAAACAGCAGTGCTGACGCTGAAAATCTGTTCGACGCCTTGAACGAACAGTATTTGGAGGACCTGAACTTACACGATATCAACGTAAAGACAGTGATGAACACATGGACTCTTCAGATGGGCTACCCGGTTCTCACCGTAACAAGGGACTACTCTTCAAGAAGAGTGACTGTGTCCCAGGTAGGATTTGATAATTTTTTTTATCTCACCTGTTGACAAGAAACTCATAATAAACAAAACGGTAGTTTCTGTGGTTGTTCTTTATGTTTGTGAAATATGTTCTCTAACAGAACGAGACAATAGTTATGGTGTTCGAAAACAAGGTTTTTGGTTAAAAAAAATTTGTCAGTAAAAGGATGAATATTGTGGAGAGTGGTAGAGGTTATATAATGAGTTACATACCCCGCACTCTTCACCGGACATCGTTAGAATAATCAAATCTCTCAAATTACAGTGGATAGGACACGCAGCGTGAATGGAATTAACTAAAACCGCGTTCAAGTTAATGACTGGAAAACCAAAGCGGAACAAACCAGTGATAAGACTTAGACTTAGATGAGAAGATAAAATTAGAACGTACTTTTTGTCAAATAAATAAATCAATATATTAAAACTTTTCTTCACACTCCTCAGTCAAAAATAATGTTTTCTTTGCTAATTAATTTACTTTGGAAATAAGTTTGTTATTTGGACTAAAAATAAACCTTCAATCATAATTGGCTAGTTTTTGCATTTCAAATTAAAAATTAATCTAGGCAACATATTTAGGCAACTTAAAAATTCTTATAAATACATATTTCCTTTAGGTAAAGTTTATTTGCAACGTAGGCATAAAAATAAAGAGAAAATATGAACGAGGCTACCAAATTATTGTTTGGATAAAGGATGACCTGGTGGTCTTGGGGGTAAGGTGTCGTACCTCTGTTCTGAGGGTCCGGGGTTAAATCCTCGGTCCTGGCACAGATTTATCTGATTGCCCTCACCTCTGGCAAGACTTGTATTAATCACAACTTGTGACTGTGAGGAATGCCAGGCCTTCACCGTGGTTCAGATCCCACGTTAAACTGTAGGTACTCCATTTCATCTCACAATCACCCTACCATTACACATTAGCGTAAGTGCGTACAACCCGAACGGGTAGTAAGACGCGGTGGTTATTAATAATAAAATTTGGATAAAAATATATAAAACATATAAATAACGGTAGATTATGATATTTTATAATCTTTTTGAGCTTTATTCAAAGAATACAATATTTTTATATTAATTTAAAATCAGAATTTATTGGAAAAAAATTAATCTGCCATTAAACACTAAATACGCTGAATACCCTAGGTTGGAAATTATTTCTCTATTAAGCGATAAGATAAATTCACTATAGCAGTTTCAAACAAAGTAGTTTACAGTTATTGACGACAAACCTATGTTTATATTCCATTTAAAGCACGGTCTGAAAACTTTTATTTCCCAGGAAAGGTTTCTGTTGAGACCAGCGATTAACGGCACGGATACCCATGATTACAAATGGTGGATCCCTCTAACTTACACAACCAAGTCAGAGTTGGACTTCGTGGACACGGAAACCAAGCAATGGCTGACAGCCACAGAGGAATCAAAGCAGTTGACAACCCCTATCATTAATCAAGAGGACTGGATAATTTTCAACATCCAGGAAACTGGTACGTTTCTTTTTGGGATGATATGATATTTTCCTTTATTTATAGAAATATTTAAAATAAGTTTTCAGTTGCAAACTATTATTAACGTATTATTGACGTAACTTATGGATAATACATTTACGTACTATAAAATACGGTTTTTGAAAAACATTGTGAGAGTTAATTTATTGTAAAAATTTCTTCAAAATACTTTACTTATGAAAATTGTCATTATATCACATCGAACATATAGATTTTTCATATTAGATTTAAATTATTAAAATTGAATTCTATTATTTATTAAAAATACCGTGTTTGAACATTCAATAAATTTGAATTCAGCCCCGAACAAAAAAAATTTGGTATTTTTTTTGTGTATGTCTCTGTTTCTGTCTGTCTTTTGGTCTCAATTCAATCTTTCTTCTGGTTTGTATTTATGTAGATCTATCTCTACCTCTTAATGTATCTTTATACCTATAGCTTCGGCCAAAATAGTTCGATGGCTGTCATTCAAACTCTATATTTGGGTGTAATATCATCATATTATCTCAAGATCAAATCATGATTTTGGTTCCATCTCTAAAATTAATAGTACTTTACTGATAGTTTTTTTAAATTTGAAATGTTTCTAAAGGGGCTATTAATATTTTGTTAAAATGGATACCTAAGGAGGGTTTTAAATGTTTAATAACACTGTGTATTTGATTTTTCAAAGAAAATTTAATTTGATTGATTTTCATTAAGTCTGATTTATTTGAAATTTGAAATATTTTGAAATTAGCTTTAATAATGTTGTTATTAATGTGTATTTGGGGTCTATTTAAATGATAAATAGTAGTGTATTCTTATTTTCCTAAAAACATATTTGAGCTTAATTTACTAATGTTTCGATTTTTGGAAATTTGAAATCTTTAAAAATGGCTTAAACAATTTTGTGATGAATTTTATATCTGAATAGTTTTTCTTATGATTATCAAAATTATAATGTTGTTTTTTTCTCTGAATAATAGCTATATGGGGGTTGTTTACTGAAATAAAATATTTTGTTACGGTTGCTCACAGCTAAAATATACAATATGAAAAAGTATAAACCTTCGTTTACTTTGAAAGGCAGCAATCTTACCTTGCTTGGTTCCACTATGGTCAAGTTTATAATATTGGCCCATAATGTAATCTGCCAAGGTAGGACATCTACCTTACAGGGTAAACGCATGGTACAACTGTATCGTACTATTCATTAACCGTGCTAATACAACTTAGTAATTGTATGAAACCTTCTTGGACAGGTTTCTACCGCGTGAACTACGACGCCACCAACTGGGCTCTGATCGCGGCCATCTGAACAGCGACAGCTTTGAGCAGATCCCGCCCGTGAATCGGGCCCAGCTCCTCGACGACGTTTTCAACCTAGCCAGAGCGGGGTACGTCGACTACACCTTGGTACTCCAAATGGTCAAGTACCTCGAGAGGGAGACGGACTACATCCCTTGGTACGCCGCCTTTAACGGTCTCAATTACGTCGATAAGAGGATGAGAGGCGCTCCCAGTTACGATTACTACGCTTGGAAGGTGAGTTAACAGGTGCGGCTTTTGAGTTGTTGCCAGAGTTATCAAGGATTGACAGGACTGTACTTAAGGTTTATTAACCATACGCTTGACAGGACGTTCAACATTAGTAATATGAACCTCATTCGAATGAAAAATTTCTCACTTGCACGTTGATTTAAAAAGTGAAAAAACTGTGTTTTTTTGTTGTTATTTTTTTATCATCGCGTCTTACTATCAATTTGGGCTATGCACTTATGCACTAATTACACTAATGTTTCAGGGATTAATAAATTTGATGTTTAGAGAAAGTGTATCCGCATTTGCATAGAGGGAGAGTGGAAAACCATTTAGGAAAACCAGCTTCAGTACAACAGACGGGAATCAAACCCACGATCCCTGTTTTAAGCGAGAGTTTAAAGTCTTAGACCATGCAGCCAACAAAGTGGGTCGTCCTCTGTTAACTATTGCAAACTCTCCTAACTTTCAGTTATAGGGTTGTAAAGGGGTAAGGTTTCACTTGGAATTCCTCCTCCGTTTATAAAACTATAGCATATAGGAGGGAAAAATTAAATTACAGAAAATATCGGCGTCAATGGAGATACCAATTAAACAAAAGCATTCGTTCAATGAACATTTTTCTAATAGTTAATAGGAACATGAAAACCAAAACTAATAATTTTGTTCTGGGGTAAGAAATAGGAATTACTCGTAACATTAAAAAATCCAGCGTTGAGAGATTTGTTGTATACTAGAGGAAAGATAAATATTTTTTAATGGTTTTAAAACCGCTTCAGTAGCAGAATGGTCTAAGGCGTAACTCTCGTGTTAGTTTGACCAGACAAAGACAAGGGGATTGGGTTTTAATCCCGGCTATATCCGCAAAGGGTGTTTTTTCTTATATGGTTTTCCACTCTCCTTCGACGCAATTTAAGGTTGACCACCTCTAAAATAATTCCTTTCTCAGCCCTACAACACTAGAGAAATCATCATATATGTGTATAGCCTGAATCGGTATTTGGCCTTAAACGTGGTGATAAAAAATATATTGGCCTTAAAGTTTAATTTTGACAGAGAATGACACGCACCAGTGGGTGTGTTGTGTAAATATCAAGCTAATTTAATATCGTCTCCCACTTTCCATCCACTCAGTTAGGGGGAACATTTTCTATAAACTGGATCATTCTCATCTCTACACAATGGATGTGAATAAAGTTAGATATCATGGACAGATAGTAAGACGTGGTTAAAGTTATTTGTAGCCAAACTATAATATGGCAAGGAATCAATTGACTACAAATGGTTTGTTTTGTTTGCAGAGGTTTATTCTAAAGTTGCTTAACAAAGCCTACACCACGCTCGGTTCGGAAGTGAAAGACACCGATGATCACGTGACCAAACTCTTCAGGAATCAAATCCTCACCTGGGCCTGTAATCTAGGCGATTACGCATGCGTATCGAATGCTAAGCAGAGGTTTGCGGCTCATATGAGTGACCCCTATAATAACCCGTAAGTGTCCATTCACAGTCTATTGTAATTTTATGTTGGTGTTTAAAAAAAAAATAGCTTAGACACTTTTTGGTGGCCACTTGGTCAACGCGTTAACCTCTCAGAAGACTAGACTGCCGATAACGGGGGGGATTGAGGCTCTAATCTTAGTCGTGTGTACTGAGGTTGGTTTTTCAAAAATATTTTACCACTCTCCCTCCATGAAAATGTGGGTACATTCCCTCTAAATATAACCTTCTAAATCCTTAAAACCATAAGTGTAATTAGTATATAAGCGTATATCCGAACGGATAGTAAGATGCAGTGCTAAGGAAAATAATAATTATAATTTAGGTCACCCGATAGGTAGACACGCAACAAAGAGCCTCGTATTTTTTGGGTTGACTGGTGATGGAGAAATCAAGGTTTGAATCCCTGCCAAATTACACACTGAAATCACGTGGACCAAGGGGCTAAACAATCGTATTTTCTAGATACTGGTGATAGAATGACCGAGGCTCAAACCCATCCAAATTCCGAAACAAAAGGCACACATACGAAGGGTATATATATTCTCTTATCTTATAGTTGAATGGTTATGGGTTCAAATGGTTCAAATCCCAGCTAAGACACTTAACGTTCACCACGAGGAATTAATCTCATGTTCTTCTGATTATCTGGTTCGCCGATGATGATAATTTAGTGCTATAATCCCAGCTAGGTGAATTTAAATTAGTTTTTACTTAATACCTTCCCATTCTAATACCATGAAAATGCAGGAACATTTGATCAACACTCCACCTCTCTCATCCTTACCCCATCAGGGTAATTTATAAACGAGTGAAAAAACTTCTGGGAGCTGAAGGCGATGGAAGAGGACAGGAAACATTGGATGTCTAAGCTCATTGACAAAAGGAACATACCTGTCGTAAGACAGAACACCAAATAATAATATAATAATATATAATAATAATAATAACTAACGCTTGTTCTAGCATCGACCCTGATTTAAAGACCGTGGTGTATTGCACAGCGCTACGCCACGGCGGTGTCGGGGAGTGGAACTTCTTGTGGGACAGATTTATCACCTACAGCAACGTGTCTACGGAGCAGACTCTCTTGTTGGGTGTCCTAGGTTGCACCGGTGATGAGGATACCGCACACAGGTGAGACACTCCATTAGTGGACATCTGACCTGCTTCGGTGGCCGCGTGGTCTAAGGAGTGACTCCTCGTGTTAGACTAGACTGCCGAGGACAGGAAATCGGGTCAATGAATACGGTCTGGTATACTGAGGCTGATTTTTACACAAAGGTTTTCTACTCCACCTACAAGAAAATTCAGGTACAATACCTGTAAATTAAACCTTCTTCATCCCTAACTAATTTGCATTATTAGTACATATGCGTATAAAATAAACAGGGAGATGCGGTGATAAAAAAAAAGTTGACATCTGGTCTGACACCTTGGATAAGTCTGTAGCAGATCCGGGTTAGGTTCCCGGGATGGCCTAAAGAATTATAATTTGATAAGATTGGAGCTTTCTCTTTTAGCAGCTATGAATTTAAGGTCAAGAGTATGAGTATTGTATCCACTCTATAATTAAGTTAGTTTGTAAGTCATGTGCTGACATATTCAACCAGTTCATAAAATGAACGCTAAATGCTCCAAATAAAAGCTGACAAATGTATTTGAACGATGATTGTTTGCTATATCCAATGACGTGACTTGTCTTTATTCCAGGGTAGCATATAGTAGCGTTTCACAAAAACTTAACATTTTTGTATAAAAAACTTTTATATATGATTTTATTATTATATTATTATAACCCAATTTAGAAAGGAAGACATTTTTGACAGTTATACATTTTTTTTTGTGTATTTATACAACTAATAAAGTGATCTGATGCTATCACTTTTGGTTATATTATTATTTGCTTATAAAACCACTAATAATATAGTAAATGCTATCAATTTTGACACAAAATATTGTTTGTATTTTCTAAAAAAATTCCTTCCTACCAGAATTCCACCAAACACTCCTCTTCATGTTTTGTTTCAGTTACATGCATCTGTCTTTGTCTAAGGATTCTGGGATTAGGCAACAGGACCTGTCCTTGGTTTTCCCTTCCGTCTACAACGCTCATGACAAGGGAGTGGATTTTGCCATCAGTTACCTCCAGCTCTATTACACCAACATCTCAGACTAGTAAATATAATATAGTGAACAAGGTGTTTTAGCTATTAGCAGGGTCTGGATTTTGATGACTTAAAAATTATTTCTAAAAATGACCTATAAATTGAGCCAAAAATATTATTTTACAAATTAATAAAAAAAAGGCCAAAAATTATGTATAAAAAACTCGTAATAAGTGCACACAAGAAAATTTAACACGCACTTTACAAAATTGTAAACTAAGAAATACACATTCAATGAAAAGATTTTAACAGCTAAATTATTACATTCTAATGAATTGATTTAAAAATATCTGCTTCAGAAGTTATACAGTAGTTACCCCTTCCCAACGCAACCCTCTCCAGCTTAGTTAAAAGAGTTTTACCACGAACGTGTATTTTACAATCATACAGGCAAAGAGGGTACAATGTTCATAGCATACATTATTTCCAATACTAACAATACTAACAAATAATAATATGTGTGTTGAAAAAAATATGCATTTATAATATATATAATTTAAAAATATTCCTATTCTGCATGAAGGCCTTGAGATACTCAAAAATGTCTAAAAGGGATTAAAAATTTACACAAACCAAGAAAATAAGACCTAGAATTGCAAAATGACATAAAAAAAGAACAATTTTACCTATAAAATAAACATTTGTGCAACTAGGGATTCATTAATACTAATGTACAGAACGTCTTATGAGCATAGTTGTGATAAAAAAAAGAGGACATGTCTTCAAAATTTGGGCCCTTTTTATAATGGAGTGTAATGCGTCAAGCCATTCGACCAGTGGGATGAGTCTTTGCATTATGATAGTATTAATATTAAAAGATAAATAAATATAAAATCTCTATTCATCTATCCTGACTATCACTGTAAATTCATGATATATAGTTTGTAAAAGGATGTTATCAGTTCTTGAACCAAAAATCTGGATAATGTGACTAATTATTTGATTATTTCAGTCATAATAGCATCAACTCCGTAGTGAGTCTTGTTTCAAGCCTCTCCTCAACTCTGACGTCAGAGGTGCAGGCCACAAACGTGAGTTTTATCCCCCTTTGGTTTTTCATTATAGTTGATTAGTATTCAAATTTTAGTTGTGATTTAGCACTTAACGAGCACAATGCTTTGATAATTTAAATACCTATTCAAAATGAAAATGAAAAAATGACTTCTTATAAAATAATTTCTGTGATTTCAGTTGAGGAAATTCGTAGAAGATATCAAAGATGATCTTGGAGATTTGGCATATGCTTCTGCCTTGAATTCCCTCCAAGTCGCCGAAAGGAATCTTCAATGGTTAGAAACACATTCGGCAACCATTGCAGAGTTTGCCAAAGAACAGAACCATCGTCTACCCACGGCCGTCGTACCCGAGAGCTATACCTTGAAGGTTATACCTTACTTTGAGGTAGACAGTGAATTCACATTTGATGGCGAGGTTGTGATACGAATCAACGTGAAAGAGCCTACGGATAGGATTGTCCTCCACGTCAACCAGTTGGATATAGTCGAGAGTTCTTTGAATATCACGTCCGTATCTGAAGGAACTCAGTTAACGGTTATTAACACGACCTTAGACACACCTCGTCAGTTTTTCGATATCCAACTCGAAGAAGAACTCGTTGAAGGGGGTGTCTATGACGTCAAGTCATCTACGTTGGTTACTTGAATGACGACATGGCTGGATTCTACAGAAGCTATTATAAAGTTGGAGAAGAGATAAGGTAATTTTTTTTGTTATTTCACATTTTAACAGACACACTGACTTATTGGCGATAATATACGTATGTAGGACTCAATTTTAGGAGAGGAAGATTAATATAATTTATTAATATCTCTAAACATGTGGTATAAGACGTTGTATTGTAGTTATTATATAGAAAATATGTCCATGCCATTTGAATCAACACGTAACACACTAAAAAATAGCCGGCTAATACTGACTCACATTAATTTGAACTCTTTTACGACTCAGATTACAATATACTTCACATGCAACATAGATTGTAATCATTCAGGGGTGATTCAACATGTATTACTTAGAGGAAAGAGTGGTGAGGTGAAGTAGATGGGGCACAGGTTACTCTATTCACCATAAGCATAAATCCTGGTTAAATAATTTACGAACACAACATACAATATGAGGTTGTTCATCATTACAGATGGATAGCCACTACTTTGTTTCATCCTACAAACGCCAGGAAAGCCTTACCATGCTTTGATGAGCCCGAACTGAAGGCCAAATTCCGTATCAGCATAGCCAGACTCCCGAAGTATCATTCCATCAGTAACGCCAAGCGGATTGAGACAACCACTCCTAAGTATGTACTCATAATAATAGATCTATATTCTCTCACTCTCTCTTACAAACGCAAACACGAGAGTTTTGTGAGTTCCTAGAGAATGCTATTAAAGCTATCTTTTTTATAAATTCAAAAGTTTCAACACAACAGTTATTTAACGACCTATTTATATGTGATTGTCTTGAGAATGGTAGCTAGAAAAGATGAATCTACAAAAACGTGAAAAAAAAAGATGAAACCAATACATATCTTGAGTAAAGTTACCTCAAGTGCATCTGGTGAATTATTATTATTAGCACCGCGTCTTACTACCCGTTCGGGCTATATGCACTGACGCTAATGTGTAATGGTAGTGTGATTGTGAGATGACATGGAGGACCTACAGTTTAAGTGGAATACGAACCATGGTGGAAGCCTGGCATTCCACACATTCACTAGTTGTGATTAATACACGTCTTGTCAGAGGTGAAGGAAGGGTTTGGCAATCAGATAAATCTGTGCCGGGACCGAGGATTGAGCCCCGAACCCCTGGCACAGAGGTTTGTCATCTTACCCCTAAACCAAATCCACTCTGTAATATTGTTCTATTTATATAGGTATTAAAAATAATCAATATTGACCTCAAATGTTTGTTTTTGTGGTTACGTTTGACCTAAATTCTTTCCTAAAATATATATTTTTGGACCAAAATCAAATATTTAAAGACTTATTTATTTATTAAAAAGGATGTGGGTCAGGAGAACACAGGGCTGTGATTATGGACTAACTAGCCGATAGTTACGTCTTTTAATTATTGCCCAAGCCACACTAATTGAATGCACCTACTATTTGATTTCCGTCAGTACCACCGAGGACGGTCGTATCTGGGACGAGTTTGAGGAAACCCCCGCCATGTCCACCTACCTGGTGTCGTTCATCGTTTCGGATTTCGGAAGCTCAAGCAACCTCGCGGGTAACGTGAGTGTCTGGGCGCGAGAGAGTGCGGTCGCCCAAGCCGCCTACAGCGTGTCTATCAGCCAGGACACCCTCACGGCCTTGGAACATTTCACCGAGATAAATTACCAACTGGACAAGATGGACCAGGCTGCGATTCCTGATTTCTCATTCGGGGCCATGGAGAACTGGGGACTGGTCACTTACAGGTTCGTTTGATTTATTCATGTTTATATATATATATATATATATATTTTTTTAAAGATAAGTTAATAAACTTATAAACAAAAAACCTGATAAAGCTAAACAATGAGTAATGTGGTTCTATGAAAATATTAATACCGATAGTAGTAGTAATTAATATATAACAAAATAATACTTTAGTATTAATTAATTTATTATTATTATTATTATTATTATTATTTATTATTAGCACCACGTCTTACTAATATACGCACTTACGCTAATGTGTAATGGTAGGATGATTGTGAGAAAAAGAGGACCTACAGTTTAACATGGGATCCGAACCACGGTGGAGGCCTGTTATTCCATACGTTCACAAGTTGTGATTAATACACGCCTTGTCAGAGGTGAAGGATGGTTTTGGCAATAAGCTAATTATTATTATTGAAATAATAAGCAGGAAATATTTTAATATAATCCATTTAGTGTTTTTTTATTAATGAAAATATTGACTTCATTTTTTATGACACATACTTTTAATTTGTGTGATTATTTAGTAACGATAAATAAAACTTAATTAACATGGTAGAATTCTTACTAGAGTTAGTATTAAATCATTAAATTATCAATTAAATTCCCACAAAATTGTAATACAGGGATTTGTGTCTTTCACTTATTTCCGAAAGGATTAGTAAGTGTTCCTAGCTAGAGTTCCTGGGTTCAATCTCCGGCGTTTCCAAAATGTATACGTTAAGCGATGAGTCTGCAACGGGGTAAAACTCAGCCTCGTGAGAACAAATGAAGATATACTTGAATAAAGAAGTAGCAACTACGGTTTATAAAACTTAGATTAATTTGCCAGAGGGCTGTCTGTGCTGACCACATGACAGTGCTACCCACAAATGTTGGTACTATCCTCGCTAACGGTGGAGGGCGCTCAGTCGTTACAGATCGCTTGTCGGCTCACTCCATGGAGATGTACGATAGCGGCAATACTCTGTTTAAACGATTCGACTCTTTGTTGATCGACAAGGACTTAATTAATATGCATTTCTAAGTTATACAAACTTGTATGATGTACAAAAATAAATAGCTTACGATCATTTGAACAATTAAATATAGATATAGCACTATAATATTTGTAATATAATTTATTATAATATGCATTATATCTTGAGATCCAACTTTACGATTTCTGGTTATGCCTAGCAGCCAGATAAATGCAATTTCACGCATGCGCAAAGTCAATAACACCAAAATAACATATAATACTATCTAATTAATGAATATTATTTGTTAATTATCCATCCATATCCGGCAAAACTGAATTTGAATTTAGTCCACTACTATTTCTCTCGCTACATGCATATGTATGTGTATTTGTGTGTTTACAACTCTTACAAGGATAAACTAAAATAAAACACTTTGGGCCCTCAGGCAAGAACATTTTGAACGAATATTTCCAAATATAGACTTACATATTCATTTTTAGGAACGAAAAATGTATTTGTATAACCTGTCTTTAATTACAGAGTTTCTTAAAATGTCTGCGGTTACGGCAGTTTGTGATCCACGACATTGTCAATATACCCCTTCAAACTCTTTTATAATAAATATCAACAAAAACCTCTTTTTTGTAAATTATAAATGGTCGTTCTAAATTGTAATAAGGTCCTAATGGTAAGCTAAAAAAAAAATCATGACAAATGAATACAAAGTTTTACAAGAGTCCATGGTATCATTTCAATATTTATTTAAACTTGTTTATCAGACCTACTAATGTAGATGTTTTTTAAAAACTAATCAGTGAGACGTCGCACAACCACTTAAAAGATTTCTCGTACTTTCAGAGGTCCTTCATACCGCCATTTAGGAAGACTTGCTCCTAGGGTTTGTCCTTGAGTTTAGAACGTACTACTACTACTATATACTACTACTACTACTATGATACTACTACTACTACTACTACTACTTACTACTACTACTACTTTCTACCTATACTACCTTAATGATAAGAAATGCCATCATTTGTTGAAGGGAAAATCTCCTCCTGTTCGACGAGACGGTCTCAACCACGGCCAACAGGCAGAGCATAGCAACCATCATCGCCCACGAGTTCTCCCACCAGTGGTTCGGTGACCTGGTCACCCCCGACTGGTGGGCCTATCCTTGGCTTAACGAGGGGTTCGCCACCTACTTTGAGTACTTCATCGCGGCAAAGGTACATTCAAGAGTAGAGAGTAAAATCGGATCTTCAGGGTAAGTGATTATGGTCTAGTATCAGGAATCAACCGATCTCCCGGTGTGCGAATAACAGGAAGTTCAAGGGCAATGGGGGATAACTCGACCTTCGAATCCTTACTATAAATACGGTCCTGAGTCTGCATACTCCTTATCTAACAATAGTATTAAGACAGAACATATTTGTTGGAAATGCATCTCAGTAGATCCGGTTGAGATACAAACTTCAACCTACCCGTCAATGGTAAAGCAGACTAGACAGTTTTGATGCCTTTATCCGCCTCCCTACTGAGTTGGGTGCAATTTTAGTCATTAGCGGGCTCTTTATCAGTATTTCTTAAACCCAACGTTTATTTAATACTTCTGCCTTTCTTTATGTTATGGTGATGGGGGAAAAGGAAGGGGCAATGAGGTAGGGAAGATACAATTCACAGCTCCCCTGTAATTATTTACCAAGCTCCATTTTTCCAAAATTTTATTTGGCTTAATTCCTTTTTAAAGTTGCGTTGTATTAAAGTTATATTGTGTTTGTTCTTTCTATTTCTTTAAAATAGGTTCTAATATATTATTTCAAGAAACAGTGTAAACGGCTCTAAGGCATTTAAATGAATCTTAAGCGTAGGACTATAGGGAATTTGAGAAAATGCAGTGCTTGTGCAGTTTTTCTATCAATTTTTTTTTTTCAAAATAAAAATAAATATTTCTCCAGTAGAAACATAAAGATTAATTTTAGTCACCGGTTGAGCTCAACATTTCTTGAATATCTGTAAAGATTGTCCTATAATTGTATGACAGCACTTTATATTAATTTCAATGTTTCTTGAAAAATTCTAATATACTCATTACAGATCTTCAAGAACTGTGAATTTCACCATATGAATAAAATTAAACTACATGTTTATACGGAGACATATTTGATTTATTTTGGTTAAAAAAAGTTTTGTTACAAAATATGCAAAAATACTTACCTTTCCTGGCGTCCCATACACCCCCACTTTAAAGTTGTTCTTCCTTATCTCAAGGTGGAACCAAACTGGCAACTTGATCAGCAGTTCCTGGTAGAGGTCGTACAGAACGCCTTCGCGACGGACGCTTTGGATAGTTCCCGACCCATGAATTATAATATCACTTATTCATCGGAGATAATCGGTGTCTTTGATACCATCACCTATGATAAAGGTAAATTAGTTGTCAGTTTCATTTATCTGACAATATCTTGTAAAAACCAATTAGCCACAACCTAACATAGTTGAGTAAAACAGACACATTACTGAGTAACTGAACGATCTTATATATAAGTACTCTACTAAACTATTTTAGGCACACCCGTTATCAATTAACATGATTCAATTAAAATTTAACATTAAATTACTTACTACAGTATTGTAAATTATACACATTTTTTTTTAAATTTCTACTTTTTATAAAAAAATATTCTATAAATAAAGCTAAAATTGAAGGAAAATTTTCTTAAGTTTTTATTTTAAGTAAATATAACATTTTATAATATGAAATCATTATTTTGTATTATCCTTATTAGAATAACTATTCATCAGTATGTATTATTATTTAGTTATGATTGTTTACCTTATTTTATCATGTAATTATACGTAGGCCCTACTTGTACGGTATCATGATTGTGTACTTTATCAATGCTGTCCTGTTATACAGTAGCCCCGTGCCTTCTTTGGTGCTTACTGACAGCTCACAGCTTACTTCTGACAGCTGCTAAACACATGTTTTGGAAGATTATATGGTTTCGGAGTAGGGATACATTTTGGTCTGGTGACTTTTCAACATTTTTAGTTGTCAGCTGTGAGCTGTCAGTCAGCACCAAAGAAGCCATGGGGATACTGTAGGTCTCACAACTGTTGGTCAGCATTAAGATAAAGGAATTTAAACAATCAAGTCTCGTAGATTACGATTGGCAAGACATTGAGTACGAAAGGAAAATTTCAGAACCTTGTTAGGGCTACTGACTGGTAAACCCAATGGGAAGATGGTAATACCTAGATACAGATGGAAGGATAACATTAGAATGAACCTGAAAGTGAGAGGGTGTAATGAGGTGGACTGGATAGAACTAGCTCAAGCTAGGGATAGATGGCGTACCTTAGTAGGTATGGCAATGAACTTTTGAGTTCCAAGTGCCATAAAGTAACTACGTACCTCCTCTAGGAATAGGCCCTTTTTTAAAATTTCCACTCACTTCTTAAATATTACCTATTAATATTAATGTTCAACTACAATATTAACTACCGTACTGTAGTATTTTGTTAACATAATACTATTATCAATTCAAGAAACAAATTTCATCAACAAACATACAGACAAAATACTCGTATTATTTAAATAAATAAGTATTTAATTTAAATTAAAAAAAAAAATTCGACTATAGAAATAAACCCATAGACCCTACAGCTATATTATTAATTTCAATTTCTTGAAACAGACGTTTGTTGTTCAGATAGAATACGGTAATTAATAGGCTTACGTTTCCTTTCAGCTGGTTCTGTTATCCGCATGTTGGAACATGTTTTGACGAGTGAGACGTTCCGTAAAGGTCTTAGCAGATACTTAAAAGCACAGTAAGTCTCATGTCGATTAGTTTGTGAGGTTTTTAACCTTTCACGTTCGTTTTATTAATACATTCGGTGTATTAAAAATGTAATAAACAACTGATTGTACATGTATATCAAAATTGAAAAACTACATCTGAAAATAGGAATCTAACCCAAAATTCCGGCCTGCTAACCCAAGAGTAATGGGCAAGATTCACCTCTCTTTTTCAATCCACGAAAAAAAAACCATTAAATAATCAGGTTAAAATTATTTATCTGATGTATTGGCTTATATATTATATATATAATAACCAGCTGGGTAACTGACTTTCACATAATTAACATAGGTGCTTAAGGATAAATTTGGTTCAAAAAGGGATGAGGCTATATATATATATATTATATGAGGTTATATATATATATTGAGGTTACATAATTATGAGTTACGTACCATGTTCTCATCATAAAACATGTTAGGTTAATCAAGTATCGTCAACTCAGGTGTGCAGAACATGCAGCGCTAATGGGAGAAACTATAACTAACAGTTTTCAAGGTAAATACTGGCAAACCCAATGGAAAAAGACCATTGGGAAGACCTAGACGCAAATGGGAGGATTCCATTAAAATTGACCCAAAAAATATAGTGCACAATGAGGTGGACTGATAAAACTAGTTCAAGATAGAGATAGGTTGCGTACTTTTGAAAGTGCGGCAATGAACGTTCAAATTTCTAATGCCATAGAGTAAAATAAGTGGTTGTCTTTAGGTGACCATAATTTATATATATTTAAATATAAATCAAAGTATTAAAATCATTTTTTTTAAACAAGTGCTAAGGTTTACTGAACTTTGTCTGGGGATGTTAAGATGTATTAATATTATTTCAATTTGTTACACATATTTAAACCAATTATTTTGTAATATCTTTATGTACTGTACATTACCTATTTACATTTAGTATGGGTATAGTGCGAAAGGATAATATTTATGAATACAAAATTATTTTAAGGGTAATTTAATTTGACATAAATTTTTTAAATAAATAAATACATTTAGCTTTGTTTTAAAATCTAGTGAATAGCATTTATTTTTACTAAAAAATCTACCGGCTTTTCTCCCCTGTTCATTTGTCACACACAGGTCTTACCAAACTACCAAGCCCGACATACTTTATTCTCATCTTCAAGCCCAGCACTCGGAGACAGTTGGTTCTGACGAGTCTGTGAACGTGAAACAAATAATGGACTCTTGGGGCAACCAGAAAGGCTACCCCCTCATTTCTGTAACTAGAGACTATCACGCTGGGACAGCAAACGTGACACAGGTTATTATTAGTATTATAATTATTATATTGGTTAGTTTTTTCTTAGTAAAGTCTTAGTAGCCGCTTGATGTAAATATTATTATTAGCACCGCGTCTTACTACCCATTCGGGTTACACGCACTTACGCTAATGTGTACTGGTAGGGTGATTGTGAGATGAAATGGAGGACCTACAGTTTAAAGTGAAATCCGAACCATGGTGGAGGCCTGGCATTTCCCACATTTACAAGTTGTGATTAATACACGTCTTGTCAGAGGTGAAGGAAGGGTTTGGAAATCAGATAAATCTGTGCTGGGACCGAGGATTGAACCCCGAACCCATAGCACAGAAATCTGACTTGATGTAAATACATCCATAAATATTACGATAATATACTAAAGATGACGAAAGTAAAATTCTAGGGGAAATGTACCCGTTGCGTGTGGTGAGTGAGAAACAATTTAGTAAAAAATACACTAAGTATGCATCAGCGGGATTCGAACCCCGTTAGCCACGTCTCTGAAATCCAGTCCAACAAGAGAGTGACGCGTTAGACCATGCGATCACTGTTGTGGGTAGTATGCTAATTAGTTTGTTAAACAACAAATTTGAAAAAAATAACACTACCTAAAATCTGACACTCATTTATTTTATATTTAACTGTATTTTGAATAGTTTATTAAAGAATTAAGCTAAGGGATAAGGAGGAATAAGACTTTATCTTAGAGGAGAGAGAGAGAGAGAGAGAGAGAGAGAGAGAGAGAGAGAGAGAGGGGTAAAAACACTCATCAATATATTTGGGCACTATTCGTACCTTCCACTTCCCTATCAACTGCATCGTGTGTAATGAGAATCTTAGACCATGACACGATCGCCATTTCTGTGGGTATTTATTTTTTGCAGTCAATATGCCCGTTGAATGAAGTCTCTTTACTTCAATTTATCATTTCTAGAAACGTTTCCTTTTGAGGCCAACCTCTGACACTTCAGACGACGGCTTCAATTGGTGGGTTCCCCTGAGTTACACCTCGAGATCCGAAGCTGACTTTACTATGACCTCACCGGCGGTTTGGATCACTCCGTCAGACTCGCAGCTTCAGCTGACAGGCATCGGGGAAGTGGTGACTGGGTCATTTTCAACATTCAGGAGACAGGTTGGTAACCATACCGGACAACAGGGAAGTGTCTCGTGGTTTGTTTCCCTCTTACTCTGTTTATTTAAAATGTAAAACTACGTTCACACAGAAAGGTAAGCAGTTTTACCTCACGGGACGCAATACTGTACCGACAATATTAGGATTGAACATTTAATATATTATTATTTCTCTTTTGGAATCCCGAGTGTCTCAAAGGTGAGGAGTGAAAACGAGCACTCCCGACTATGTCCGAACGCACCCGAAGTAATATTTTCCATCGTCCACTAGAGTAATCATTTGTTGGTACAAGGTAAATTTGTATAAAAATGTAATAATTTCCTTTGGGCATAACAAATAAAATAGCTTATAAAATAACTTAAAATACGGACTTATTTAATTTGGTAAAACATACATATGTATTTGTAATTTATTCTCTTAGAGAGTTTGATATTTTACATGAGCTAGCGGGCCACACACACACACACACACAAAATGTAACGGTAAGTTGCAAGTGGCCCGCAGGCCATGGGTTGAAGACCTTTGCATAGCCCTTTCTTATAATTTGATCCATAGTAGAACTTAGTCTCAAAACTGCAAGAAAATCTTTGTTGAAAATGATAGTACAGTACTTTTTCCTCAGTTTAAAAAACTATGATACTATAAATTATTAATTATTGGTATAGGAGTTTGTTTTAATCCTCACCTTCCAATTACCATCTAAACAAATTTGGAGCTAACAACCTCTTAAACTTCAGTGGGTGGTGATGGTCTTAAGCTCTTCCATTTTAATATTTAAAAAAAATATTATCACTGCATTTTAGTTACGTTAATGAGTTAGGGGTGAGGATGTTTATAGTTACAGTAAGTGTACCCACATTTTTGTGGAGGGAGAGTGGAAAACCAATTTTGAAAAATTTCAGTACACCTGACTGAGATTCAAGCCTTGATCTCCCCATCATAGGAGATCTAGTCTACTGCAAGAGTAGAACTTTAGACCATGCGATTACCGAAGCGGGTTCCATTTTAATCGTACATTTTCCTGTCAATAAATAGCTATTTGAGGCATGGATTTATTAAACTATCGTAACCACATCGTTCCCCGGTTTTTGGAGTAAGAATCCAAACCATTTTATGAAACAACTACTTTATAACCAATTATTTTCTTAAATAGTGAGTGTCTGTTTAGTCTAAAAACTATTCTAATATTACACTATACAATAAGCTACCATAAAAAGATATTAAAAAACTGTATCCGTCTTTAAAAAGTGAATATTTTGTTGATTTTTCTAGGAGAATATTTTTAGAATATTATATTTCTAAGTGAAATTAATCGCATTACCTTTACCTTTTAAGGGCACAGGGATAAATAAAAACCCAATATAAATCCGAGTTTGCAGTATAATTGACGGAGTTATAACCAGGGATCATTGTATATTAAATCGGTTTTTGGTAAATCCATTGCGGTGCCGATTCCTTCTTTAAAACGATTCTTCTCCTTTAAGGATATTACAGAGTGAACTACGATGCTCAGAACTGGCGGTTAATAACAAACCAACTGAACAGCGACCAATTCGATGTGATCCACGTGTTGAACCGAGCTCAACTATTGGACGACTCTCTGAACCTCGCCAGGGCTGGGATACTCGACTATGTCTCCGCCTTGGACGTGACGAGTTACCTATACAGAGAGACGGACTACATCCCGTGGTACTCTGCCTTCAACGCCTTCAACTTCCTCAACATCAGGCTTAGGGGAGCATCGCCTGCTGGCTACCAGCTCTTCAAGGTGATACAAATACACAGGCTGGTCCAGCCAACCTTCCTCATCCTGAACTCAACTTGTTATTTCGTTAACTGCCGAGAGCGGTTGACTTTCAAGGCTATACTATTTAAATGGCCCTTAAACAGAATGCATGTGTTTATTTCTTTAATATTTTATGCAACTACGTTTTTTAATTTGTATGTTTGACGGCCAAGGTCATGTGGGTCATGTGTTCTTAAATTGATATTTCTGCTGAACAGAATCTATACTTATAAAATAACATGTCCTGATTGATTGACTGACTGACTGACTGACTGACTGACTGACTGATTCATCATCGCCGAGCGCAAACTATCAAGGCTACAAGCATGAAATTCGGACTGTATATTCATTTTGTTATGTAAGCACCCACTAAGAAAGGATTTTAGAAAATTCCACCCCAAAGGGGTCAAAATAGGGGATGATGATATGTATGATAATATGTATGAAAGTCCGTCATTTTGAAAGTTAAATAAACAAAATTTTGTATTTCGGTTATTGACGTAAAACAAATAAATAGGTGTTTCAGGAATTTTGGAAATTTTATTTAATAAGGGATGAAAGTTTCTATCGGACTTGCATTATTTTTGATCTGAGGTCAAGTTATGGTCATCAACGTAACGTAATATTTTAAATTAATCTGTAAATACATATGTATATTTTCGTATTTGTATATAATCAACTTCCACGCGAGCAAAGCCGCGGGCAACAGCTATCTAGTTGTACTATAAATATGATTAGTTTTGTTCACGTCATCGTACTACCCGCTTAGGATATACACTTATGTACTAATGTGTTAGAGATGAAGTTGGTTGAATATATAAAGGACGTGTACTATTTTCTTCGTGGAGGGAGAATGGAGAAGTATTTTAAGAAAAACACACCCTTAGTACACCAGACCCTGTAGTCTAGCACCCAATCTCTCCGTCATCAGCATTCGTGTCTATTGCTTCAGTAATGGCATTGGACCAATCGATAACCGAAGTGGGTAACTTTTACTATTAAACTGTTTGTCCTAGTGAACTGAATCTTAAACTCATTAGGGCTATCCACAGATTAAATTGTTCCCTTCCAGTCAGTATCAAACTTGCACCTTTAAGCCCAATTTACTCATTATCTCTTCATAATAACTCAAAGCCACAATGCCGCTTAGTGGGGCTTTATTTTTAATTATAACTTCCTTAGATCCACCCCATTCGAGTAGTTATATAAACAAACCGTTCAAGCAGTAAGATGCGAAGAACTGTATTGTAATCAAATAAATACTTGGAATTTTTTTTTATAAATAAGACCAACTTATATCTAGGTTTTCAAAAGTTTTCAAACCGAGTTCTAACATTTAGCCATTTAAATAATTAAATAAAAATACCAATTATGTTATTAAAAAAAATTATCTTCCTCTCTTGCTGAATATCCCATTGCAGGATTACATCCTTGGACAACTAGAAGACCTGTACAACAGTCTGGAGTTCCAAGTCAGGGCGACGGATGACCACGTGACCAAATTGCTGCGCACAAGCGTCCTCTCCTGGGGTGCACTTTCGATCACGAAGGCTGTGTCAGTAACGCTACTCAGCATTTCGCACAGATGATGGATGACCCTGATAATTATATGTGAGATTTTTTTAATACCTAGTGGAGTTAGGTCCTTATTTAACTTGACGTCTGTCATTTCATCTTTTCATCTCTTTGTTTCGCGATTATGCCAAATGAGTAGAGCGAATTTAACGAATTTTGGCAGGGGCAGTCTTTGAACCCAGGATGAACGATGCATGTGGATACGTGTGTTTTAATTTTTACATTTATTGCTCTACTGACTCCTCAAGCTACAGGAAAAATGGTTATGTGTGTGTATACACGTGTTTTAATTTTTACATCTAATGCTAGACTGACTTCTTAAGCCACAGGAACAATGGTTATTCTCTATAAATATAATGCTTTGTTGATTTTAGTACTAATAAGGTTAATTTTACCTTTAAATCCATGGATAAATTATACGAGATAATTTAAATTGAAATATATATATCCAAAGATAAAGCTTAAGACTTTATAATATAACCTACAAGTAACTTAGAAGGAACTAGATCTACTGTAACAAAACTTCGTGTTTTTGTAGTCGTACAATTTAGGCTACAACCACTATTCAATAATTGTGCACGTTAGTGTGACAATACTGGCCAATAACCCCTTGAGAAATCTAACCTAAAACCACACGATGAGGCGAATTTCCAAGCAGCCTCACGATTCTCCAAGTGGTAATAAGGAATGCCAATAAATGTCACATCTCTCCATACTAACGCGGGTTTATTTCCTAATGTGAATTATCACTTTTGTTTTTATAACCTCTCTCTCACAGATTCGAGTACAATTCCTCTTTATTCCTACCTATTCGATAAAGTCATTAATAGCTATGTAATAGTTACACATCTCAAACGCTTGTAACACTCATGTTTATTGTTTATTCACACTTGTATTAAGCGCCAAACACCCCCACACACACCCACTTACTTTCGAACCGCGGGAAATATTAACTTCTCAACCTCATCAGTATTCGATTTAAGGTCTCTCAGACATGACTGGATTACACTTTAGCGATCTTGCTCACGGTATAGTCCTAGCCTTCCGTTTGATCAAACTTTTTGTATTATATCATTGTTGACGCATCTCATCGTCAACGATTCTCTTTGTTGACGATCTCTTTGTTAACGTATCTCATTGGTAAAGCATATTATTGTTGATGAGCTTGTTGTTGAAACATCTTATAGTTGACGCACCCAATTGTTGTATCATTCAATTATTGAAGTAACCTATTATTGTTATATATCATTTTACAATCCTTAAAAATTGTATTATTTTATTATTGTAGTATTTCAGTGTTCCATCATAAAATTCTCGTAGAATTCAATTTTTGTGTCATAGAATATCATTATTGTATCATAGAATTATTGTAACATCCTATTACTTTAGAATCCTATTGTTTTATCATACAACTATTGTGTCATCTCATTATTGTAATATGTCAATGTTATGGCACCCAAATATTGTATCGTACCATAATTGTAGTATTCTATTGAGTTTTTTTTTTCAAAAGCTAGCATTATATTATTGTGTCATTTTATTGTTGTATACAATTATTGTTGTATCCCATTACTATATCATATTTTGTTGTAATATCCCATATTTGTAGCTTATCATTGTTGTAGCACCTAACTATTGTATAATCCCATTGCTGTATCACCCCAATGCTGTAGTATCCCATTACTACAGAATATTATTGTTGTACCGTCAAATAATTGTAGCTATTCATTGTTGTAGCATCCCTGCGGATCTGACAATCGTGACATACTGCACTTCCTTGAGACACGGAGGGGAAACAGAGTGGGAGTACCTGTGGCAGAAGTACCTGACCTCCACCGTGAGCACTGAACAAGTGCTGCTCCTATCGGCCCTCGGCTGCACCACACAGGAAACACTCATCAATAGGTATATTACTAGTAAGGGTAAAATATAAAAAAATAAAGAAATACTCCTCAAGAAAAACCGCAGGGTAAATTTAAAAAATAAAAGAATACTTCTTGAAAATAACCGCAATATTAAGGTTGAAAATTGTTTAACGTTTATAAAATTGTGCTTTTCTTTCTGACTAGAAATTTGGGGGGAACCGTAAATAAAATTTCAAGCGGTTTCCATACTAATTTATTAGTTATTTTTCAAATTGAATTTCTTTTATTATTGGAATATCAATAAGGAATTCAACAATACACCTTTCCACATTCCTGGATGTTGCATAGTGGGGCTATAAATAAAACATAGTTGTCAAATAAGACATTTTATACAACTAAAAATATATTATTTAATCTTGAATACTTTATTTTAGTTAACTTCAGAAGAAATAAAATGTTTTCAATCATTACTTTACATATTAATTTGTTTGGAAGGAGCCAGAAAATATTGGATTCTTTAATTTATTTTCATGAACTTTCATTCATGCCTTAAAAATAATTTAGAACAATTTATCTTTGGCATCAGGCTTGATTGAAGGACCTCTCTCAATACGGGGGCGCCAAGGCCAATCAATTCACCACTGAAATTGCTCGAAAAAACTATTACATTAACAGCGACAACAACGAATGATTATTTTTCATGCTAAATCTACGTTATTTATTTCAGATACCTTACTCTTTCAATCACCGAAGACTCTGGAATCCGTAAACAGGACGCGGCCAGTGTTTTTTCTGCGGTTTATTCCAATATGGGAGGAATAGACCTAGCTTTCAACTTTCTCACCGAAAACTATGAATCCATATCTCAATTGTGAGTGACTTAACCAATCTAGCACAATTTTAAGTATTTAAATACCTAAAGAGAGACCATAAAACACTTTCTTGCCCATTTTTAATTTACAGGTATTTGACAAATTACTAATTAAAAAAAAGACTGCTCATAAAACATATTTTTTCCCAAATTCTAACATATATTATTTCATATTCAGATCCCTTTTCTATATATAACCATAACGCCCTTGGTCTCCCTTTAAAACTATATAAAAATTAGTACATGACAATATATTGCAGGTAAGTAATTTAATTATTCAACTGAATAGGAGAAAATTATATTTTTATTCGTAATGTTTTTGCTTTAAATAATTTTCTTCAAATAAAATAATTGTGGGACTTTCAAAATGTGCCCTTAGCAGGGATTGTAAATTTGAACCTTTGATTCAAATTAACATGCTTTCGAGACTCAATTAATAATAATATTGTGTTTATAGTTAAAATATAATTTCCACTATTTTATAAGAATCTAAAAATTTGGGATGGAAGGAGAAAAAACGAAGAAAAAATGACTGCTCTTATAGAATATTAAGGGTTAAGTTAAGGGGTTGAGTTCAAAATATCTGTCGAAGATAGTTATTATTTTTAAAGTGTTACATCTCAGGATATCTGTATTTTTATGGATGAGCTGTGAGGTTAAAAATACTTTTAATTTATATACATATAGCAATTAACATAACTAAGTAAGCTGTACACAATTTTATCTGTTTATGTTGGCAGTTACGGAGGAATGAATTCCATTGGTAACATTATCACAGGCATCGCCACGAGGCTGTCCACGCCAGAACAAGCTGACAGAGTAAGTTGCTACATAATAATCATGTACTTAATACGTTATATAGATTCCAAAAGCGGAGAATATCATCCTTCATACTTAATGAAATAAGGATATACCGTATGTTTACCTGGTATAGGAGCAATCTCACTATGATGTATTAAACAAAGGTGTAGGTTTTAAGAATAGATAGGACCAGAATATAGTCAGTAAAGGTAAGTTTATTCCTTTTTAAATAACAGGAGTGTACAATCGTGTTACTCTAATACAAATTAAAAATACGTTACAATGTTCTTTAACAAATTCAAAATTTGATCATTATATAAAAATTAGATGTAATTGGTTGTCTTTATATATACTTGGGTAGGAGTATCACAATATCAATAATATTTTAGATCTAAAAAATAAACTAATTGTAGTTAACATTGACAACAAAGTCTCTATTAATATTACTTACTGTCGATACTGTAAAACTTTTCAACTTCTAAGTAAATAGTTCGTCGTATCGATACATTAAGTGGCTTTAGTCACTATAAGAAATTTTCTGCAAGTATCCAACATTTACTGATTTCATATGTAGAATAAAAATATATTCAGGGAAATCCAAGGTGCTCCCTTAACTTCTTCATATATAAATACAGCAATTTCATTCTTACTATTAACGTGAGGTAAGCGGGCCATTAAAAGGTTATGGCTTTCCTTCCACCAATGTTAATATTTTATACATTGATTTGTACTTTCACTCGAAACTTCGGAGAGAGAGGTATTGTACCGTCAAAAATTACAACTCAAGATTTTAATAAATGTTGCCTATTTGTATCTTGGATGGAGTAGAGCGAAAAATAATATAGTGGTTGGGCTAAAACTTTGTATTTGGGTTTTCATAAGTTTCTCCCCAGGTATTTTTGGAACTAGATATCTGACTAATTTTCAGGGTGGTTTACTGAAGGGAATACATATATAAAGTAGATTTCTCAAAATCAACTATAATGATTTTTATTAAATATTGTATCTAGGCATTGTTTAAGATTACAAATGAAATTAAAATTCTTGTTTTCCCCGAGAATGAGTATAAGGTACTTTACATAAACGAAGATTTCCAATTTGGATAATGTTTTCAAGAATATTTAAGATACGAAATAATGTATCATTTGAAGATGTTGTACTATTGAATTAATTTGTTTATCAATAATTTATTAGCTATAAGCCAATATTTACATTTTTTATTCCAATCTTTGTAAATTATTTGGTTATATGCTCGTTGGTGGATATAGGTGCTCCTTTTGTTTAAATGTTTATTTAACAACGTAAACTATTTAATTTATGATTATTAAATGGTGGTTTCTGCTACAGTGTAATAAAATATCCTGTTTCACAAAATCTACGAGCTTTTAGTAAATGTCGATATTTTAAGAGTATAGAAAGAAAGTCTGTGCGACGCACCGTACCATTTATTTACAATTATAAAGCCAGTAAAGTAAAGTTGAAATTTTATAAAATTATCTATTTATTACTGTTTATAATATTAAAATCTTACAATAAAAGTTCTATATATAGTGAAGAAGGAATATGTGACTGGGTTAACATAATCAACATAATGCTATTTTCAGCTGAGGCAATTCATCGAGAGCCACCAGGACAACCTCGGGAGCGCTCTATTGGCGTCCCAAAGAGCACTCGAAACGGTGCAAGAAAACTTGAACTGGTTGGATACGAACGGCGAGAAAATCCTGTCTTGGTTGAACGATACTGTGAACCGACCACCACCACGGCGGCGCCGACTGGTAACGGAGCGTCGAGGCACGTCCAGATAACGCTGTTACTGCTACTGCCATCTATCGTCGTGTGGTGGAGACTGGCGTGATGAACAAACACTCGACACCGCCGCTAGATGGTGGCAGTGTTTGGCGCATTTTCAAAGTTTGATTTAATTATAATTATCAATTTTATGGCTTTTTACAAGCTACTAACAAACAAAAATGGGTTATTATTTTCCTGGACTTTTCTTAAAAGATGCTTCCTTTCTAACCACATGAATAATTAATTTCGACCTAACAAGAATAACATATTTATTTACTATATAGATTTATAAATAGTTAAAAGTCTTAAATAAATTATCTTTTTTATGTATAAGGAGAACAATAAAATAAAAATGTATGTGTTTAAATGAATAAATGAATTGTTAAATTATTGTATTATAAATAAATAAATTTAACTATGTAGATTATTTTTATATATCTCTAGTTCTCAATTGGTTTGTACTATCATTTTCGTTGGACATATTTCACTTTTAGTCTAGTTTACAAGTATTTAGGAGGTTAGGGTTAGAAACCCTAATTAGTTACCCACCTTATCTCCACCCAGATTGGGGTACATTTCCCTTATAACAAACATTTCTCATTTCTTCCTCATTTATGTAAATAAAAATGCTGACAGCTCAAACAGTTGGGGTGGAAAAATCACAACACTGATCTCACTCGGGTTTGAACGCTTACTATTGTGTGTTTCCATGAAAATGCAAGTAATTATCCGTTTCCTCTAAATTACAGCTTCCTTGCATCTACTCCTTTAGTTGATTTTTTTTCGCTCCCGCGTTTTACTACTAGTTCGGAAAATACGTTTATATACTAATTCCACTAATGGTTTTAGGGATTAATAAGATTATACTTATAGGAAATGTACTCGAATTTTCGTGGAGTTTGAGTGGAAAACCATTTTGGAATCGCCACCCTCAGTACATTATTATTATTAATTATTATTATTATTATTATTAGCACCGCGTCTTACTACCCGTTCGGGTTATACGCACTTACGCTAATGTGTAATGGTAGGGTGATTGTGAGATGAAATGAAGGACCTACAGTTTAACGTGGAATCCGAGCCACGGTGGAGACCTGGCATTCCCCACATTCACAAGATGTCTTGTCAGAGGTGAAGGAAGGGTTTGGAAATCAGATAAATCTGTGCCGTGACCCCTCAGTACACTCGACCGAAATTATAACCTCGGTCTCCACGTCATTCGCAGTCTAGCTCAACACGAAACTAGCGCAGTTGCTAAATTCGCCTCGGAGGTGGGTTTTTAGTTATATTAAGTTAGGATAGCAGAGATATGGTACAATTATTGTGCAATTAATAAATATAGGGGTAATGGTTGCCGTATTACCTTGGAAGGAGTTTGGGGTATTTAGAGTAAGCATCACAACAGAATAAACCATCCTTAGTGCACCCAAATGGGTTTAGAGCTAAGTATATTCTACGTCAAAGTCAGGAGTTCAACAAAGTTAATATAATGTCGCTGTGAGCATTAATTATATAACTAAATATTGTGAATTGATTTAGTTACAGTTTTAGTAACTAGCCCAAATGTTTAAATAATGTCTTAGCTCACTTAATAACTTTTACTTTACAGTATACTTTTAATAAAAAGGGATTTTTAGAAAATACAAACATTTTTTTGGCTAATATTAATATAGTTTTAATATATTATTCAGGTTATTTTATAGAAATTGATTAGGGTTTATTAAAAGCTACTACTACAAATCACACGGCATGACGTAATAATTGGTAAAAGTGGATATATAAAACTTTCTATATGTCAGATAAGGCCCTGCCTATGAAAATTGGACTATATAAGTAATACCAGATACTAAAAAATATCTTATTTATTTGAAATAGTCTTGTAAAGCAATCCTAGGAAAAATTAAATAAGAACACAGAGCATTTATAATTTTTTCTCAAATTTGTTCTCACCCAAATAGAAAATAAATTTTAGGTTTACATACTATATCTTTGTTATTATATATATAACCACGCTTTAAAAAAAGTCAATCAGTGGAGCTATTTTTTATCAAGTAAAATTCACCTCCCTCTCCTGTTGCACCCTCTCTGAGTCCTGTACCCCCCGGCCAACAAAAGGGATAAAAGGGAGAGGATGAACTTAACATACTAAAAATGGAAATTATAAAAAATATAAAGATTCAACGAAATGAGCAGTTTATTCAATTAAATGTCAATAGCGCAGATAACAAAAATTGGTCTAGTTATATCATTATGAGTACAGTTGGAAATTATGCTCGAAGCCAACAACTTTATATCATTAAAGTTGCGCAAGTTTTTTAAACAAAAGGAAACATGAAATCCATAATATTGATAGTCCAGTCTATAAGAGACTATAACAAAGCGAATATTTTTAAATGCGATACAAAATTATAAGGGCCTAATGGGCACCTTGATATGGTTCCAAAGGTTTCGTAATTCACAGAAAACGATATCATAAATATAAAGATTTAAATTTGACGACTATACAACAGTCTACACAACGTGAGGGTTCGACTACCAGACATAAGCCAAACTCCCACGGGACTATCAGATCTGACTTAGAATATGGAACTAACAGTTCCATCAATTAACAAAACTTTAGCTGTTCAAACAGAACTTACGTTACAAAAGATTAAAGTCATCCTAATTTAAATTCCAATAAAAAGTTACATCACGTTACGTTAAATCAAACCATAATTTTAAATATGAAAAGTTACTTCCGATAAAAAATTACTCTAAGATTCCAAACAATATAATATTAACAAGTCAAACTTCTAAACCGCACATAACTGAGGATATTTACGAGAATAAAAATATAAGCAAAAGTTACAGCGACCGAGCGGCGACCTATCTAAGATAGAATATTTAGAAATTTTTTGGCGATCAAAATATTAATACGTTAGATTTTGAAACTGAATATTATATGCAAAAAGGTTTAAAGTTTATAAATAAGTTAGAGTTCATAACTCCACCCGTCTAAGCGACGATTTTGATACATATTACAAGTTTTCTCCAGCCATTGTCCAGATCCATGACAATGGTCTGTCGTCGATCGTTGATCGTAGGATAGTCGATTATGGCAAGCTTGCACAGCCATTATATAGGGATTTCGTTTTTCCAGAAAGAAGGGGGAATACACCAAACACGCATATGATGACGTCAACGATGCCTTCAAACAGTCACGTACACCATTGTTGATTCCGCTTGCTCCTTCAGAATATCCGTGAATATCTCCAATCACCCGATGTTTTGAAGAGGTTCCTCTAGTCTCCGTCAGGGGTCGGATACATAATTGTCTTCTAGTTGATGTTGATAGTTCTCGGTTCATTTCACGCTAGTACAGTCGGAGTGCCGGGACGCTTTGTTGACCCACTGGATCTCCCTTGACCCACTCGCCAATCTAGGAGTCCAGGTGCCGGCCAGCCTTGCAGGATTCTATTGTGAGCAGATTAGTATTGTAAGTACACGAACAAATTAATACTTAGAATTAGATTGAGTAATAAATATATTGTCCAGCATTGTTTCTATTATGTCTTCTTAGCCTACAAGAACTACAACAGAGAAAAATACTATTGTAGAGATCCTAATTGAGTTGAATTTATTGGAGCGGGTAGTATGCTTGTTGTCCAGTTGTAACATTATACCACGTAATGTTACAAATCTCTATCTAATCACGTCAGTATGTGGCGGGGTCCAGTTGTAACATTATACCACGTAATGTTACACTCCCATTAAATAGATATTTGATTTTAGCATTTGGCTATTGAACCAGATTTTTAAAAAATATTGCCTTTATGATAGATGTCAGAAGTAGATAATACCCACATTTGTGGTCACATGGTCTAAGCCGTCACTCTCACAATAGACTAGACTGCCAATCACAAGGATAGCAGATTTCGAATCTCAGTCGGGTCTACTGAGAGTGGTAATTCCTAAATAGTTTTACACTCTCCCGCTATGCAAACACAAATACACTTGTTCTAAATTCAACCATCATCAGCCCTAACTTATCAACATAATTAATATAATGCGTATAGCCTTAATAGGTAGTAAAACGTTATGATAAAAAAAAGTAGATAATACAGTATTAGACAAGCTATGATATTTTTGGCAGGTCCACCTCGTGGGTTGTTGTCAATAAATAATAATAATAATGATAATAATGATAATAATATAATAATTATAATAATGGAAATAATGGAAATAATGATAATAATGATAATAATAATGTTAATAATGATAATAATGATAATAATGATGATGATAGCACCGCGTTTTACTATCTGTTCGGGTCATACGCTTTTAAGTACTAATTACGCTAATGGATTAGGAATCGGGATGGTTGAAATAGAGGAAGTGAACCCGCATTTGCGTGGAGGGAGAGTGGAAAACCCTTAGGAGAAAACCACCCCCAGTTCACCCGACCGAGATTTGAACCTCGATCTTCCCGTCCTCAGCAGTCGAGCTCAACAAGTTGTTGCCAATTGCTGTTGCCAATTCGAGCAAGGTTTCACGGGACTGTACTTAATTATTGTACTGTCCATTTCATTACCCATTTTACCAACCACACTCAAAATAATGCAGTGATTGAATGTCTATTGGATTCAAGACTAGAGTTTATATAAAAAAAAATCCATCTATTTATTTAAGGTGTTTAACGTGTACTTTCTGAACTGACTGTATCAGCACAAGACTTATAAATTAACTTAAATCAATAAGTGACACAACAGCCAACCCCTGGCCATTAATTCAGAAAGGTTAACCCACAATTCAGCAAAAATGAATTTTTCGGCCATACCAATAATCGAAACCGTTGCCCTTAACTCATTAGAAAGACACACTACATATCTAGCTAAGGTATCGGACGAGTTTGATACTTAATGGGAGGAAATATTATAGCTTGTACAGTTCTTTAAAACCTTATTTACCTTGCTAACAACTTAAGAGCGAGCTTTGTATTTTGATCACTATATTCTCTACTAGCCCCCTTCCCGTAAAAAATATTGTAAAGAATCCTGTAAAACAAAGCTTCAAATCATCCATCATGTCAATATAAAACAAAACTTTTTTTTACTTAATTTTTTTGAAAATACAATCCTACCATCACTGTATAGCCCCCTCCCTCTTTTTTATCCTCCCTCCTATTTTCATCTCATTCCTCTATAATTTTATTTGCTCTAGGCGCGAAAGGAATTGTGTATACACCAATCAAACAAAGTGTTAAAATCAAATTAATTTTTCAGCTTCCTCCACTTTCATTTACTCCCCTCGTTTCCCCAAATTTTATTTTAATCTCTTTTTTTTTTTTTTGCGTTCGTCGTCACTACATCTTTTTCTCTTTCCTCACCCATACCCCCCGCCCCCTTCTCCAACCCCACTTTCCCTTCAACAACTTTTTTTTTCCAACAACTATATAATAAATATACTATCGACATTTTTATGAGGAATAAATTAAATTTTCAAAATAAAATATAGCCTATGTTACTCACTGATAATGTAGCTTTATATTGGTAAAAGAATTTTTAAAATCGGTCCAGTAATTTTTTAGTTTATCCACTACAAACAAAAAAACAAAAATCAAATCTTTCATCTTTATAATATTAGTATAGACAAAACACTCAATTGAATTACTTCTCAATCAAGCCAAATCGACATAACACCCGCCATATATTGGGGAAGATAGTGACAACTTCTGCTGATATAAAGTGTAAAAGTTCACCATTTTGAACCTTCTAGCCGTTAATCTCAGTTTTTTAGACCAGAGCCACAACTTTTTCATTCAAGTAGCTCCTCGTTTGTCCTCACGAGGCTGATTTGACCCCGTTCCAGACCCATTGCTTCACAGAAAAATCTGAGGGCGCTGGAATCGACCCCGGGATCTCCGTATCTGCAGCCAGGAGCTTGATTACTAGACCAAAAGGGTGACCTTGTGGTCTAGGGGTAAGGTGTCAGAATTCTGTGCTGGCGGCCGGGGTTCAATCCATGGTCCCGGCACAGATTTATCTGATTACCAAACCCTCCTTCACCTCTGACAAGACATCTCGTGAATGTGGGGAATGCCAGGCCTCCACCGTGGTTCGGATTCCACGTAAACTGTAGGTCCTTCATTTCATCTCACAATCACCGTACCATTACACATTACGTAAGTGCGTATAACCCGAACGGGTAGTAATACGCAGTGCTAATAACAATAATATAATAATAATAATAATACTAGACCATAAGGGCAATATAGTATATAAATAGATAAAAATAAGTGTGTTGGCCGACACTCATGAAGTTATTCAGAGACAGACAGAATAAACAACTCATCAAAAACGTGATAAATAAGAAATATGAAATATCATAGATTAACCTTATCTCACATATTGAAACGCGCACTACCCTTTACAATAAAGGATTAAAAATGATAGATTCAACCAATTTAAAGATTAGTTTTAACTAAAATATTAAAAAAAAATGTATATGATATTACACCATATTATTTCAAAATGTGTTTCTTTAAACTTAATGATCAACATAACTACTATACCATACAATTTATTTGATGTAATGGATCGTTCATAAAATTAATTAAAAGTTAAAACCTATGTTAATAATTAACGAGTTCTTAAATTAACATTAAAGAATATACTGGAGAAAGTGATCGGAATAAATAAAAGAAATATACATAAATGGGCGTTCACAACCAAAAGAGGAACCTAATTTACAAATTATACGTATAGAAAGTGTTTGTTTTATAAGGTTTATGGATAAATTACATTGTGTAAATGTGTCAATCAGTATACAAATGTTTTACAGCCTCTCATAATCAATACAATTATCAAAGTTGATCATTATTTTGAATTATGAGTGCTTGACAAAACTACGAGTACTTAGAGATATTAAGCTCATAATACATTTTCTAGATTTTTTAAATGTCATGAATACTATAAAAGGTTTATTATCTATATAATCTGATACACAATCAAAAAAATGATGGATTTATTAAACCAAGGAAATCGTAGGATGGAAAGAAATATATCTCCAATGTAGCAATTTTATCTTAAACGTTAAGCTTTGAACAGAGATAAAACACATCACGGAGAAGTTCTTATCGTATTGAAACTGTTTCCCCAACTGAGTTGTAAAAATTGGTGAGTCACGAAACAAGAAATAAGAGCCGTGCCCATGATATTTATTTTGGGAGAGGAGGAGGGTGACTAGTGGAGAACTGCCCCAACGGGTGATGAAGCTATTTAAACTTCAAATCCTTTTTAAAGCGATTTAATTTTTTTCTAAACCTAAATGGGGCTTTAAATATAATAGATTTTATAATATTTTAGGAATTTACTAGCCTAGGCGTTGATTAGAACTACAAAAATACATTTTATATCTTCTTTTGTGATAGGTTAGAGCCCCGAAACACCCCTTTTAAGTATGGGACATCAGAAATAAATGTATTATCAAGTCTACATGTTCATTTATATAAACCACATATTTCTCATTTTTAGTAAAACATTATTAAATAATACGATATCTACGAAATTATTATGAAATAATTAAATAGATAATTGACATGTTTGATGTGTTTTGATTGGTGGCTATTTATCAATAATTATTCCCACAACAGGGACAGAGTGGTATAAGGATTTAAACTCGCGTTTAATTTGGCTGACGTTGAAAGGGTGATAAGAAAAGGTATCTTTCGGACAGGGCCAACTATACCCGTTTGACACCCTGAGCAAAGCATGAAACTTCCACTTCACATTTCAACCATTAATAATATTTTTTTAACAAAGATTTACGTTAAAAAATGGGACAATTTCTACTCTTTTAAACTAATCATATAGTTTTAAATTTATAATTTCAAACTTTGCAATGTATTAACCATTATTAACCAACTGCGTTCAGGTAATCCAATATTATTTTTCAAAGTCTTCTTTTAACTACCTCTCTACCCCCTTCGCCACGCCAACACCCTTTATTTTTGCTTATTGGTATACATGCATTTCCTTTAAGCTTCCTTTCTCGTCTTTACCCTTCAGATTGAGCCAATAAAAGCCCCATATGACCCGTGTCGGTGGTCACGTGATCTTACGCGCCACTCTTGTAATAGACTAAACTGCCGATGACGGGGAGATAAAGGTTCTAAATCTTCGGGGGGAATACTGGGGTGTTTTCTAAAATGGTTTTTCATTCTCACTCCACGTAAATGCTGGTACAATTCCTCTAAATGTGACCTTTATAATCCTAAAACGATTAACGTAATTAATATATAAGCGTATAACCTGAATGGGTAGTAATACGTGGTGCTAGAAAAGACCCAGCCATGTGCTTAACGTAACGTTAAAAAAATATATTAAGTACTGTACCTTTTCCTCGAGATATACTGTATGTGTCTAGTACAGATTTAAATAAGAGATTCTTAATTTTATTTCTTAACATATGACCAGAGCATATAGTTTTATAATATTTCCTATATATATATTTATATTTATACATGGAATTGAAAGAAAGATTATTTACGGCCTTTAGATTATTATGTACATTACATTGTTTGTGGATTTTGTATACCATTAAATTATTCTTTCTGTCCTGTCACTTTATATATTTTTCTGAATTCAGGCTACTAAATGTTCCAATGAATTTTGTTCAACCTTTTTAATGTTAATGGTTCATAACTCGATAGCAAATTGTTATTTGGATTCTATCCCTAAAATTTATGATCGTTTACTGTTGATTGATTTTTAAGAATTGGTAATGTTTCGAAAATTACTAAAGTGATTTTTTTTTTCGAAATTAAGTGTTGCCAATTGTTCATTAAATTAAATAATGCTGCATATTTATATTAAAGAGAAAAAATTATTTAAGATTAGCTTACTGATAGATGATTATATTGTTTTAAAATGAAAAATAAATGTCTTTGACAATTGTGTTTAAAAGAATTTGAGTCGAAAAATATTTTAGGTAAAAAATATTTAGAGGTTGTTAACTGATAGCTTATTTAAAAAAATCCAAATACTTAGGGAAAGTGTATATGATTGTGTCGTACCATTTATTTATTTATTTAAATTGGTGTTTCGACATTCCCCGGGCGCGTTCAGCAAAGATATCATAAGTAACCAATATTTATTCTTCCCTTTTAAAATATAATTAATAACACTTAGATTTTTATTTATGTTTACAAATATTTTTCACTTTGTCACGACGATTGATAACTTATTTCGTTAGAACGGCAATTTTTTTTATCAAGATATAACAGGTAAATAAATACCTTTTTCTAACTATATATTTTACATACAAAGTTCTTCACGTAGCTTAAGACGTCACTTTCACATCAGACCTCAAAATTTATTTATATATATATTATGTATATATTTTATATTCGTTATTCAGACTAGTCTTAGAAAAACTCAAAAGCAAATTTTGTTAAAATTGGTCAAAGCATTTGGCAGTAATTAATGAACAGACAGATTTACTGATGAAATGTCAAACACTATGCTTATTTCAACACGCATTTTACAAGGCTTTTTACCCGCCTCGGTGGCGTAGTTGGCTAACGCGCTTGTCGTGTTGAGTCCGACTGCTGAGGACGGGGAGTTCCAGGTTCGAATCTCGGTCGGGTGAACTGGGGATGGTTTTTCCTAAATGGTTTCCCACTCTACCTCCACGCAAATTCTGGTTCACTTCCTCTAATTCAACCTTCCCAATTCCTAATCCATTAGCGTAATTAGTACTTAAAGCGTATAACCCGAACGGGTGACGGTGCTAAATATTACTATACAAGGCTTTGGGTTTGGATAGAAAATTTAAAATTAGTTGTAGATAAACTGTACATGAAAAAAACTAAATCTCGGCATATCTAATAATCACACGCACATAAATATTATATTTAAACCACAAAATGTTGTCTTTTAAAATGTCTCACATTTTTTACACAATATTTAATAATAAAGGGTTTATTTACGATACTTTTAACTACCAATCAAAATTACCTTATCATTTTCATTGGTGGCTTATGGGTTGCTACCCATTAAAACCGAGCTTGATAAAACTGTTCTAGTGAACTGTTCCCTACTATTTACTCTTCATAGGACCAGCCACACATAAAGTAATTATTTAAGGGAATGTAGGCTTATTGACCTAAAATATTAAATTTAATACTTCATAGAAGGGCATATTTTATTGACACAGCCTCGTTACGTCTGTCTTTGCCTTACAACATTCGACTAGACGTCTCTGATTGGCGTAGGTCTATAGCTTACACAAGTGAAATCATAATAATAGATTAATAATGCTATTCCAAAATAGCATGATTAACCAAATCTAGTAAAAACAGTTGAAATCATTTATTAAATAATAGTATTATTTTGAGAAATATATTTAAGCCTATACCATGAACGATCACACACATGATTAATTTATGCATGAAGGCTTATAGATTTGTCATTCCTTTTGTGTGTAAAGATTTAAGTGAAATATTTTAGGCTGAATATATCAAGGGCAGCTAGAACATAAATTATATAAAAGATTGAAGTTAAACATAGTTTTTATTAAAATGTCAATGGAAGCTAGAACATTAATAATATAGTTAATGTTATGGCTGCTATTGACCTTTTCATACTAAAATATAAGTTTAACTTCAATCTGTTAACACAAAATAAATGACTTATTTAAATAGTATTAATGCCTTAGTTAATAAATACGATTATTTCTTATAAACAATATAATAATTATCCTTATTCATTGAAATGTTTCACAATAGTCATTACGAATTTTCGTTTTGTTCATAATCCAAGAAATGATCCCCTTTGCTGTACAGATATATCAAAGTCATCAAACTTTAATTGATCTTCTGACAGATATTGTTATCAGACGGTAAATATTGAATTTCAGTCAAGGATATATACAGTGACAAATGTTTAAACGCTCTCTGTTATATCAGTGAAGATGTTGGTAAAGAACTGTTTTATAAATTAAAATAATTCATTGAAGATCTTTAGAAGGTGAATAGGGATTATTCCTACAAATTAATCTATATATAGCTTGAAGAGTATATTCTATAAATATTGAAAATAAATTTCTAGCATGTGAAATGATTTATTTGACGTTATTAAAAGGCTTAACGTTGGATGGTTTAAAAAATATATTGTTTGAATAATTTAGATCTTATATAATTTAGTTTTTGAGATCCGTCGTCTAAATATTTGATTTCCACATTATTTATTACGTTTTATAAAATGTTAATTAATTTAAAGTTTATTAATTAGAATATTTCACAGGTGATTAGTTCACTATAACCATAAATGGTAGATTTATCTAATTACTAGATCATTTTTACGGCATTATTTTAAGTTTTTGTGGGTAAAATTATATAATTTGAGAAGAATGTTTTAAAATCCCTTATTGTATAAACTTTGTAAAATTTAAGGTGGGAAGGAAGGTAAGATGAGTTAAGGTCAGTATCATTGTGGTTTTTAATAAAAAAAACTTTGTTAGCTCTCTAGTTCAGGGTTTAAAAGGTAGGCTACACTAAGAATTTCAGGCCATTCAAATCATATTTATAATTAATAATGGTTGTATTCACCATAGTTTTGAAGATAATAAACTGATTTTTTAAATAAGTTTTCACAAGATGTTCTACGTATTGTGGCACACAGTTTAATAAACACAAGCTTATTTTATATTAATATAAAATAATAGTTAAGAAAATATATTTTTGTAAAGTTTGTGGCCAATAAATCAGCCGGCTAGCACTATTATGATTAAGTAAAAACATTAATTCTTTAAGAACACATTAACACTTTTAGTAAGGAGAGATATAAAATATGATTTTTGAGAAATGTATTAATTTCTCAAAATATTATATAAAGAACATTAAATTTAATTTCATACACTGAGTCTAGTCATCCCAACAGTCTAAGACATTTTTCATAGTCATCGGAGAAATTGACAAATACATTTTCTCTTAATTTAAAAAGTTTCTTGTCAAATGTAAATATTACAGATATTCAAGAATTGTTGAAGTTAAAATGTGTATCAAATTAAACTAAATGTTTTTTACTGAAGTAATAATTTTTATTTATTATATTAAATTTAATTTTTGTCAAAAATCTGCAAAAAAAAAAGCTTAAATCGCGTTTCCTTAAATACCACTTGAAGATTATCATGTTAGCCTAGTAATTGTTTTTAACAGTGAACTAACTGTTTTATGAATAATATTTGCAGACTTCTTCAAAATCCACTACGAAACTCAGAAGATCAATATGTTTCTGCTAGGACCAGTTTTTTAATCGTCCTTACAGTGGCCACTTCGTCGCCAATACCAGAGAGCAGAATTGGTTTGACCCGGCAGTAGAACCATTTGCTGGGGTAGAATATCTCCTGCCTACTAATGTTGTCCCTCAAAAATACGTGCTACTACTGAAACCAAACCTATCTGGGGATTTTTCCTTCAGCGGAGAAATGACGATGACTGTACAATTGACCACGACCACCAACACAATCACGTTCCATACAAACGACATAAACGTAACTTCCGTCACTGTGACTAATATAGACATGCCTCCGTGGTTCAAGTAACGAACCAAGTCTACCTAGAGACTTATGACTTTTACACTTTAACTTTAGAGAGTGAAGTTGGAGTCGGGAATTATGAAATTATGTGGCATACACCGGATATCATAAGGACGATATGAGAGGTTTTTACAGGAGCTCTTACGTCAACAGTAATGACCAAAAAGTGTAAGCATGGTTCTTTAAATAAATGTTCTAATTAAAGCTAGCCTCTTTGTAAACAGTAAAAGCATATGTGTCAGAAATAATGGAGTCCTAGTCGTTACAAGGTATATTCTATAGATTATTATTAACATTGACTAGAGCTCAGTATGTTTGTCTTACATCTAAAAAACTGATATAATCTACCAAAGATGAAAGCTGCAGAACATATTAATAAACGTATCATTGGAAATAAATAGATATAATAGCTATCACTATCCGCTAGATGCCAATTAATTCTCAGTACAAATTATGACTAATTAATGGAAATACAGCAAATTATATATGGCAAAACACTGTTAATTATATAATCCCATTGTCTTTACTTAGATGGCTTGCCTCGACTCATTTCGAGCCAGTTAGAGCCCGCAGAGCCTTCCCTTGTTTCGATGAACCGGCTCTGAAAGCCAAGTTTCAGATCAGCATTGCAGTACCTGAAGGACTCCACGCAATCTCCAACATGCCTGTAAATAGCAGTGCAATAAATGATGGGTGAGTATCTAAGCTATATAGCACTAGCAATTTGGCTCGTTCTTTGCACGGTTATGCTGAATCAGACTAAATCAAATTAGGACGTTAAACATCCGGCTGCCATCATTTTGATAGTTCCTCCTTGGACAATCCTTTACTAACTATGTCAATCAGAAACCAATTATGCATATCAATACATTTTAAAAAAAAAATATTTGAAAGAAAATATTACATATCCCACAAACTGAGTGCACAAAGAACGCAATACATTGACAACGCAATATTTACCTAAAACAACCTCTATGATGTCAGCCCACAATCAAGCCATCCTGATTTAGTCGCCACCACTTGTTGGTGAAGAGAGTACCAACATCGAGGATAGAGGGTGTCATGTGTTCTACAAATCAAGCCATATCAACTGCGTAGCCGCCGCTCGTTGGTGAATATATTGCCAACATTCTAGGATGGAGGGTGTCATGGGTTCGCATAATGGACCCTACAGCTGTTAATCTCATTTTAAAAAAACCAGAGTCACTAAATTTTTCGTTCAAGTACCTCATTTTCCCTTACGACGCTGAGTTGACACCGTTAATATCTATCCAATCACGATAATAATATAATTGGAACGAAGTAATAGATATTGTTACAGGAACTCGATGGCAAAAATAGCCTCATATTTCACTAAACAGCATACATTAAATGATACTCTGTTACAGGAACATGTTAAATAATGCACCTCAATATTTCCTAAAGTGAATCATGATCCCCAAGATATATCGCCATAATGTGTTTATTTTAATTGTTATGTCACACCTAGATAGATGCTAATTTATCCTTATATTAATATATTTTTATAAATATAATAACTCAGATAATTAATCAATCGTTTGATCTTAAGCTATATGTTCGCAGTACTAATGGATCCAATTTAAGATAATATTTAATAATTTTTGTATTTTATTTTCATACATTTTTCATCTATCTTTACAAATTTAAAGTTTTCCACCATATCTAGAATGATTTTTTATATTACTTTATGAAATGCTTGGACACCTTTCTCTACCCTTCCTTCCCTATTTTTTTGCTACCATTTAAAAATGTCAATTGTTAAGACACTTTTGATTATCTAGAGCTATCTTTATTCCTATCTGAGTGCAAAACTTCAATTCTCTACCACAGTTAAAGTGTTTTCAGTTGTACCGAACCTAACCTATTTACCGTGGTCCCACTTAATCATTAAACATTTTCAGACATTTTTAATTATTTGGAGTGGTCCTTTAGCTATCTGCCAAATTTCAATTTTCTACCACACTAATAAGTAGTAATTTATATTAGGTCTTAGTGTTTTGGCCTCACTCCTTTCACTCCAATTCACTCTAGGAAACTTCATTTTTCAAAATTTATTTGGCTATCTCAAGCTGTCTCTCCAACCATCTGTCAAATTTTAGTTTCCTATCTCATCTAAAATGTTTTTTATAGTTATAGACACCTATTTCCTAAAGTCAAACTTTTAAATTTTATATTTAATTTTTCTCTATGGCCAAATTTCAGATTTCCAGCTCATCTGGAAGTAAACATTATTAGTTATGATATCTGTCTAATGTCGCCTTTCTATTCTTCTCCAGCAGCAAATCTTAAGTTTCTTCAAATATTTATTGTCTTTTTTTCTGCAAAAATAATATAGAAATGATTATCTAATAATAAATTAAAGGTTTAACTAAAAACTACAAGTGAGTGATTTAATACAACTATGATTTCCCCCATTTGTTTAATTTAAGTAGAAAATATATAAATAAGATATTCTCTCCGAAAATGATTTTAAAGACTTGTATATAAAATAAGTAATTTCCTCTTACAGAGAAGATGGATTAGATTGGTACCATTTCGAAGAAACGCCTATGCCAATGTCAACGTATCTGTGGCGTTGTAGTGTCCGATTTTGAAAAAACCTCTGAGGATTCCGTCAGCTATATGGCACAGGCCGGTCTGCAATCCCAAGCTCTGTACAGCGCTTCCGTCAGTCCAAAAATTATCGATAAACTGGAGGAATTCACAGGTGTTTCTTATCACCTTCCAAAAATGGACGAGGTAGCTGTTCCTGACTTTTCGGCAGGTGCAATGGAAAATTGGGGGCTTGTCACTTATAGGTATGTATTATTTCCAATACGAAACGGCTTAAACAATATTCCCTTAAGTGAAAAATGACAATATGGACACGGTAATAGAACTCAATACCATTGCAAGGTTTATTTTTTTTAAACTTAATTAAATTTGTTTAATCTGTCAGGCACAATCCTGTGGACAGTACTTATTTATTAGTTTGAGATGCAAATGTATTACTAAAGTACCTATCTATGATGGTATTTGGTTATTCTCTAATGAACTAGTTTTTATATATTCATCAAATGATTATTTATGTACTTTTAACTTCTTTAAATAAAAAATCAGTTAATTATAAATATAATTTCATAGCACAAAGAAAGAATAATTTTCCCTAAAAATATTTTGAAAACTATTTTAATAAAAACGTTAAATTTTCATCAAAAACTCTTTATTTTAAATGTCGGTTCCTTATAAAATAAATTAAACAACGCTTTAATAGTTTAGAAAATGTATAACAAATAATAAATTATATACACTTATAATTGGAAAGATATTTAGGCAATGAAAACAAATGATATAGTTTTAAAGTTTCATTAATTTATTGCGTATAATAAAGTATATTTCTTAATATTATTGATTTTTTTTCAGAGAAAGAGCCCTACTTTTTGAGGAAGGTGTGTCCACTTCATCATATAAGCAAAGCATAGCCACTGTCATAGCCCACGAGTTTGGACATCAGTGGTTTGGGGACTTAGTAGGTCCAAGGTGGTGGTCATACCTTTGGCTAAACGAGGGCTTTGCTACTTATTTCGAGTTTTTTGCTACAGCACTGGTAAATAAAACTCTATATTAAATATTAAGTAAAAGTTTTCGAGTTACTAAAACACTCATATTTTACAAATACCATCTTTGATTTGATACTTTATTTTGTCAGTTGTGATAATTTATCTGGAAATGCCCGATACTTTAATAATATAATTAATTCAAATTATATATTTTGCCTAATTAATATTAGATCAATGTATGTGAGATGTAAATTTAACCTGAAGTATACAGGTGATGCAAAAATTAATATTTAATAAGTACAGAATGGTGTCATTAATTTAAGATAAATAGCGTGTTTATTGATTAATTTAATTATCCACTTCACACCCTAATTGTCTAAGGTGTCACTTTCATATCAAATTGGCATGCTGTGAAGGGAAGATCTGGGTTAAAATCCTGGCTAGGCCTACTGAGGGATTTTTTTCCTAATAGGGTTTCAGACTCTCTTTCTATGCAAACTAAGATAGATTACCTCTAAGCTACTTCCTTCCTCATCGCTATCCCATTAGATTAATTATCATATGCTTATAACCTGACGCGCTTATAAAACAGTAATTTAACTAAAAATAATTTTATCAATCCTTTAGAGGTATTGTAATAAGATTTATAGCCTCATTGTGTACCACGTTCCCTGGTGTTTAAATGTAATTAAGCTTCAAGTGGAGTGTCGTGATGTGGATTTTTGTTAGGATAAGTGAAGTTTGTTTAAATTATACTTGTGAATCGTTCTAATCAATTATTAGAACATTAATGGTCCGTTATTAAGGGAAATATATCTCCTTGTGGATTATATTATGCAATATATTTGTAAGATTGGTCGAATGGGGAGAACAAATCACAGGTTTGATTTTAACAAGTTCAGCTTAACACTGGCAACACTCTAGACACGTCACTGTACTAGTGAGATTCAGATTGACTTCCAATTAAATTAAATGTGACCTCATTGGTGGGACTAAAATGCATTTATAAATTATACTGTTGATTTTGTATATTTACCCGTACTTTTATGTCCTAACAATTTAGAAATAGCAATTTTGTGGTGGTGCTTTTTTTAATCGTAAATTGTGTAGCATCTAAAATATCCATACGTCGCTACAATAAAATCAATCAGTGATATGGCTTGGAGTATTGTAGTCAGTAAAAACCCTACCCCATCAATCAGTAGAAAAATCATTGACCATCTACGAAAACACTTTTCAAAGTGAGGTATCTAGAACAAGAACTGTGTATGTTAGGTCAAATGGGGAGTGAAAGGGTGATAACGTATCACAGGTTAGGTTTTAACAAGCTCTGCTTAACCTGGCACCACTTCACGTCACTACACTGGCATTGATATTAGTTTAGCAACACGCTTGTTTATACCTAAAATCCGATTTAAATATGAAGGAATCTTTTTTGAAAGTTATAAAATTTATTCCCAAGTCTAATTTTAATATATTAATACTTTAAGCTATTTGATTCAAAACTGTCACTTTTAAAAAACTTATTTTATATGTATGTATTAGAACCACGTTCTACTTCTGTTAGGGCTATACGCCTATTTACTAGATACACCAATATATTAGGCAGGGGAAAGACGAATTTAGAGGAAGTGTAACCAAATTTGATTGAAGGGAGAGTGAAAAACTGCTTAGTAAAAACCACCTAAGTAGGCCCTACACCCGACTGGGATTTGAAACCCAATCGCCCGTCATCGACAATCTAGTCTATTTCGACAGTGATCCCATAGACCATGTGACCATATAGGTTGGTTTTATGAAAATATTATTAATAAAGTAAAATATTATCAATTTTGAAAGTGAAAAATGGGTTGGTAGTTTTCAAAGCTTTAGTCATACTAGATATATTCCTTTATAAACATAATTGCATTGAATAAGTTCATAAATGATGTTAAATTAAAAAATTAAAAAATTGATTACTACTCTCTCTACGCGCAAATGCAGGTACACTTCCTATAAATTAAACGTTCCTCATCCCTAAAACCAATGGCGTAGTTAGTACATAAAGCATATCCGAACGGGTAGTAATATCCAATCCAAGATGCTAAAATAAAAATTACTGTGTTTTCATTCCACGTAAATTATAAATCACCACAGCTGGCGCGCGTTTGATAACATAACGGGTGAAGGATTTGTTACAATATTGTTTATGTTTTACAGGTGGAGACTACGTGGAGGTTGGAGGAACAGTTCGTGGTACGGGAGGTCCACAGTGCCTTCTCTGCTGACGCCTCTGGTGGTCCCATCCCATGACTTATGACGTATACTCCCCAACAGAGATAGGGAATATATTTGATTCCATTCCTATGCCAAAGGTTAGGACACGGACAGAGGGACTCACATCGACGCTAAAATGTTCTAATAGTAGTCAATCTCGTGATAAACTTGAATACCCAAAGGGGTGAAATCGGGGTAGAGTCTCGGTAGGGTGCGCTGAAGGTGGTTTTCCCCAAATGGTTTTCAACTTTTTTCCCCAAATTCATTTCCTCTCGATTAAACCTTACTAATCCCTTACACATTAGTGTAATTAGTACACAGGCGTATAACCTGAACGGGTAGTAAGACACGGTGCTAATAAAACTAAAACTAAGAATATGTGCATTTAAACTTACGCTAATTAAAATTAAATTAATTTATAGCACCGCGTCTTACTACCCGTTCGGATCCTCATTTGTGTGAAGGAAGTGTGGGACTCCATTAATGCTAGATATAAGACAAGGAAAACTGTTATTTGAATTAAAAGTCCTGGCCAACAAACCACCATATTATATGAGCGTGATATTTAATCCTCACGATTAAAGATGTGAGCTATCGAGTCATTAACTATTAAATCACACGAATAGGTGGCTACATGGACTCTGGGTTTCTGCTTCATCTGGTCTAGTTTGACAGTTAACTGGAGGTTGAGGGGTTCTGATCTCACACATGTGAGAAGAGTTAGGTTTATTAAATGAAGAGAAAAAGGGGAAACTCCAATTTTAACTTAAATCGAGCTAGTACTGCCATCTGTTAAAATATCAAGTGAAATTTCTAATGTTATTTAGCTTATGGTTAAAAGAGATATCTGTAGTATTAAATTAATTCTAAAATAAATTATTTGCTGATGTCCTTATGGTGTTTAAGATATAAAAGTTGCTATCCTGAAAAATGTGTGTAATATGAATTCACCCCTATTTCTCTTTTATCCTTTAAATTGTTTATTAATATTCCTTCATTAAAAAAATTCAGGTATATTGCTTCAAAATTATATCTAACTATTTCCTACCTTATCAGGTTAAGTATGAGGATAGGTTTGACAGGTAGTAGGAACAGACAATTAAAAATATATATTATATAGCTAGTTTAAAGCTGTCACTACACCGTTTGGATCTACTATATCTTACCTAACTGTTAATTGTGTTTGAAAATTACTGTCCAGTGATAAATTTAACAGTTTCCCGTTTGTAGGCAATTAAAAAATCTTTTAAAATAAAAAAAATAATTCTTCTATTAAGTGTGTAAAGGGATGTTGGGGAAGAAACTTCCATTTAAATAAAACGATTATTTTTTAAGAAAAGTAAAACTCAGAAACACTTAAATCACTGGAGGCTGATTATATTAAGTTTAAAATGTATAATATATGTGTTCTAAAACAAGGTACTAGGAAGATATTTAACCCTAAAACAGATGAAGATACTGGGAGAGGAGGAGCTTACAGAATCATGAGTTACATAATATGTACTCATCACAAGACATTGTTGGGATGAACAAGCCCAAATAGAATATAGTTGGCAGTACATGCAAAAGGAATGGAAGAATCTAGAAGCGTGTTCAGGTTACTGACTGGCAAACTCATTGGGGAGACTTAGACGCAGATGGGAGGATAACATTAGAATGTACCTGAAAGAGATAGGATGTAATGAGGTGGACTGGATATAACAAGATCAAGATAGGAATAGAGCGTAATGAGGTCGACTGGATATAACTAGCTCAAGATAGGAATAGTGTAATAAGGTGGACTGGATATAATAGCTTAAGATAGGAATAGAGTGTAATGAGGTGGACTGGATATAACAAGCTCAAGATAGGAATAGATGTAATAAGGTGGACTGGATATAACTAACTCAAGATAGGAATAGAGTGTAATGAGGTGGACTGGATATAACAAGCTCAAGATAGGAATAGATTTTAATAAGGTGGACTGGATATAACTAGCTCAAGATAGGAATAGAGTGTAATGAGGTGGACTGGATATAACTAGCTTAAGATAGGATGGGTGTAATGAAGGTACTGTATATAAATAGCTCAAGATAGGATAGGCTGTAATGAGGTGTAATTATCATATATAACTAGCTCAAGATAGGTATAGGGTGTAATGAAATGTACTGTATAGAACTAGCTCAAGATTGGGATAGGTGGCGTACGTTTCTAAGTGCAGCAATGAACTTTAGAGTTGGTGACCTGGTGGTCTAGGGGTAAGGTGTCAGACTTCTATGCTGGCGACCGGGGTTCAATCCTCGGTCCCGGCACAGATTTATCTGATTACCGAACCCTTCCTTCACTTCTGACAAGACATCTTGTGAATGTGGGGAATGCCAGGCCTCCACCATGGTTCGGATTCCACGTTATAACTGTAGGTCCTCATTTCATCTCACAATCACCCTACCATTACACATTAGCGTAAGTGCGTATAACCCGAACGGGTAGTAAGACGCGGTGCTAATAATAATAATAATAAATAATAATGATATTAATAATAACCTTAGAGTTCATAAATCCATAAAGTAAGTAAGTAATATTAGTGATAAAGACTAAATCGATCAATTATTGAGTGCGTGAAACGAACATTAATAATAAATTTTTTAATGATTCTAGCTGGATCTGTCATTCGAATGATGGAGCATATTTTAACAACAGAAACATTCAAAGGTGGACTTAATCTCTATCTCAATGCCAAGTAAGATAATATTTATCATTTTATGTTTCATGCTAATTCACGGCTTAGTGTTCAATCTTCTCTAATACCCTTATATGTCACTAAGAGATTAAAATTATGATCACATTTGGTTTTAAAAATGTTTGAAGTATTCACATACCACTTTCGTGAGGTCTTGATTTGGTAAATGACTTAAAACAATACATTGTAAACTTATATTTCATATGTCCTGTGGTGTTATTATGTCTAATTAAAATTTACAATAGGGTTATAGTGTCTGGCAATGATTTAAGAAAGTGGAGTCTATTCTCAGACAGTTTCACCAACGTTAATATTTCTTCCAGGGGTTTTTCCATACTTTACTTTAGAAAACTACATCTTTAAGTGGGGATGTAGGGGAGAAAAAAAGGTCAATATGTTTGTAGTTTTTATAGCCAAGAATTTTTTGGTGAAAATAAATAAAGTATTACTTCAGTAGAAACATAGTTTAATTTTCTGTAATAGTGGTATCAACAATTGTTGAATATATCTCATGAACATAGCGGAATTAAATGACAAACATTCTAAATTGAAATAAAAAAATATTTATTTTTAGGACACCCTGACATATATTATAGAACTGTTGATATCGCCATGTGAAGAAAATTAAACTCTATATTATTTGTATTGAAGCAATATTTGATTGATTTTGACTACAAAATATATTTATATAGAAACTGCATATACACTTATCATTTCGAGCTCTTTAAATAAGTTTTTTATCCATACTCTTTTTATTTTCCAATATATATTAAACTTATAACAACATTGTGTTAAAAATTTCGCAAAAACATTTTTTGATTGGAAATATTACTATTTTATTTTACAAAAATCTAATAAATATATAATTACCTAAAACATCTTAAATCTTAGTCAATCTTATTGCTTCTAACTGTTAAAATAGCTAAAAGATATATCCCTTGTAGTTATAAAACATGTGGTGTTTTACTAAAGTTTATTTCTAGGTTTGGTCAATTTTGACAGCCAAAATATACTGTACCTTTGTCAAAGTTGAATAACATAATTTGTATATTATAAAAAATATTATTCGTGTACCTTTAAAGTAATTAATTTTATTTTAAAAAACTTATTTTTTCTAAAAATTTAAACAACATTAAATAAATTATTCTTTGTTTGTATGAAAAATTAATATTTAGAAAATACATTGGGTAGGCAGCCTCTTCGTAAAAATTAAAAAAAAAAAACAATCAAATTCAGAAGCACTGGAAAAATGTTTTTTCAAATAGATGTTTCAATTTTTTATGTCCTTAATACTAAACACATAACACATCATTCTAACCTACCATGTAGTCGACTATTTGTTACAATTATTACTAGTAGTCTTAGCTATTTTTGTGTTAATGACATATGGATATTTTTGTAATTTAATCTTATTAACTTATTTATTCACTAGCTTTTACCCGTCGCGGCTTCGCCCACAATAATTGATAAAAAAATTTTTTTAACTAAACTGTTTTGGTCATAAATCAAACATTATTTTTTTCAAATATCTATGAGTTTTTCTCAGTTTTAGCTGTACATAATTTTGCCGTATTTTAATTTTCACTTTTAAATAATTCATAATAAAAGAAATATATATTATTTAAGTTATCAATTATACTTTTTTATTTTTTATTTTTACCTTTATAATTAGTAATATAAATAAATAACTGAAAAAATATTTTTTTCGTAATATATAGCTAAAAAATTACATATTTATTATTATGAAACTACGTCACACTAATTACTATTTACTTTAATTACTAAATATTAAATCACAAATTCTTAAATAACATAATTTCAATCACATTATAATCATATATTTATTATTATTTAAAATCAAAGGTTGGGAATAGTCCTATATGTTATTCCAGGACATATTCTACCAACGTACAAAGTTTCATTCGAATCCGTTCAGCAGTTCTGGCGTGATTGAGCAACAAACATCCAAACACACAAAATTTCGCATTTATAATATTAGTGAAAGTGGGGAATGCAAGGCCTCCACCGTGGTTCGGATTCCACGTTAAACTGTAGGTCCTTCATTTCATCTCACAATCACCCTACCATTACACATTAGCGTAAGTGCGTATATCCCGAACGGGTAGTAAGACGCGGTGCTAATAATAATAATAATATTAGTAAGATTATATACCATTTGTTTTGTATTATTAGGCCTACACACATGTCCGACATTTTAGCTCAGTCGATAGCGTGTCTATCTTCTGAGCTAATTGTCCCGGATTTGATTCTTGACATGGTTGAAAATTGTATCATTGGTGAAATATAGGTTTCCCCGTTCACAGTGATAAATTAACGGTGGAACCTGGATGTTGTGTGTGTGTTATATATTTAAGTTAGTTTATAAGTCGTGTGCTAATATAATTAGTTGGATTAAAAAGTGCACGTTAAACACCTCAAACAAATTTTTAATAAAATTAAAAAGTATTGTTACAGATTTCAGTGGCATTGGACATTGTTATTTTAATAAAACGCAATGCCAAATATGAGGTGGTCAAGGTTCGAATATTTAACGGGTGTTTGGTGGATAGTTTTTTTTACAAACGTGAATTATTATCACTATGGATTTTTCATCGCCTTTATACGGTAATGCGGGTACATTTTATATAAGTTTACTTTATAATATTCATCCCTTAAATCATTAATGACCTTAGTTCTGGTCGTTTTGACGAATAATAAACAAAAACATCCAATTTTAGTAGAATGTGCCATAGTCGATATCTTTAAAAGCTACTAGATCAACTTTCACATATTCATAGTCGAGGGAAATGATGCTGTCAATTTTGATATCTGCACTATCGATATTTCGAGGCACGTCAACACGAAAGTGACATTGCCGTTACATATATTACCAATACCTATGACATATAATATAAGCAAAACATTATCACAATTTTGGTGGCAATAATTATTTTTTTAAATCCTATTAAAAACCCTTCTTATGAAAATTGAAATGTGCCGATTCTTAATATCTTTACCTAATTGCTGAATTTGAAGCTATTTAGCGAAGCAAGCTGAATTCTAATTTTATTCGCTTTGAAGCTCTAATCTCTCTATCATATTTAAACCCCAATGTATGATTCATAAAGAAAGGGAATTAAATGAACAGTTTATCCTGTGAGGATGCCAATATCGTCTGATACTAACACACTCTTCCACTCTACTATTTGCACCTGGACATCAATTATTTGCATTTAAAAACTGTATGTTTCTTGTTTTATATTCTAGATAGACTTATACTTACATATAAATTTTTATAATTTACATCCTAAATGAAATAATTATACAGGCTAATTTATTGACTAAACAAAATAGCGTAAATTGTGGACAATTTAAATACAAAAGTTCAAAAAAAAATTCAAGATAAATTAATACCAACTGAATAATTATTTAAGAATTTATGGTTTTGATTTCAATATTTTATCTTTAAAACTCGACGAATAAAAGCGTTAATACAAATTTAGCCTATTTTGTTTTATTTTACCAGTGGTAATGATACAGCTGAAGCCAATGACCTGTTCAAAGCCCTTGAAGAACAGTATAAAGAAGACTTTCCCAACCCTGAGTTGTCGGATGAGGAGTTGCAGGATGTTTTCGAATCTTGGACCCTCCAGATGGGTTACCCCGTCATCACAGTCACCCGGGACTACGCTTTAGGAACAGTTAACGTCAATCAGGTTTGAAAAATACATTATTTAAGCTTGTTGTCAGTACGTATACTCTCTCTCAAATAAATTAATAGGCTACTTACTGTACTATATTGTTTGGTACAATTTGAAGGGCGCAGGGGAAAAGGGGGAAAATCCAATCTTAACTAAAATGTAGTTAGTGCTAAACAGTTATGATACCTTTCTAATGCACTTTAGATTATGTTTAAAAGAGGTCTCTATCATATTTAAGCTATTTAAAAAAAGGGGTTTCTGGGGTCCTTAAGGGGTATGACATACGAAAGTAATTGTCCTGGAAAATGAGTGTAATGTGCCTTTCCCCTGTATCATTCATTAAGTATCTTCTTTTGTATTTAAAAAAATATTTTGAAATTATTATAACTAAGAACTAATACTTAGCACCACGTCTTACTGCCCGTTCAGATTATACGCTTAAGTATTAATTACGCTAGTGTGTTAGGAATTGGGAAGATTGAATACATAGGAAAGGAACCCGCATTTGCGTGGAGAGAGTGGTAAGCCATTTAGGAAAAAATCACCCCCAGTTCACCCCGATCGAGACTCGAACCTTTATCTCTCCAACCTCAGCAATCTAGCTCAACATGAAACTAGTGCATTAGCTAACTACGCCACTGAGGCGAGTAAATTAGATCTAAAGAGAAAGGAATATAGAAAGTGAAAATTTGTAAACGGACTAATACCTAAATTAGGGTAGCACTATTTTATGGTTTTATATATTCGCGAGACTGACGTCTTAAATTGCGTGATCACTGGTGCGGGTAGCTTCAAAGTCAATTAACATGGATATTGACACTTGAAATATTTAGTTAGGAAAACTTGCATACATTCGAAGTAGGAATTTTTTTAAAGAAATTCTACATATATGTACACCATATAGGCACATATATTTATTACAAGCCCGATATCCTAGTGTACATGATCACTGATATAAGTAGCTACAAATTAGTGAACCTAGAAAGCTCAAACTAAACATTCCTACTTAAATACAAGCTGATGGTCTGTAACTCAGACTATATTTTTGTAACTTTTACATAGTTATATTACGTACCTAATCGCTTGAATCGCGTGATCACTGGTTTGTGCTTTTAATAAGGTATCCAATAACTGCTTATTGTCAGTAGGCTATGTGTTGTTGAATATAATAACATATTGTTCCATTTTGAATATCTCCAACGGGAAATTTCAACCTTAAATCTAGATAAATTTACAAGACCGCTAACACCCCCTTCGGTGGCGTAGTTAAATAACGCGCTTGTTTCATGTTGAGCTAGAATGATGAGGACGGGGATATAAAATTTCGATTCTCGGTCAGGGAACTGGAAAAGGGGGTTTCCTAAATGGTTCTCCCCTTTCCCTCAACGCAAATGCAGGTTCATTTACTCTAAATCCAGCCTTTACAATTCCTAATCCATTAGCATAATTAATACTTTAGCGTCTAACCCGATCGGCTAGTAAGACGTGGTGCTAAATAATATAATAATAAAATAATAATAATAATAATATAATAATAATAATAATGCAAGACCACTAACTTCACCCAGTCAACGCCAAACTCTTGCAGTTAGTAATTAAAAATGTTTACCATTGTTCTCATTATCCTTAATTTTTTTCAGACACAAAAAAAAAAGCAGTGACAAACTAAACTTGATAGAAGAAATCTTAGCTAGCAAGCTATTTGTTTAACTTCAAGATGCTGCATGTATAGACTTTAAGTTCTCTTTCCTGACATGTTTCCAACTCTCTATTTGTATCTTGTTAACAATCACGTTTCTCACAGGAACGGTTCCTACTGACGAACTCTTCGTCGACTGACGACCATGACTACAAATGGTGGGTACCATTAACTTTCACTACCAAGACTGAGAAGGATTTTACCAACACAGCTACCAAAGAGTGGCTGAAAAGAACTGAAGAGAACAAGCAACTAACAACCTTAACAACTGTGACGAGTGACTGGGTCCTTTTCAATATTCAGCAGACTGGTAAGTCACCTAGGTTGAAATAGTATTGTTAAAAGTTTCAGACCTACTGATAACAGCACGTATGCTATATATTTATATTTCCGGTTAAATAAAGCAAAGTTTATATCACTGGTGTCACATAACCTTTTTAGTAGAGAGATGAAGCACTCTTAATCTCAGATTAAGCTTTGCTAATAGGTTATAGTGAATTGTGTTACTATTAATAAAATTGTAGTTTTTTTTAAAACAAAAGGCAAGCTTTAGTTTCGGATTTCTAACGATATAGAAGCTCTAATCACGCCTAGGTTATTTCATATTTTGATCCTTATTTCAGAAACCAAAATGACTTAAGCAAAGAAGGTTTTGTCCTGTTTTTTTGTTAGTTCATTGCAATCATGAAGAACTAAGGCTTATTTGTATTAATTAAAAAATAAATACTGTTAAAAACACAAAATGTATGTTTGTTCCAAGAACACTGTGTTTGTTTTAAAACTATTAATATAATATATAGATTATCTTATTTATTGAAAGGCACCCTCACATATATTTGAACTACGTCAGTGGTATGTATTTACACACAACCATAATGGAGCTATATGATAATAAAACCAATTAGTTTTTAAGATAAATAAAAATGTTAAAATCAATTAATGTTGTTTAATGTAATGTTAATTAATTTGATATATATGTTTATTAATCTAATACAATATATGAATTATTATATTCTTACCTAACCACTAGAGGCAATTAATTCCTCGTCAAGGGAATTATTTTAACAATACGGAATAAATACCTTTAGTCTTTTGATTTTAAATAATGAAATATCGCTCTATCTGTAAATACAACCAAAACACCCCAGCCTATAACAATGAAGCTTCTATGTTTCTATAAAATTAGCTACGGTGTAACCAATTAAAGGTTAATGATCTTCCAAATCAAAGGGGACAAGTATGACGTCATCCCACCACTAAACACCTCATCTTCCCCCTAGGTTACTACCAGGTGAACTACAACGCTACCAACTGGAAGATCCTGATGTTCCAACTGAACAGGGACAAATATGACGTCATATTTCCAATAAACACGTCTTATTTTCCTTCTAGGTTTCTACCGGGTGAACTACGACACCACCAACTGGAAGCTCCTAATCTCCCAACTGAACAGCGACCAATACGAGGTCATCCCGCCAGTGAACAGAGCTCAGCTATTGGACGATGCCTTCAACCTGGCCAGAGCTGGCTTGTTGGACTACAGCATCTTGTTCAGCCTCACCGACTATCTGGCCAGAGAGACTGACTACATCCCTTGGTACGCCGCTTTTAACGGGTTTTCTTTCTTAAACACGAGACTCAACAAGGTTACCGACAGCGAGTATTCTGTTTTCAAGGTGAGTTTAATTTCCAAGCCATTTTTTTTGTAACTATCCCTCTAAACATGTGTGATATTTAACTTTATTATTCAAAATCAAGATTAAGACTCACAATGTGAGGGGAAAACAACCCATTAGAAGTATGTAAGCATTATAGATATCACAAAAGTCTTCGAACAATTATAAAATATATCCGTGTTTTTCCTAGGCACCTACGTCTAACATTCCTTTTTACCATTGTTTCTATGAATTCTTCTAGCTCGAAGCATTATAAAATATATTGTTTAAAATGAAAAAAAAACTAAATGTGTATTCTAATTTACCATGTAAGTTATTTGATTCTTTCTCCAAACAATGTTTTATTTTTATAGAACTACGTCCTAAGTCTGCTAGAGAAAGCTTACGCTACATTGGGTTTCGAGGAGAAGACTACCGATGGTCACGTGGACAGACTGAACAGAAACCTGATTCTCACCTGGGCTTGCAGGCTTGGACACGCAGACTGTATACAAAAGGCTACACAGCATTTCAATGCTTTCGTCAGCGATCAAAATGCAAACAAGTAATATATTTTCTTTAAATATTTATCAAGTAACATAGATTATACTGAAAAATCCAATACATTCCATTATATATTTAACCAGAATAACGGTCATAGCGATACGAAAATTAACTATGATAGATTTTTCGTTGCCGTTTTATCGCTCTGTGGATAACGACATTATTTGGTGTCGTTGATTCTAGTTTTTGTCGTCATACTTGATACTGTAATGTATTAGTAGCAGTTTAATTTACTTGAAGACAGAGTATTTTATTTAAATACATGTTAGGTTTGGCATTCCACCTGTGTCTCAAATATCTAGCATATGAGATCACGAGTTATCAGATAAAGCAGCCATCGTTGACTTGGTAGTTGACCTTTGGCTGCACATTTTTACAATTATACATGTTTTACTTTTACAGCAATTAAAATAGAGATACTAGACCATTATATAAGCGTTAATTTCTGCAAACATCATCTACATTTCATACTTTGGCAACAATTAAAATAGAGATACTAGACCATTATATAAGCGTTCATTTCTGCAAATATCATCTACAATTCATTTCTTCTGAAAATAATCAATATTATATTATTTTGAGCTACAGCATGAGAGGCTAGGATCATTTTAACCCCCTCCCCCTCCTTTTTTTCAATCGGGTATGATTAGCCCAAGTGGTTAGGTTACTACACGAGGTACCAAAGAAAGGATTTGATTGGTGTATATTTGGTAAACGGGTGGTAGCATGATGTTAGAACCTTCCTTTTTTAAATCCTTTTATTAAGCTCAGAGCAAGGAATCTCACCCCAGTTCTTGAACGAAAGTAGAGGGACAAAGTTGCCACGGGCAATAGGTGACCCAGTTCACCATAGGTGATTTACTTATATATTAATCCAGTTATATAGTCCTAAGGGGTAGCAAGTTAATGTAATACTGTATTGGTTAACATTTTATGAAAGCTACTATTTTACAGAAAATAGTTTAAACTTAACAGCCACATTAGAGTTAAGCTAGATTGTCCTTCATGGTGAACCAAGTGTACCTACCTAGAAAATAGTTCATCATTATCCATTGAATTCATAATTAAATATACATATCTACCATAATAATAATAATAATAATAATGCTTTTAGTGCATAGATAAATAGATAAAGCTACACACAGCTGCAGGATGACTAGTTGTACATAAATCATCCATATCATTATTTTTTAAGTTTATGAAATTATTTATTTCATTTTACTTAATTGTTGGTGATCTAATTGAGGTTCCAATCTCGACTAAGTACACGAAGATTGGCTTTTCAAATCGGATTTAAAACTGTATATTTTCCATACCATCTCAATACTGTTGCGGGTAACTTTACTATTAAAATTTCATCACCCCTACAATAAATATATTAGGACATTACTAATAATTTTAATATTTTAACAAAAACTATTTTATTTCCTTGAATATTATGTTTATGTTTTCAGAGTAGCTCCTGACCTGCAGAGTGTTGTTTATTGCAATGGACTAGGGAATAGTGATGGCGCGGTTTTGATGTTCTATGGGAAAAAGCTCAGAGCACTGACATCTCTACAGAACAAGTTCTAATATTGGGAATTTTAGGTTGCACAGCACATGAAGACTCGGCTCATAAGTAAGTGCTTTCATTAATTTGTGTATCGTCAAAATGGCTAAATAAAATACTTAACAAAATGTTTATATTTATTAATTTATTAAAAATATACTGACTAAATAGATGAAGAACATTAGTTGTTTCTCCTCTAATATATAATTGATTATATATATTCTATACGCAATTAGCCGATAATATTATGTAGACATGATATACTTGATAAGTATTTCACTTATATAAAATACATAAATGTTATGTATACGTCTGTCTAATTTAGATATATTTATGAAAACCTTGGTTTGTGCAATTTCCTTATTAAAATCTCATTCTCTTGGCAGGTACATAAATCAATCGTATTCTGAAGAAACTCCCATCAGACAGCAAGATATATCTTTAGTGCTCTCTTCCGTGACGAGCTATGGAAATGTTGATTTCCTAACTTCATACATCCAAAAACACTACCAAGATATATCTCCAAGGTTAGTATACAAAATGATCTTTAAGATCACATCACCCCAATTTTAATTACTTCTTATCTTTACAAGTTTTACAGGGTTTTACAGGGCTTCCCAGAATATTGATGAACTAAATCAGATTCTTTCATTATATAGTGACAATTTTAAATTCTGAAATTTTTGTAAATATCATAGTTTAGTGCCCAATATGTTTCCACCCAAACCCGTTTTGAGTATTTTTCTTATCAAAGTGTTCACTCTAACTTATGGGTAAAATAACAATTTTAGAGCTTATATATTTTATGGCTGGCGTAGTTTTTTTTGCTATTATTGTTTAAAACTAGTAAAAATCTATGGTAATAATAAAATACTAAATTTAAATTGGAATAATATACAATTACTACAGTAGCCCCATGTCTTCTTTGGTGGTGACAGACAGCTGACAGCTAAAGCTTTTAAAAGTTACCAGACCAAATTGTGTATCCCTACGCCGAACCATATGATCTGCAAAAACATGTGCTTAGCAGCTGTCACTTCTGACGGTCAACATTTAGGTATACACCTAAATGTTGACTGTCAGCTGTGAGCTGTTAGTCAGCACCAAAGAAGCCATGGGTTTACTGTACTGTACGTTAGAGTTAAAAAATTTATTGTTGAAACTAAGCAGAGCCGGTCTACATAAACTGGCGATCTTGAAATATGTCATAATTTATTTTATACTGTTTATATTTTAATATCATACTAATATAAACCATAATTCAACTCCTATAACTTGATTATAAATTTCATTTGTTTAAGCCAAGTGAGAAGTCTTATTTCGAGTGCGGCCAATTTACTGCGGTCTGAAGACCAATTTTCAAAGGTAAGCGACATAAAATGTTCATATAGGCCTGATTTATGGAATATTAAAAATAGTTAATAAAGCTTCAACATTTTGTGATGAATAACTTGTCATAGCCGTAAATAAAGTTTGAAACATAAAAAAACACTAAAATAATCGTACTCATTTATTAATTTGAATTATTTAAAGTGCACTTTCTGAACAGATTGATAATATCAGCACACGAGCATTTCTATGAGCAAGAGCAATAGTAAGAAATGTTCCTAGAACGGTATTTTCACATATCTTCCACGGCTATTTTTCATGCTACAATCGAATTGGGACATATGGCTTTACTTCTTCTCCTAAGGAAGTTGTGAAATTAATTTTTATCGCTCTAGAAAAATCAGTCGACCCTGGCTTGGTTTAAAACTACTAACATTGTGTCCTGAGGCGAGCATTTTACCCCAAAAACACCGAGGTTAGGCTTATTAATTTAAAGTAACATAAATAAACAAATTAACTCACTTAAATTGATTAATGTGTTTGTTCTGAACTACAATACATTGCTGTTAATATTATGTATTTACTACTAAGGGCCCCACCTACTTGATGGAATAAATCCTCATACTACGTATTTCCTTTAAGAATAACAGCTGCGAAACTTTAAAACCATTAAAAATTCCTGAATCATCTTAAAAGGTTAAAAACAACGTGGTTTATTTGAGGAAGGCTAGCTCCATGTTTTTCATAATTTACCTTAATCTCGGAGCTGGGAAATTCTGAGTTAAGCTTATCTGAAGATCACAAATAATATTAGCTATTTATATATGTTTTTAAAATTAACAAAATTTGAAATATGAAAGTATTTATTATTATAGCAAATAGAGGCCTTCATTTAGGTGAAAGCCATATTTTAAAATAGCTAAGCACTTTTAAATAATGTGGAATTTCTAAACGTCTGCGTGCAATTTAAAACTCTGGTAGTTAGTCTCCACAGTCAAACTTAAATATTTAGCCATGTATAATATTTAGAGGAAGAAGCATTCAAATTCGAAATCGTGTCAACGGATCACACATCGAAAGGACTAATCTTTCACTGGGTTCCTATAATAACTCCACAACATTTGTTTTTCAGTTGGAAGACTTTGTTCAAAGTAACAAGGTTTATCTGGACGTTACTGACGAACAAGCGACATCTCTTCTGAGTAGTTACCACAGTAACAAGGCATGGGCGACCACGACCGGCTCAACCATATTGACCCAAATGAAACAACAAATCTACCGCCTACCAACAACCATCTCTCCGGCGAACTACGTCATCAGACTAACCCCACACCTGGAAGAGGACAGATTCAACTTCAACGGTGAAGTGACGATAACAATTAATGTGGTGGAGTACACCAATCAGATTGTGCTTCACGCCAGTGATATGGTGGTGGATACAGCTGCCACCCAAGTGACACACAGCGACGGAACCGTACAGACGATAAGTTCCCACGAAACAAACGAACTCCGTGAAACCTACACCATCACCTTGGTGGACAGCCTCGTGGTGGGCCAACAATACAACGTTTATATCAAATTCTTGGGGAATCTCCGAGATGATATGTATGGTTTCTACAGGAGCTATTACACCGTCGGAGGGGTAAAGAGGTAATTATACTATTATAAAGCCACGTGGCTGACTCACTCACTGACTGATATTAATGTTTAACCACTTCCAGACGAGCTAGAAAATTGAAATTTAGCAAACTTCTAGCTTCTAGCCTGTAACCGACGGGAAAATTCCAAATAGTTAAAACAAATTAATTTTTAACCCCCAAAAACTATTCAAAATGTCGGAGCAACTTTAAAGTTGGTGAAGACTTTTTTTTTTTTTAGGTCTCTTGTGGCTAGACAGTAAGACCCATCAAAAAACGGCTCTGGAATTACATTAGTATACAGCCACTTGCAATGAAAACGCACTGGGAGTTTGGGGGCATTAAAAAGAAAGTTATACATCATTTTACTTTAAGCAAAGTGCATTCAGGCCCTTAGGCTCAGATTTATAGTCAGACCTAGTACGCCTCAGGTGTGGCCCCATACTAAATACAAATTGACACCCTACCTAGACCAGAATGTAACTAGCTAGTTTCATATGCGAAGCTGGCCTATTCCAATCGATTTTAGATAAGTGTCGACTTGGGTTTAGTATACCACACTTAGAATTACTAAGTCTGAATAAAAAAACTGGCCCTTTAACCTGTGCCAGGACGTGAAGTGTTACCTAGGTAAATATATTTAATTTTAATTGTACCTGTGATATGTTTTATTCTATAGGTAGAACACTAATTAGTCAGTGATATGCGTAAATCCATGTCCACACGATTAAAATAGTTAAGAGTCTATTTGGGATGTGTCAAATGGTAAATCGAGTGCGTAAGAACCAATAAAAAATACCATTTTAACAAGCTCTGCTTCCCCTGGCAATATTTCACACCAATATATTGTTCTGGTCCTTTAAAACTATACAACCTAATAATCAATAAGCGGTATAAGGAATTTATGAACAAATTTGACAAATTATTACAGTGCAAACATAGATCTATATACAGCAAGTGCATTTATTTACTAATAACCTCATGTTAGGGCGGGAGGGTTTTTTTGTAGCAAAAAAGATTTTTGGCAAAAATAAAATTTTGCTCCAGTATAAACATAGTGTTTAATTTTCTTCACGTGGGGATATAAACAGTTGTTTAAAGTCCGTTATGAGCATAGTGGCATTATATGATAAACTTTTTAACTGAAGAGAAAAAGTTGTCATTAATTTCCAGGATCCCCTTGACAGATATTCAAGAACTGTTTGCATCACCGTGCGAAGAAATTAAAAAAGAATTTTTGGGTTTCTTTTGACAAAAAAAAAAGTGTGATATAAAACATAAAGAATACTGCCCTTATTTCGTGTTTCTTACCTACAGTATTTACTTTGGTAATGGGTAAATAAACGACGGCTGTTGAAAAAGTGCGCTCGCGTGAACGTAAAATAGTGATATGTATATCAATGTGCAAAATAACACGTTTTAAACAATGTATCTAGCCAAGATTTGAACGTTAATCTCTCCGTCACTCTAAACCATGTGACTACCAATGTGGGTATATTATTTTTCTTACATTTTCTTCATCCTTTTCTACATGGACAAACTAATAATAGTAAGAATAATAATAATGTTCGTCTGGGCTACATTATGTGTAGCCCAGTTTGTAGAAAGATTAGCCAGCACTAATGTAGTACCCGCCTCTGTGGCGTAGTTGGCTAACGCGCTTGTCGTGTTGAGCTCGACTGCTGAGGACGGGGAGATCGAGGTTCGAATCTCGTTCGGGTGAACTGGGGGTGGTTTTTCCTAAATGGTTTTCCACTCTCCCTCAACAAAAATGCGGGTTCACTTCCTTTAATTCAACCTTCCCAATTCCTAATCCATTAGTGTAATTAGTACGTAAGCGTATAACCCGAACGGGTAGTAAGACGCGGTGCTAAATAATAATAATAATAATAACTAATGTAGTGTTACCCAGGGGACGCCCAAATTTACTAATCGTACATCCTTTCCGTGGAGGATCTTTCCATGTCCCAATAAGTTGAGGTGATGGTGACGGTGTGAAACCAGTAGAAACACTTAAACCAAACTTAATCCTAACTAACCAAAGCCTAATGACCGTTGGGGTAGTGGCTCTTTGTGGTGAAAATACCAGCCGGGAATCGAGCCCGGGACCCCTAGACTTGTATTCATGTGCACTGACCCCTACACTATGGGGCCAGTACTAATAATAGTGATTAAGTATCTGTTCAGGCTGATTTATGAGAGACTGTATGGTTTGTCTCCTGTCAGGTGGTTAGCGAGCACCCAGTTTGAACCCACGTACGCCAGGCGCGCTTTCCCTTGCTTCGACGAACCCGCACTTAAAGCGACGTTCCAGATCAACATCGGAAGGTCCAGCACTTATACCAGTGTCAGCAACATGAAGATTGAACGCACAGACACATCGTAGGTATCACCTTTAGAGCTGGTTGGCTTAAGGAGGAACTTTATTCCCCATGGTATGCAACGTTAGTAAATACACTTGTTATGTATCCATAATGCAAAATCACTTATTGACACTTGTAAGAAAAATACAAAAGTTTTCTAATGACAAATTTTTTAAATTATAAAAAATATATATACATTGATACAACAAACACGTTGAAGCTAATATTTTGTACTATGGAAATTAAATTACAAAATAAATATCAGTTTGCTATAAAACAATTTGCTTAAACATTTGAATTATTCTGTACATTTAGAAAAATTTAAAATTAAGACAGAAAGTTGGAGTTGTTTTATTGTAAGACAATATCGATGTATATACAAATACATTATTTGTTGTCACGTATATATATATTTTCTTGATGTAATTTCTAAAAGTGAATATTTTTGAATGTGTTTTTAATTTGTCCCTGATTATTATTATTTTTAAATTTTTCCCCTTAAATACAGTGACCCCAACCTGGTTTGGGACATTTACCAAACTACACCCGTAATGTCGACCTACCTGTTGGCCTTCCTGGTCTCCGACTTCGAGAAGACAGAGAATGACGCTCAGGATACGTCCGTGTGGCACCGTGCAGACGCCGCGTCGCAAGCCAGCTATAGCATCGGCGTCAGTAGACCTCTTATGACGCCATGGTGACCTTCACCGGAGTCACGTTCGAACTGGAGAAAATGGACCAGGCCGCTATTCCTGATTTCTCTGCTGGAGCTATGGAGAACTGGGGATTGGTCACTTACAGGTATAGTCTGATTTTAGTAATAAGAACCTTTTCTGACAGGTTGAAATAAAATACTAGTTATACTCGTATGATTTCTCACGTAAGGTCATATGATCTGTAGCTGCCTCTTTTTTTTTATAGATATTATCATTATCTATAAAATAACAACTATTATTATTATTATTAGCACCACATCTTACTACCCGTTCGGATTAACTCGCTTATGCTAATGTGTAATGTTAGGGTGATTGTGAGATGAAATGGAGGACCTACAGTTTAACGTGGAATCCGAACCACGGTGGAGGCCTGGCATTCCCCACATTCACAAGTTGTGATTAATACACGTCTTGTCAGAGGTTAAGGAAGGGCTTGGTAATCAGATAAATCTGTGCTGGGACCAAGGATTGAACCCCAGACCCCAGCACAGAAGTTAGACACCTACCCCTAGACCACCAGGTCACCAAAAATGATAATAGAATATTGGAAAACTACCAATTTTAACAAAATTTATTTGTATATTCTAAAAGTTTATTAATATTATAATTTAACTGTAGCTCTCTCTATATCTATATATTATATTGTATATAAATTCACGCCATTATTTTTCAAAAAAATATTCCTAATCAAAGTAGAATAACAAATGTCAAATACTAGTTTTTAAAAATAGTGGACACGATTATCTGAGCTAGTACCACATTTATTCAAGGTAAATTAATGGAAAACACAACTCTTTCGTTTAAAATTATATATTATTTTACTCCTTCCGACAAAGTGTAGTTCGTAGGTGCACAAAACGGCCGGTGTGCATTTTGAGACAGTAGGAGGTTCGTCAAAGCATTTTATAATGTAAGCCTATTCGTAGTAACATGATGAGTGAACATCGACGGTCTTACTAGCACAGTGAAATGGGCGGTCTTACTTAATTCACAGACTAAATATAAGACACTGTTCAATTGGGCTACATTTTCAGTTTTATTTATTAGCTTTAATCCTGCTCGAGGTGGAACTGCATGGATTTGTATAGCCTACACTTTGTATATATGTATGTGTTTATGAATATATATATATTATTATATATGTATATATGCATGCATGTATGTACGTGTGTATACAGGGGGTTTCTAAACTGTCTGCCCAAACTTAAACCATAATATCTGTGGGTAGAAATAAACAGAAAATACTAGTAAAAAATGTTTTGAATAGTAATTTTACACTGCTAATGAAAGTTGAAGTTTGACACAACAACGCTGGGAGTACACAGCTGTAAGTACGAACGTGTACAGGTTGTATATCAATAATTAGCATACATAAGTTCACGGCCTCGAGCAACGTTACCAAAGAGTGAGCCCCGCGTCGAATGCAGCCAACGTATACTTTTCTAAATCAAGTCATGAAGTGAGTTTTGAACACCTGCAGTGATGTGGCCTCTTAATGATACGCAACTATTGGTTCACATACGTACTTACAGCTGTTTACTACCGGCGTTGTTGTATCTAACTTCAGCTTACAATTAAGTAGTATAATATTATTTTTCCGAACATTTTGTTTAATAGGATTTTTTTTTTTCCCTTTGACTACAGATGCTGTGGTTTAGGTTTGGGCAGAGATCTTATAAACACCCTGTACATGTATACATATATAATTGCGTTGGTTGTTACTGATGATAAAGAGGAACTTTAGGAGTAATGCAACCGTATTTGTGGGAAATGAAGACGAGAAAATTATTAAGATAGTACATCCCCAGTAATGTAGGTCTAAATTTGAACTCACACCTTTAAGTCAACTGAGAAACCAGACTAGATGAGTTTGACACCTTAGTTTATGTACCCACTGATGCGGGTAAATATTCAATAAATAAAACTGCTTTAAATTATTTCGGTATAGATTTTTTGTTTTTAACATCATGTAATAGTTTAAATTGTAATCAGAAAATAATCAAGATATCCTCTAAAATAACTTTGTATGTCAACTTGAATAAATCAAATGAATATAATTAAGTCAAGTGTATCTCAAATTGATACTTGATGGCTATTTACAGGATAACTCCTGATAGCTCTTTTTTTAGCACCGCATCTTACTACCAAATTGGGCTATAATGCTAATTTACTAATTGGTTTTAGGGATTAGGAAGGCTATTGCTAGAGGAAGTTTCCCGAATTTGCTTGGAGGGTAATGGAAAATTTTTTGGTAAAACCACCCTCAGTACACCCGACCAAGATTTGAACCTAGATCTCTGTCTTCGGCAGTTTAATCTACTACAAGAGTAGTGCGTTAGACACCACGGTCACCAATGTAGGTTCCTGATAGCTGTATAAAACTCAATACACATTAACAACTAGTGAAAGATGGCCTTGGATATGAGGTTATCCAGGATATCTCAGAGGTAGAGCATTGGCACGCAAAGATAAATATCCCAGGCTAGATTTCCATGTCAAAGTTGTCATTTTTTCCTTATTTCGATTTAATGAATATTGTTTTTTAACCCCCAGAGAGAGGTTGATCCTTTTTGATGAGACCGTGTCCACCAGTGCCGACAAACAGGGTATTGCTACGACGATTGCCCACGAGTTTGCCCACCAGTGGTTCGGCAACCTCGTCAGTCCAGATGGTGGAGCTACGCTTGGTTAAATGAAGGTTTCGCCACCTACTTCGAGTGGTTCATTACGGCCGAGGTCGGTTCATTTCATTCAGATAATTACTGGTATTAATATATGAACGGTCACATTCTTCTGTTCGGTATCACCATATGTTCACACAAATAGGGAAGGAACGAGAAAGATATAAACTTAAGGAAGTGTACCCTTGTTTACATTTAGGGAGAGTGAAAAACATTTGAGAGGGAAAAACACTTTGCCACGATTCAAACTCTGAAATTTATTTATAAATATCTTAGCCAATGTGGCCCCCAATTTGAGTGATTTAGAGTTACGTATGTTATGAACTTAACAATATTATATTCAAAGCGTATTATAAAATTTCCTCAACTTACCATAGTAAAATAATGGATTAAAAACCACTAGTGCACGAGCTGATAATGGTGTCAGTTTATTATAATATGATTACACTGAAAACGGTTCAAATTTTGGCCAACTTAAAAAAATATTTTTCCAAGATATTATGCACTCTTATGCAAGTGTGTAAACATTTATTCTAAAGTCAAATAAATTAATATCCCTACCTTATCAGTGTAAATATGTGGCTATACCTGTGAGTAATAATACCTGAATCACGCCAAAAATAAATAGGTTTAAAACATGATTTAATTTGGGTAGGGCACAATATATATTAATACAATATATAGACAGAGTTTTGTTGTAACTATCTTTAAGATCTGAAGTAATGGAGAAGGCGTAGGCACTATTGGAATGGTTAGTTGTTTATATTATAAAGAAAAACTAATGAGAAATCCGAATTATAAAAATGTGTTAACCAACATAGAAACACCATATTAAATTCATCACAGTAATACTGAGAAAAAACACACTATAATATTCACTTGTTACAACGCTACTTGACCATTGCACTGCTTACTTACTTTATGGCATTAAGAACTCGAGTATTTGGTGCCTATTTTACAAAAGTACCCCTCACATATCTCAATATTGATCTAGTTCTATCCAATCCATCTCATTACACCCTATCGTTTTCATGTCCATTCTAGTGTTATCCTTCCATCTGCATTTAGGTTTTCCCAATGGTCTCTTCCCACTGGGTTTGATGATCAATACCCTTAACACGGTTCCAGATACTTCCATTCGCGTTGCATGTCTTGCCCACCATAATTCATGAGACTTGACTATCCTATCAATGTCTTGTGATGAGTACAGGGTATATAACTCATCATTATGTAGCCACCCGCCTCGGTGGCGTAGTTGGATAACGCACTTGTCGTGTTGAGCTCGACTGCTGAGGACGGGGAGATCGAGGTTCGAATCTAGGTCGGGTGACCTGGCGGTGGTTTTTCCTAAATGGTTTTCCACTCTCCCTCCACGCAAATGCGGGTTCACTTCCTCTAATTCAACCTTCCCAATTCCTAATCCATTAGCGTAATTAGTACTTAAAAGCGTATAACCCGAACGGGTAGTAAGACGTGGTGCTAAATATTATTAATAAATATTATGTAGCCTCTTCTATTCCCCAGTATCTGGATCCCTTTTCGTACCAAACATCTTCCTAAGCACCTTATTTTTGAATATCATAATTTATTTTCATCATCTAAATTAATAGATTATGTTTAAGAGCCATAGAGAACAACAGGTAAAACTATTGTTTTGCATATTATTAGTTTTATATTCCTTGACAGCAGGCGAGAAGTTAGCAATGCAAAATTAGTATGAGCCACGTTTTCTCCACATAATACACCAAATTTGTCATCTATCGAGAAGAAATCAGTAAATTATTAATTTATCTACCCTATTTCATATGCATTTTTAGTTCCTTCTGTTAATTAACTCGTAATATTTGATGGTTTCAAGATAAACTCCTTGCTTGTGGTGAGAATATAGAAGGATGATAAAAGTGTCATGTTATCAATGTAGCATTCCCTCATGTTGAGACTCATGAACTGAAACTTTTATGTCCAGGTGGAGAAAGATTGGCGTATCGAAGATCAGTTTGTTATTAAAGAAGTCCAGGTTGCACTTGCTGCCGATTGCTTGGAGTCTTCTCATCCTATGACAAACTTGGTGAACAGCCCAGCAGATATCAGCTCAATCTTTGATTCCATATCATACGCAAAGGGTGGGTGAACTTAAGATCAGTTACTTCAAAAATTAAAGATCATACTCATATAAATGTATTATTTTATATATATTATTTAAATCTTATAAACATATTATCATATAGCAAACCCACACATAAAAAAATGATAAAAATATTAATATATACCTTTTTCATCATCTTAAAATAATATAATTGATATTGGTAAAATAAACTTGTATGTTTTGGGAATTATATTAATAAATAATTGTTAAAATTTAATTACATTTGAGTCAAATATAAATTACAGCAAGATTTTGAAAACTTTTCTTTCTATCTACTTTTCATTGATAAAATGAACTTTTGAAACTTTTAAGAATTTTTTTTCATATACTTTATAATTTCAAGAAATTTTGAATAATAGTTGTTACCTTGTTTTCCTTCAGCTGGTCTGTTATTCGCATGATGAGTCACTTCCTCAGCACTAGTATTTTCAAGGCTGGCTTGAACACTTATTTGAATACACAGTAAGAAACCCTATTCAAGTAATAAAAAGAATAATAATTTAGCCATAAAATTTAGTGATATTTCATTTAGTTTATTTCGGATCACAAAAGGCACATGCTTCTTTTAAATAATTGAGCATATCATACTATTCATCTACAGAGCAATACCATATTAATATGACAATTTATGTTAAATGTGTTATCTTAAAATAGTAAACTTCAAACAAAATCTAGAACTTTCTATTTCTTGTTCTTTCACATCTGTAGTATTGGACAATTTACACAGAACTATAATATTATAGTTTATAAAAGCTATACAACTTTATATCATGTAGAGTCTTAATAAATACAACGACTGAATTATAGACACTAGACTTACTTAATGTCGATCAAATATTTTTAGTTTGTACTAACATTTATGATCACTATAAATTTTATATGTTTCAAAGCCAAGTTTCAATTTCACGTTAAATTTAATTAAAGCCTTGAAATTTTGAGCTAAATTCCTTTATAGTAAATTGCTAACCACAATTTTGAAAGCAATGTTTATTAAGTAGGCTAAAATCAATAAAGAACGCGATGTTAAAAGAAGCTATCTATTTTTAGAGACACATTAAAATAGGTAATGCAGTATTAAATTTTTCTAGTATTTTTTATATATTTTTAAGTGTGAGTGCTTATTGACAAATGTTTCATGAAAATTAGGTAATAAAGCTATTATTTTACTAGAATTTTCACTATAATCATATTGTGTTAGTTTATAAATATAAACAGATATATTCTGCTTTGTGAAAGGTGTTTTTTTTTTTCAAGCCATCACAACACGGCTGAAGCTAGTGATTTGTTTACCGCCCTTCATACTACCTTCTTAACTGTAAATCCATCAAGTGAAATCAGTGTCATAGATGTAATGAACACGTGGACCACCCAGATGGGCTACCCTGTCATAACTGTCAACAGAAATTATGACACAGGACGAACTGCCAAGGTCAAACAGGTGAGGCAATGCAAAGAGTTGTTCAAGATCGTAAGGTAATATTTAGAACAACAGCAATAACATTTTTAAGATTACTAATATAAATATGAGACCACCTTTGTTGTCTAGTGGTCAGTGTTCATGGATAAATATTTAAAGTTCCCGGGTTCGATCTCTGCCACTTACAAATCTTCTGTGAAGCTGTGGTTCTGGGAAGATGTCAACTCAGTCTCGTGATGACAAATGAAGAGTTACTTGAAAGAAGAACAAGTGGTTTTAGTCTAGAAAACTGAGATTAATGATAGGAGGATTCGTTGTGTAGAACAATCTTCACCAAAAGTCGGAAGCCACTCTGTCAGTATGGTTCGATTGCGGGTTGATACCATAGAACAAATATTTGTGTCATTTAACGTTCACTTTCCAATCCTACATGCTATATTATTGCAATTTTCAGGAACTAACATAACCTATGACATCGCACCTAATACTATACGTTTATTCCAGATCTATCAATTAGAACCATACTAATTGGTTAAACATAACGATAATGTATACAAATCATAACATATTAGTTTAAGCAAACAGTACTTGAATAAGGATAATTAACTTGTGCTGGATTATAACTGTCTTACAATCGGAGTGGAATTTTTAAGATTTTGTAAAATTCAACATGTGATATTTATTTATGAATTTACTACGCTGATTCTGTTTTAAAAACAAGATTAGGTAGTTACTACCCTTAACCCTAAAAGTCTATTCTAACCCAAGGTAAAAGGTGTTGGGTTGGTTTATAAGAAAATTTGAAATTACTAACATAAACTGTGGATGAGAATCATGCAATTTTTCCTCTTCAGAATCACTTAAATTATGTGTTTATTTGGGGTATTTAGAGTTACATTTTGTAGCGGATTGATTATAACTGCGCACGACATAAAAACTAACTTAATTCTGGAATAGACACATCACAAAATTTCCTGGCCATTATTTCCCTACTATAGCTACTACACATACTTTCAAATTGTACTGTTGATTTTATGTAGTTAATTCTATATTGAATAAATATTTATGACTCTTGAAAGGTGATGTACCTGATTTTGATAAACTAAGAGATAGTAAATCAATACCTTTTTTTTATCACCACGTCTTATTATCCGTTCGGGTTATTTTCCTATGTACTAATTACATTAATGGGGTAGGGATTAGGATGGCTTAATTCAGAGGAAATGCACCCGCATTTGCGTGGAAGAAGAGTGGAAAAAACATTTAGAAGAAACCACCCTCAGTGCACCCAACCGGGATCCAACCCCTATCGCTCCGTCTTCGGCAGTCTAGTCCAACACGAGATTAGCGCGTTAGACCACGTGGCCACCTAAGCGTGTCAACACAAATTGAATAATTATTTCATAACAGAAAAAGGAAAATAATTAATAGTCATCTTTAACGTAAATATATTCATGTATTAAGAGGTGAACTGTAAGAAGTTTATGTCTAGTATATTTAGACGAAATAAATTAACTAAAATAAATGCTTTGTGTCATATTTTTCATAAATATATAATTAAATTTGTCCATCTCAGGAGAGATTCTTGCTAACCACAAGCGCAGATTCATCCGATGATCACGACTACAAATGGTGGATCCCTCTTACTTTTACGACGAACGCAAGTAAAGACTTTACGACTACGCAAACTCAGATCTGGCTCAAGGCGAGTGAGAATGAAATAGATCTGACTGACATCGCGGCAAATGATGATTGGGTCATATTCAACAAACAGCAGATAGGTAGGCATTTATTTATACCATTTATTACAAACTGTGGGATTTTTAATGTCTTCTCCGCGTTTCAGAGCTTCGTTTGGCTGATTCACAAGTCGCGGAAGTAATTGGATAATTTTCTGAGAAAGAGAGTTTGATTAATATTACTAAACTATAATTTGTCTAACTAATAGTGATGTTTTCAGATATTGTATGACTCTTTCTTACTACCTTTTTACATTTTCTTACCGAGTCAACTATTATGCTACGAACTTGAACCTGATCATCTCTCACCTGAACAGTGACTAGTTCACTGATATCCACATGTTGTTTGTTACCTCTATACAGGTTTCTACCGAGTGAACTACGATGATACCAACTGGAACCTGATCATCTCTTACCTGAACAGTGACTAGTTCACTGATATCCACGTGTTGTTACCTCTCTACAGGTTTCTACCGAGTGAACTACGATGATACCAACTGGAACCTGATCATCTCTTACCTGAACAGTGACTAGTTCACTGATATCCACGTGTTGTTACCTCTATACAGGTTTCTACCGAGTGAACTACGATGATACCAACTGGAACCTGATCATCTCTTACCTGAACAGTGACTAGTTCACTGATATCCACGTGTTGTTACCTCTCTACAGGTTTCTACCGAGTGAACTACGATGATACCAACTGGAACCTGATCATCTCTCACCTGAACAGTGACTAGTTCACTGATATCCACGTGTTGTTACCTCTCTACAGGTTTCTACCGAGTGAACTACGATGATACCAACTGGAACCTGATCATCTCTTACCTGAACAGTGACTAGTTCACTGATATCCACGTGTTGTTACCTCTACAGGTTTCTACCGAGTGAACTACGATGATACCAACTGGAACCTGATCATCTCTCACTGAACAGTGGACTAGTTCACTGATATCCACGTGTTGATAACTCTGTACAGGTTTCTACCGAGTGAACTACGATGATACAACTGGAACTGATCATCTCTCACCTGAACAATGACTAGTTCACTGATATCCACATGTTGTTTGTTACCTTATACAGGTTTCTACGAGTGAACTATGATGATCCAACTGGAACCTGATATCTCTCACTGAAGTGACTAGTTCACTGATTATCAGTGTTGTTACTCTATACAGGTTTCTACCGAGTGAATACGATGATACCAACTGGAACCTGATCATCTCTCACTGAAACAGTGACCAGTTCACTGATATACACGTGTTGAACCGAGCTCAGCTATTGGATGACTCTCTGAGCCTCGCCAGGGCTGGGATACTCGACTACACAACTGCTCTCAATATTACCAAGTATTTGTCAAGAGAGGATGATTATATCCCTTGGTATTCCGCCTTCACAGCCTTCAGTTTCCTTGATGCTAGACTTATCGGAGTTGAAGAAGAGTACCAGTTGTTTAAGGTAATAACATAGATTATGGTGTATATAAGTAAATTACACAAAAAAACTCATGTTGTTTTGTAGAAGAAGGGTGATTAAATTCTCTAGATTAATGTACTATTTTAAATGTGCAAGAACGTCCTCATTTTAGTGTATTTATTACCTTAATATTATGAAAATATTAATCTATTAAATGTGAATTGAATATTTTATAGGAATTTTAAAACAAAAACTAATCTCATCCCGAACTTAATACAAATTTTCATAATATTTTATTACTATCATATTCACGTATTTTACTAATTATCTTACTTATTCTAAGAAATTGAAACCAAAAGTGGTCATGGATTGATAAAACAAGAATTTTTTTAGCTACATAATAAATATATGATGACTTTGAGTGGAATTCCAAATTATATATTGAATCTACCACTAAATATTTTAGCTAAGGTCAAAGTATCAAAATCTATACAAAATTTATAAATCACTTTTATTTTAATCCATTTTATTAGGTTTTGGTGATTAAATAGAACTCTATTATGAAAGAAATAATTTATTATTAAGCATATCCTTTTAGCCATAATAAATAATTTCAAATTTATCAAAAATATTTATTAATACGCTTTTACTCATACATTTTAAATCAAGGCCAATCTAGAAAGTTGGTCAAACTTATAAACAAGATGTGTGATACCAAACAAATAAATGTTTAAAGTTTGAACAAACATTTTAAAATGAAAGTAAGAAGCCATAAATTAAGTTAAAATTGTTAAATTAAATTCTCGGTATACACATATTACCGTTTAGATACACTTGTAAAATTGTGGATCCTTCAACTACGTAGCAGAAACAAATTACTAAGGTGAAAGATTAAAATTAAATCTCAATATATTTTTGAATGAAAACATTTATAATAGTTTCGATTAAAGGTTTTTTACATCGGATTCCTCGGTGTTCGAATACCGGATGGGTTTATTGAAGGTAGTTTATCCTAATTGGCTTAACCCTAAACTTTCCCACACATGCGGGTGTATTTAGTCTAAATTCGGGCTCACTCTTAACTAAGTTAGCGTAATTATGTACAAATACACTTACAAATAAATATACATATATGTATATATTTATATATGTATATATATATATATCTGTGTGTGTGTGTGTTTGTAAACAACAGTATTTTAATGGTGTTAATACACATTTTCCAGACATACCTTTTGAGTTTGATCGAAAATGTTTATAACGATCTGGGCTTCGAAGAGAAAACAAACGAACCACACACGGACAAACTTCTTCGTAACTTGGTTCTCACGTGGGCCTGCAATTTGGGTCTGGAAAGCTGTGTATCAGCAGCGAAAGAAAAATCGCTCAGAAGATTGCGTCACCAAGCAACGTCACGTAAGTGATACGGAAATTGATATTTTTAAATGATTATAAAAGAAAATACCCTTATAAATCTAATTAAACTTAAACTATCCAACTGGGATCAATAACAAATAAGTAGTTGAAATTGTAACTCAGATTTGAAATTGACAATAAGATAGGCAACTTAAATTAATATATTCAATTTCGACCAAATTATAGTACCTTTGTTATGCATACACTAAAAGTTAGATACAGTTATCAAACTTTGGATCTGACATCTAGGATTTACAAACTATTACGGCATAAAATGAAACAAATAAAATCTATTTAACGATGATAAAAGACAGATCAAATTGTTTGTAAATATATAAATATAAATATTTGTTTCGATTATAGATCTTTGTTATGAAAAACTATATATCTTATTTGATTTTTTAAAAAAAAAGTGTTATGTTCCTTTATTTCTAGTATTCCTGCTGATGTATCCTCGGTGGTTTATTGTACTGCTCTTCGTGAAGGAGGCGAGGAGGAATGGACATTCTTGAAAGCACAGTACGACAGTTCAAATGTAGGAACAGAGCAGGTCTTATTGCTTACTGCTCTCGGCTGCTCTACGGGCACGCAAATAATTACAAAGTAAGATCAAGTTTAGTATAGTTAATAAGAAGCTCATAAATAAGTTCCCAGGAGAAACCAAGGAGCTTAAATATATATATATATTACTCCCAATGAAGTAACTTAAAGCTAATAAAATATAAAATTGGAACTTGTGGGTTTTAATAGTTTTATATTACTCCGCTAAGTATTATTATTATTATTAGCACTGCGTCTTACTACCCATTCGGGTTATACACACTTACGCTAATGTGCAATGGTAGGTTGATTATGAGATGAAATAGAGGACCTACAGTTTAACGTGGAATCCGAACCACGGTGGAGGCCTGGCATTCCCCCCATCCACAAGATGTATTGTCAGAAGTGAAGAAATGGTTTGGTAATCAGATAAATTTGTGCCAGGACCGAGGATTGAACCCCGGACCCCAGTCCACTAAGTAAAATGTTTAGTTATTAAGAAGGAAACTTTATTATTTATTAATAATTCTTTATGTGGGTGTACGAATGGGTGAGTAATGTTAGGTGGCTCCAATTCCCCACCTGTTCCTCAGTCAGTATGGCCTGGTTTCCTTAAGTACTAAAATATAATAATGGAAATAATATCGAGAATTAAAATAACAAGTGTTAAGATAATATTTTTTATTCCTCTTTTTTTCTCTCAAGTTATTTAGATTTGTCCATCAGCGCTGAATCTGGGATCAGAAAGCAAGATGCTTCTAGAGTATTCTCCGCCATCTACGCAAATCCTTCTGGAGTTGATATTGCGTTTCAATTCCTCACCGAGAACTACCAGAAGATATCTGAATTGTAAGACAATCAAAATTCAGCCTAATTTTAGTAGGAAGAGTCTTATATAAAAGCTAGAAAGATGAATATATATACATTTAAGTATTAATAGGTTATGTTATATTATATTATATTCAGGTGTAAAATTTGATAAATATTATTAATAACTAAATTATAACACTAACAAAATAGTAACATATTATCAATGAAAACTGCAAATTGTATGATTGTAATTTCTCAAAGGCCCTTATTACCAGAATCCTACTATAGATTTATCTAAAAGGTTTTAACGAGTTTTTAGTACAAATACATATTAAATGGAGTGTATAGTTCAATTATTAACTGAATTAACAGCGAGACGGCGTTGATCTAGAACTTCTTTGTTCACTATCCTCTTAAATTCTTGTGCAATTTTTCGAAATAATCATCCTCATCTATAATTCTTTTAGAAAAATCTGTGCCGGGACCGAGGATTGAACCCCGGACCCCAGCATAGAATAGTCAACTAGTTATTGAAATATATTTGTCCTTCTTAAAATACAATTATTTTCAGACATCTAAAACTATCAGAATTCAACGAACCGTTTATACCTTTTCATGTACAAAAATTAGCTAAGGGCTTTTAGTCCCTTGATCTTTACTTATAGTTTCCACTGTATCACTGATATACAATCTATTTTAAAACCACGTGAAAACATTTTAAACCCCAATGAACTTTGAACAAAAGACTCCAAGAGATGAATATAGTCATCATTTAAATACTCAAAAATAAATATCATGCCTATGGAAACTTAAATGGTTTGAATAACAGTCGGGTCAATTTTATTAAATTTCCGACGTGATTCAACATCAAGTGAATAAAACAAGAAACTCAACAAACCACCATAATATAATATAGCCTATATATAAAATAAGAGTATATTGATAGAATTAATCATTTAAAACAAGAACAAAATGAGTGTAGAGTGTACAAACTTGTCTGAATGTAGACATATATATCTTAAAACTGTCAAAAATAACCCGATCCGTCAAAAGCGACAATTGCCGATTACATAATATATTGAAGTATGAAAACATAAGTGTAGACCTAGTACTGTTAAGTTTCTCATTATTACTAACTATAAGTCCATTCTCCATAGAAGTGGTGGTAGCTGACAGCTAGCAGAGGATGTACAAATGATTAAAAGGAAGACATAATTTAAAACTTTTTTTTGTGTGTGAAAGTTTTGACTGCCAAAAATTACAACAAATCAACATAATACGGTCTTGCAAATCATATAGTTTGATGAGCGGATAAATAATAGTAGATCTGTTGCTAACTTTGTCTTTCACTTACCTACACTGATACCGCAGAGAATATATATTATGCCAACTGTCAAGACTATAATTATTTCAATAAACCTAGTAAGATAAAATTGTGTTTCATTCGCTTATAAATTGGTACCAAAAAAAGTTGATACTGTTACATTTCAGTTATGGAGGTCTAGGAACAATTGGAAGTATTCTTAAGGGAATTGCCGCAAGGATTTCAACCCAGGAGCAACTAATAAAGGTAGTATGATAGTGGATTGCTTCATTACAACCTAAAATAGCTTTTTTATGTAATCGTTTTCACCCATAGCGGAAGTCACGTGGTTTAGTGTGCCATACTCAAACAAATCGACAATTTTTCTTATCATCGCATCTCAACACTGATTTGAGTTACACGCTCATGAACTATATATGTTAAGGAAGAGGAAGGTTGAATTTAGAGGAAATGTACCCATATTCACGTGGAGAGAGAGGGTGGGAAAACATTTATGAGAAACCACTTTGTCATACGATCGGGATCAAAACACTATCTCCCCGTCATCTACAGTCTAGTCTAATTGTGAGAGCAGCACCTTAGACTATGCAGCCACCAAAGCAGGTGTTTCAGCTATTCAACTGTATAGTAATATATAATATTATGTTCTGACGGATCCCATAAGTGTATAAAACATTAATATATAGACTATAATCCTCTAACTATAAACAACAGCATATAGGTGGGAATACAGACACAGAGGTCAGTCTCATATTGTTTAGCTTGTCAACGACAGGAAGGTTGGAGTTCGAGTCCCGAAGGATTATACTAAGGGTGGTTCCCCTAAATGGTTTCTCACTAACTCAACACGTTATGAGAGTACACTTCCTTACTATACTATAATTATTTTTAATCTTACAGAATAGTGAAGCATTCGCATTTAAATGGAAGTAACGATAATTATTATATTTTACAGTTACAAAGCTTCGTAGCGGAAAACGAAGCAGCGTTGGGCGACGCTGTCACTGCTTCGAAGCAAGCGATAGAGACGGCCCAAGCCAATTTGGATTGGGTTGCAAACAACCGTGCTGCCCTCGTGACGTGGTTACGGGAACAATCACCAGCCGCGCCAGAGGTTACGACTTTGTTTACCCCCACCACCACTCAGGGCGCCACCTGTATCACTATCAGTACGACTCTCATAGTTTTAGCCAGTCTTGTAGCTTACTGGAGAGGGAATCCATAATAGGATGATTGTACTAAAATATGTTTTACTGAAGTAGATCATTTGTGGGATTGATTATCAAACATCGTCCCATAATTACTCGTTTTCAAGATTAGATTTGACTTTAACTGACATGTTATCAATCAATTTTATTGATAAAAGGCTCTTTACATTGCTATAAAATAATGTTTTCATTTTAAATATCTACATATTAATTTTAGAGCTTAAAAAAGTATTTTTGTTTTATATTTTCTGAATATTTTATAATTAATAAACGGGTCACAGTTCACTAAGGCATGTATAAAATAGGGTATTTTAAAACTTCCTTAAAAATATATTTCGTTGGCTATAATTTTTAAATTAAATATCATGAATCAATTTAAAATAATTTAAATGATACACAATGGTATATGCTGTGGATATATACTTATGATGAATATGTATATAACATTATGTATTAATTTTTGTTAAAGTTGCTTACAACAAACCAATAAATATTAATGTGTAACTTCAAAATAATTGTATAATAATACCAATAATAAATAATATATGGGCCGTAGATCAATTAGTAAAGATTTTCCAAATGTACTTTTATTATTCCTTATCTTTTCCTAATATATGGGTTAAAATGAAATGTTCATAACTGGATATCCCAAAAGGATTAACCATAAATATATGTATAATCAATCATGTATTGAGAAAAAAAAAGCCACTAAATTCAAATTACATTGGCATATATGTATCTAAAAGGTAATATAAAATTAAAGTTTAAGATATTTAAAATTAATGTATGCAGATTTAAATAATGGATAAAACAATTGTACTAATGTTAAGTATAAATACTAAACTTTATCATTTATCAATGCTCTAATCAATATGTATCACATAATTATATTATGAGGTATCATATTTTATCATATGTATGAGGTAGAATTTATTATTACGTTAAAACAGAATATTATGTTCGTCTATATTTGTATAAATGAATTTATATACAATATATTCTAATTAATTATGTTATTTCGTCATTGATAATTTTTTGATGCGATAATTATTGTAAATACATTGTAAATAATTAGTTAGTACCACAAAATAAACATTAAAACAAGTGTTAAATAAAAATGCATTTTTCAATCATACTTACATAATTTCTAAGGGTATAGGTAAAAGGTAATCCCAAATCATAGCTCCTTAATGAACCCTAAAAATTAATTAATCCATGGTATTAGTTGAAATTCCCCAAAAATGATGTTCTTTGCTACATAAAATGAATTATTTTTATATTTTTAGTACGCCATTCAAAAACTTACAATTAAATCAACAAATGATTTTAAAAAATAGCTAGATAAACTATTAGTACTGTACATATTTAATGAAGCCTCACTACCAATAATATTTTGCTAGGACCACTATATTTAATTATTTTGAGCACTTCTAAGAGTCATCTTTCAAATTAATTTCACTGAAACCATAATATAAATTTACAACATTTATACATTTGCTTAGTACTAAAATATTCTTATAAAAACAGGTATCATATAAATATATTTACAAAAACTAGTAATCATAGCCAATACGTGCATGTATAGTCGATTATATTGGACTCTTTCCAGGTATATTTAAGGTTTATGAGATCAGTTGTTGGTATTACTAGTTTGGATTAAATATATTTAAGTTAAATAAAATAAAAGTTTCTGTTAAATCAATAAGAATATCATTTCTAAATAAACTTAAGCTTGTGTTAGTGAACTAATCAGACAAAAGAATTTCGTAACTTTGATTTATTATCGCAAATAATTGATCAAACATGACAGTTATATCTTACAAGTAGCACTTGATCTTAATCACTTTGACTGGCTGACCGACAGCTATTGTAATCAAGAATTGAGATAAAATTCAATCTTTAAAACTATTGTATAAATAGCCAATGTGTTTCCAGACATATTATTTAATCGAGTTTATGTTTGGAAAGAAGTGCATTTGGGAAAATCACAAAGAGAAAGGTATTATTTATTCAATAAGGTTTCTTCATTGATTTTCAAAGTTAATTTTCTGCAATGAATAATATGATGAAGATTGGATAAAAAGATTATATTTAGATGTATAAATATGTCATATAGTTAATTTAATACTAGACAATAATATTATTATTAGCACCGCGTCTTACTACCCGTTCGGGTTATACGCACTTACGCTAATGTGTAATGGGTAGGGTGATTGTGAGATGAAATGAAGGACCTACAGTTTAACGTGGAATCCGAACCACGGTGGCGGCCTGGCTAGACAATAATAGAAACACTCAGAAATATTGATGTTTTAAAACGTGTAAGCTTAGTATTTTATATTGTAACGAGCAATTATACCAGACTATTATTTGATAAATTTTATTTTCAATATGACTTCATCTATTAAAGTAATTATATAATAAATATTTTAATACAATTAAACTGCTAAAATTTAGTTTTTAAATCACATCGATTCCCAAGAATTTTAAGTAATGACATACATAAATGATGGGGTAATGTATTTGTATTTAGGTTATAAGTGATTGCATGGTTATATGCGTTGGTCTCGTTATAGTACGTATTGTCGGTGGATGGAAGGCTTAGGTTTAAATCTCAACTGGGTACACTAGGGTCTCAGTAATGTAGATGCACCTATTTTAATAATAGCTCCCTTATCTTTTAAAATAGTCCGTTAAAAATCACGATATCACAGATACAATAATTATAAGCAAATATTTTCAAATAACGCTTTATAAATAACCTTAAAAGGAGCAAATTAGACAGTTAAAAAAATATCAAAAAATACTTTCATGTATTCATAAGTTAAGTCATGTTATTGATATTTAGTATTCACGTTTGATAGCTGTTTTCAACAACCATCAGAAAGCACTAATTATACATTAAAATGTTATCAGTGATAATCTCCAAAAAATATGTTTGTATATTCTTAAAGGTACTTCATATCAAAATCTTACTATAATCTTAGTTTTAGTTGTAGTTTTATTAACACCATGTATTACCACCCGGCCAATCCACACGCATGCAAAACTAACTACGCTAGTGGGTTAAGAAAGAGGTAAGTTTAATCTATGGAAAGTGTATCCCTATTTGTGTGGAAGAAGAGTTAATTTTTTTTAAAATTTCAATCTAATTACAACTACCAGAGATACCCCGATCTCCTTGTTATCAGGAGACCAGTATAACATGAGACCTTAGACCATCTGGTTACCAAAGCCGGTTTTAGTTAAAATTGTTTTGCAATCAATATTTCTGTAAATATATGTTAAATGTTAGATGTATGGCCTCTAAACAAAATAAAAAATATTCTAAAATTATTTTTTTCAGTATCTAATTGAGTCCTACATATATATCGCAGTCAGAAATGCTGCGTGTATCAACTGCGATCATCTTGACCTTCCTTTCTTGCACCTTATCGTCAGCTCACTTGAATTCCCCTTTAAGCTCGAGTAATGACACCACCGCTAGCACCCAATATCGTCTACCTGGTGACGTCATCCCACGCAGCTACGTCATAAAACTAATACCCAAACTCTATGGCGACTTCGTATTCAACGGGACGGTAGAGATGACCACCGAAGTTGTCGAGAACACCGGAACCATAACTTTCCACATAGACGACTTAGAAATAGACGAGGGCTCGGTGGTTGTGAGAAATCTCGCCACTGACATTACAGTTAATGTGACGAACCAAAATTCGATGAAGTACACAATTTCTATACCTTAACCTTGGAACAAGAGTTAGAAAAAGGAAATGAGTACAATATACTTATAAACTACAACGGTCACCATCGAGATGACATGAGAGGATTTTATAGAAGTTCATATGTTAATAGCACGGGGGATACTGTGTAAGTATTCTTTACATCATTTCAATGAGAGTAGTCTTTTATTTTTAGTAAGGAATGAAACAATTAGTAAAAATAGATGATTTTGTGGATCTTGACCCTTCAAAATAAAGTTGGGAGATTGGATATCTCTAGAAATTATTTGGAAGGTCTCGAAATAATTTAGACATTATACCCCTTCACAATAAATTTAGATTGATCCTTATCCATAAAAGGTTTGCAGTTATTTGTATACACTTAGACGATTCTTAGCGTGATCGTAATTTGGATTAGTTATTTTTAATCAAACTCATCTAGAAACTATTTGAAGAGTCCACCATAAAATTTATGAAATGTTTGTATTCTTAGAAGCTATTTTAGGGTGGTTTTCCTTCATAAAATTTTTGAAGTGGGTCTCTTCTGGCACATTTTTTTGAAAATTGGTTACCTCTAAAAGATATTTAGCGTGATCTTTGCCCGGAAAATATTTTAAAATTAAATACGCCTAAAAATTATTTGGAAAATCTTTGAAAATTCATAGCCTATTGAAGTTCAATGCAAGACCATCTTTCTGGTTCATATTAGAGTTTAAAAAAGTAGAATTAAATATATTTAGAGGGGGAAAACTAAGTTCAGGAGGGAGGATGTTTACAAGAAGAAAATTCCAGTCCTCCTTGATCCCACCACCATGGATAATTTAGACTCAAGAGCCTATCTCACTACCGATCAATGAGAAATGGTATATAAGATTACGTTCAAGCATAAAACGTATCAAAATGCTGTTTTATGCTTTCCTTACTTGATAAAAATGATATTAAAATCATTTTATAAACATTATAAACTATTCAATGATAATGTTTCAATTTGGATGGTCTGAAAGAAAATTTAGAGCAACTTCCCTGATATAAATTACACTTTTTTTTTTTGTAGGAAACTCTAGTTTAGGGCAATGTTTTTTGCATTTTGTGTAGCCAAACTTTTTTGTTAAAAAAAAATTATCCAGTAGCAGCATATAGTTTAATTTTCTTCACAAGATTACCTTAACATTTATTGAATATCTGTCAAGGGTGTCCTGGAATTTAATGACACCTTTGTGTTATGCTGGGGTGAGACGGGCACTTAAGTATACATAATTTGTTAGTTTATCTTAAAATAATAGCACAGACTTTGACGTGTAATGAACTAGTTTAACAGCTGAATGGTAAATAATAAACTTAGCACAGGACTTTTGACCGTGTATATGAACTAGTTTTACACAGCCTGAATGGTTAAAATAAAAAATTTAGCACAGACTTTGACGTGATATGAACTAGTTATACAGCCTGAATGGTTAATAATAATATAGTAAGTTTCAACTTCAACTCCGTTAATAAATTTAATCACAATATTAGGTTAATCTATATGCTGAAAACAAACTGGTGTTTATATATAAATATAATTTTAAAACAATAATATAATATAAATTTGAACACTTTTAAATTTTATAGTTGTATAGAGCTCCAACATTAAAAAAATATTCAAAATATCACTGAACTGTAGATAAATATGAAACAAAATATTAACAATTTTTGATAATTTTCAGGTGGCTTGCTTCTACTCATTTCGAGCCAGTTCGAGCCCGCAGAGCCTTCCCTTGTTTCGATGAACCGGCTCTGAAAGCCAAGTTTCAGATCAGCATCGCAGTGCCTGAAGGACTCCATGCAATCTCCAACATGCCGCTTAACAATACCGACCTGGAGTGAGTTCTTGGTTTATTAAATGTATAATATACTAGGACCTATACTAATATTCTAGTAGGAAGAAGATTTTATAGAAAATAGGCATAGATAAATGTGTTGCACTGGCGTCAAGTTTTCAACAGGGGCAAACTTAGAGGAACTGTTTAGGCAAATATATAGTGCAAGTTATAGGAAAATCCTTATTCGATTACAGTCCTCTAGCTTAAGATCTATAAAATGAACCATTTACCACCTTTCTACAACTTGTTCAGATCCCACAGTTTCCAAATTAATATTAACAATCTTATGGAATTACATAAACAGATTAATTCTATAGACAGTAATTTGGATGGCTATAACCCAAATCTTTGTCAAAAGGATTTATAAACATATGGAGATTAGTTGTATAAACTAAGGTGTAACATGTGGATAGGCTAATTGAGTAAAACGGCACTAATATTTACTAAATGGAGATTTTGAGAATGGCTACGTGAAAAAAAAAAGCGTATGTTTCTGATTATGACTAAATTACTGCTCTCAAATACAAAGTTATACTATGAAATTGTTTGCTATGTTTAAATATATAAATAAATGTATATGTAGTAATTACACGACTAGCTCGATAATGCTTAATATATATGAATAAGTTCATACTAAGCCCCTCTCTCCTATGTGATAAGTCTGAGTTTATGTGATGTATCTACTGGTGGACACGTTTCTATGGAGAAGAATTGGCTTATGAAAATTACAGAAAAGGTTTGTTTTTTTCCTTTTAATTGACGTTTGGAATGTATAACAGTTTTATAATTTTACTATCTATGAAAATAGGTTTTTTCATAACTCTCTTAGCTGCCAAAGCAGACGGAAATCAAATTGAATTAACTCTCAAGGGAACAATTTCTTAAAACCTTTCCTCTCTATTTCTATTATGTTATTAAAATGATGTGAAAATGATATTTAAAATTAGTTTAACACAGTAATTTATATAATTCATTCACAAAAACCTATAAATCTAACAAATCAATAATTATAAAACTGTACAAGTGCTTTTTAAAAATTATATTATGTTTTTGTTTTTTTCAAGCGAGGATCTCGAATTGACATGGTATCACATGAATGAAACACCCATGCCAATGTCTTCCTACCTAGTGGCTTTTGTAGTATCAGATTTTGAAAACACTACCAACAATTTCACCGCTGTGTGGCATAGGCCGGGTATAGACTCTCAGGCTACTTACAGCTCCTCCATCAGTCCAAAAACCATCAAAGTGCTGGAGGATTTTACCAGAGTACCTTACCCATTGACTAAAATGGACGAAGTTGCTGTACCTGATTTCTCCGCAGGAGCGATGGAGAATTGGGGGATTGTAACATACAGGTAATTGTTATTTCCAGTAAAGTAAGATCACCATAGGAACAACTTTATCGCACAGGCTTAACATTGATTAGATATACGTTCGTACTCAAATATGTGTTTTGTACAGATTCCACTTTTGAGAGATGGAATAGATGTAAAAAGCTGTATCAAAAAATATATTTCCCTGCCTTAGTTGTGTGCTTAGTGAAGCAATAGGAATTAAATATGACCTTCTGAGCCGGATTCAGAACCACAAAAAGTGGATGAATCCTTTCTGGAATATAAATATGTTCTGACACCTTAGATCAGCTTGTAAACAACATATTCATACTGATCTAATAGTTATGAGTTAAATTCTAGCATGGGCAAGAATGTATCACTATATAGCTTGTAGAAACCCTTTTCACGTAGTGTTAAGTTAACTTTTTAGTGATGGATTTAATAGTAAAGCTATTGTTTTTTATTTACGGTTATAGCAGCATCTAGATATCATATTCTTTAAATTGAAAAATTACACCTGGATACGGGAGGGTCCCGGGCTCGATTTATGTGTCCAGGTGTGATTTTTAAATTTAAAGAATATAACTTCCGATTTATGTGTCCAGGTGTGATTTTTAAATTTAAAGAATATAACTTCCTGGTGCTTTGTTATTCTATTTTTTTATAATAGTGTTTGGAATCCTTAGACCCCTTTTATTCCAGATATTAATTTTATAATCTTAAAAGTCTCATGAACTTCAAGCTATTTACGAAATTTTAATTTTATTTACACCAAAAAGTATAGTTTATTTCTAATAGTTCTTGAAATTTTCTCCCGTATTATCCTCCAATTTAACTTCCCTTCCTTTTTGAATTTCCAATTTTAAGATTTTATGGGTTCATGGGTGCTAATTTTACATTTTAAACATATTTAAATTTTCCTTTACATCAATATATGGCTTCTAATACTATTTTGGAAATATTCAACAATTTTAACAAAGCCATCCTCCATTTTGTGGTTATTAATTTTTCTTAATTTCAGCCTTTAATAATTGAATAGGACCCGATTGCCAAAGTTCAATTTTCTATCTAACATAAAAGGTTTTCCTGGCACTCAATTTTGAAATTTTACATTATTAGTTGTTAATAAATAATAAACAATATTTTTTTAAATAGCACAAATATTCGGATTTTAGCTATTGAACTTTTAAACAAAATCTTAATAATAATAATTATTTTTTAATAATAAAATTTCTCCATAAAAAAAAAGATGATGAGCCTTTACCATTTTAGTACCTTGTCAGGTGGAAAATCACTGGCATAGATATTGAATAAATAGTCCAAGTAGATAAAATAATCAACATTTTATCTTATCTCAAATACTAACTGTAGTGTAAACTTAATAGTGTTGAAATGAGTAATAATATATTTGACAAAGTAGAACATTGAAGATAAAATGATCCTCGTCATTGTCTGAAAATAGAAATTACCTCTAATCACAGACATCACTACCTCATGATTACAGTTGGGAGGAGGAGTGGGGGACTGAAAGGACACTTTAAAACTTGAATAAAAATTTATTTTACTAACATAATTTATTTATAGTCATCTAAATCAGAAATGTTAATAATAATTTATTCATTGCTTCACGCGTGAATTTTAATTTTCTCAAATGTAACAATTACATTTGTATATTTCGGTACTAATTGGTCATAGTTAAATATGTTATTTGGGATACTTATCCCTTCCTGTACCCTCAACTAACGAAACCCGTACCCTTATTTATTTGTGTTTTGAGATTATTTCTCAAATAGTTACGTTTATATCTTTTAGTTACCTCTGAACAAACACTTTAAGATGTCAGAGTTACATTACCCTCTGACACAGTTAGCAAGAAGCCGGTAATTTATCCATTGTTGAGTGTGTTAGAAAATGGCTTCACGTATCATAATATCCTAATCTATCCATGATAATTTTGATGTATTTACCCCAAATACACAAAGGAATCAATTTTACTACTTAGAGATTAAAATGGATTAATATTTTATTAGGAGTATAAAGTGTGTAACTTTGAACTATATATTATATAAGAAATAAGCTAAAAACTTAATTCTAAAACAGACAAACTATTAGAATCCTCAAACCCCAATTTAACCAAAAGAAGGTTTTTTATCAACCATGTTAGGAATACAACTCAGAAGCCTTCGCAAGTGATTCGTTCTCGAATCTCAGTAGTTGGGCTTAAATCTGATATTTACAGAACAATACTTAGAATTTTTAAAATCAAATATAATTTTAATAAATGTAAATTAGGTGAACAATGTGAAATAAATTTCTTACTTAGGTTTGGGCATTTTGAGACTATAATGGTGGATCTAGTGATGAATCAAATATAATATGGTAGAATGTGTGGAAGGAAGGGGTAGGCCATGACATTGGAAGTCATGGCTAAATGTTGTAGTTGAATGTGTGAAAAATAGATACATTAAGAGTTTTAAGCATAAAAATACATGTATGACTCGATGTATGGCTATTGTTGAAGTGAAGGGATTATGCATGAATAGAGAAGTGTGGAGAATGTTAATGAGGATGGAATAAGAACGAAGTTTTTGTTTTTTGAATCATATTTACAGTTTATGTCTAACTCGTGATTAGTATGTATGTATGTATGTATGTAGTATGTATGTATGTATGTATGTATGTATGTATGTATGTATATGTATGTATGTATGTATGTATGTAGTAAGTAGGTACGTTTGCACGTAGTTGCTATTAATTTGGTAAATTAAATCTAGTTGAATCACATCACCATCTTTAGGAGTGAAGCAATTATTACACTTAGCAAACCCATGCTTTCTCTTCTTGTTTTTGTTTCGATTCCCACAGAGAACGTGAACTGCTCTTTGAGGAAGGTGTATCAACTTCGTCCGATAAGCAGAGCATAGCCACAGTAATCGCCCATGAGTTCTCCCATCAATGGTTCGGTGACCTCGTGGGACCAAGATGGTGGAAGTTTATCTGGCTAAACGAGGGCTTCGCCACCTATTTCCAATACACTGCCTCCGCATTGGTAAATCAACCAGGTCTTGTTATCTTTATCTCTCATTTCCCTTAAGATTCCCCCACTTCTGGTTTGTTGAAACATTCTGAAGAATAATGTGTTTGTTTGTTTGCGACTAAGACTAATTTCCCCGTGTATTTTTTAATAGAGGATTGTAGGGAAATCCAGAAAAGGGCAACGTTATTACATTTTTTTACATCAAATCATTTATTTTGATAAAAATAAAATACTTTTACAATAGAAATATATATATAAATGTTATTCAATTTGTGATATCAATAGTTCTTGAATATACGAGTATATCAATGGTATCCTTGTATTTAATGATAACTTCTTATATCCTATTAAAAAGTTTTGCATCTAATGCCACTTTGCGGATCGCAGATACTCGACAAGTGTGTACATCACCATCTGAAGAAAATTGAACTATATTTTTCTACTGGAGAAGTTCTTGAATAATTTTGACCAAAAAATAGATTTGCTTTAAAAACTGCAAAAACATATTTTCTCACATCACCCAGACTCCCCCATAAGAGCCTGTAGTTAATACAGCTTGTATCAAACATCTCATAGTATCTTATTCTGCTTATAAAACCATATTTAAAAAAATACAACAAAATGAAAAATAATTATTCTAAAATAAAAAAAACTAGTAAAATTATTCTTATTTTTCTCTTGAAAATGCATAACTCGCACTCGAATAACTGTTCTTGTTTTTAACGTAGTTTTGTGTCTATTCCACGCTTAATTGATAGCTAAATTTGTTATAGAGGGCTCTACGCGTACTTGTTAGTTAAAATAAATGCATTCTCTAAAGCAAAGTAGAATATATTTAGTAATTGTCTGCGCCGAAACACAGTCTCTTATTTTATATGAATATGTTTGTTTCTGCCATGCGCTAGGCCTTCATGTTCTATATCGTCTGAGTCCCAATAGTCTGCAATGTAGTAATCACGATCTAAAGTGCTCTTCTATTTATTATTAGTAATATTTCTCTTTGAGATTTAATTATAAATCTAAAATCTCGCGTTCTGATATAAACTTGACCACTTGTGTATATACTACTATCTTCGTAGGAATAACCTTATATGATGTCTAGAAAAGTCATATATCAACGTTCACGTGTTTCCACTTCAAGTCAAATGACCTGCAATTGTCACTTTTGGTAGATGTTGCCAGTAACCACATAAATAGGCCTACATTAATAATATAATATAATGTTATCAATGATATCCACAGAAAGGATATGAAGGATGAATTTTGTTATTTATAAAAACCAAGATAAAGGTCTGTAAAATAGTTTTATCTTTAAGTAAATATTATAAAATATTGCTAAAGGGTTTAATTTTAATAAAATTCATAGAATAATGTTTTCTAAGAATATATTTCATCTTGTTCATAAATCATATATGCATCGAGAGAAACAAAAGTAAATATTGTATTAGAGTTTGAATATTCCTAAGTTGAATATATTAGTATAGGAAATCTCTTAATCTAAAATAAAGTTATTGTAAATAAGTATAATAAGTTCCTTGGATGAACTACGTGATTTGAGGCACCTTGTTCCAGGTGGAGACTGAGATGAGACTGGATGAACAGTTCGTTATTACTCAACTACAAACGGCTTTAGCAACTGATGCGCTCGACACATCGCACCCTATCACTAATGACGTCGACTCACCGACTGAAATTGGCCTCATGTTTGATGACATATCATATAATAAAGGTAATAAATTATAAGTTTCATAAAATAAATCAATGGGTACTGAGCATTTAATATAGTACTTTAAAAAACAATTTCTCAAGAAAGCTACAGTTAATCTTATATTTGTTTAGTTATCACTTTAGGTAATCTATTATGAGGTTGTTTAAATCCATGGAGTAGGCTTAAGGAAGGTTGTTGAAATGCACCCACATTATATTATTATTATTATTATTATTAGTATTATACACCGCGTCTTACTACCCGTTCGGGTTATACGCACTTACGCTAATGTGTAATGGTAGGGTGATTGTGAGATGAAATGAAGGACCTACAGTTTAACGTGGAATCCGATCCACGGTGGAGGCCTGGAATTCCCCACATTCACAATATATCTTGTCAGAGGTGAAGGAAGGGTTTGGAAATCAGATAAATCTGTGCCGGGACCGAGGATTGAACCCCGGCCGCCAGCATAGAAGTCTGACACCTTACCCCTAGACCACCAGGTCACCCATGTTCTTATAAAGAGAATGGAATTACTAGAGCTTTTGATATTAATCAGCTCCGTGGTATAGTGGTCAGTGCATCTGGCTACGATCCTATGGGTCTCGGGTTCGATTATCGGCTGGTACCATGGATTTCTTTACAGTAAGAGGAACTACCCCAACGTTCACCCTGGTTTGATAAGTTAGGCTTAAGGACATACCTGGCTACACACCTTCATAAAAAAAGCTATAAATAACATTTATAAAACTATTTCTATTGTATAAAGCTAAGACATGAACCCCAGATTCTCATCAGCAGCTACCTCTTCTAATGAAATCTTCACGAATTAAAGTCTGTAATATAAATATTTTATTCAATATTTATTTTTCCCTAGTAGAGTGATGTTTTTAAAATAAGTATGATGGCCAGTAAGTATGATAAGCCTTAAGTTTTTAACAATCAATAGGTTCGAATAAACAATTCATTTTGAGATCATGACTGACAAACTTTAAAGAAAAAACAACAGTTGTAGTATGTTAAGTATATGAGATACATATTCCAGTGAATTGACTAGTAAACTCATGTAATATTTATATAAATATATTAAGAGATGAAATTTTTATATCACGTCACCTGATTATTGATTGTTTTCTTATCTAATGGCATGTTTAAGGAATAAAAGTTCAGTCCTAGCATGCTATCTGTAAAAATATATTTAGAAAAATAGCAGACACTTTCTATGATTAGCAATTATTTACTATGTATTTAATATTTGATAGTAAATGTATACCCAAACTATACGTTATTATGATAAACCAATTATAATTAATATATTTTACTTTTCAGCTGGATCCGTTATTAGAATGATACAGCATTTTCTGACTCTAGATACATTTCGCAGTGGTCTTAACCAATATCTAAATAGTCAGTAAGTATCTTTAGCTATTGGTACACTCACAGTTTGACTGTTGATATTTTAATATCACTAAAATATAATATAATCACTATGAAATTAGTCACACATTATATTAAAATAAACATATGCATCTTCATTCACTGTAGGAATTACTCTCTGAAAGGTATTTTTTCCTATCAATATCCTACTATATAATAGATTTATGGTAGGGAAAAAGGCCTTCCAGTAAACAATTCCTACGCTGAACAGACTTTATTTATTTATAATTAATAATTTTACAATAGATATGTATACATCTACCTTCTATAGAACGAAAACTAAACCGACGATCTAACTTGAATTTAATACAATGGAATTTTTTTTTCTGATAGCTTATATCAGTCGGCAGCTTGTTAGTCTACTAAGCTAAAGATTCTGAGTTTTATTTCCGGTATGGCTGAAAAATGTTCATTGCTGAAATGTGGGTTTCCCCTTTCATAGAGATGAATTAATGCCTTGCGGCTGAATTTTGTGTCTTGTCTATATTTAAGTTGGATTTTAAGAAGTGCTCATATATAATGAGTTGGTTCAGAAAGTGACGTTAAATAGGGTTATCTCAAATGAATTATCTTAAGTTCTCAATGTGTATTTATATTTTACATAGTAAAAAGAAAACTACATACAAATTAAGCATGGACTAACTAAAATATAAAAACAAATATTTTTTTTAGCGGTAATGATACAGCTGAAGCCAACGACCTGTTCAAAGCCCTTGAAGAGCAGTATAAAGAAGACTTTCCCAACCCTGAGTTGTCGGATGAGGAGTTGCAGGATGTTTTCGAATCTTGGACCCTCCAGATGGGTTACCCCGTCATCACAGTCACCCGGGACTACACTTTAGGAACAGTTAACGTCAAACAGGTTTGTTTGGAATAAACGGTCTCAGAACAACTCTCAGAGATTAGAAGCGTTAACCCTTGGTTACCGGCACAAAAGACTTGACTTTATTGAGCACTTGGTCCATCTATCAATTTATTGTTTCCCATGAAGACCCGCGTTGCACACAAAGTTGTCAGTCTTATCTGGTTTGGTTTTCTGGTGGATGAGATCAATTCTAATCCTTGACTCACGGTCGGGTGTAATGGAAGTGGCTTTGCACATATTGTGAGCACTGTGATTTTTTTCAAATTTTCTCCACACTAATGCTAATATAAATAATTACCTTCCTCCAAACTATCTTCCTCATCTTTATCAGATGATTAAGCTATTAAAAACTTGTGTGTCCACGTAGCTGGTGTCACGATTTAAGACGTCATTTTTCGAACAAACTGGTTTGCCACCCTTTTCTGTGGCCGCATAGTCTAAGGTGCTACTCTCGCAATAGACTAAACTGCTGAAGACGGGTTGATCAGGGTTTGATACAGGTTGGATGTACTTAGATTTTTTTCCCAATTTTTCCCACTCTCACTCCACGTAAATGCAAGTGCACTTTTTTCTAAATTCAACATTCCTAATCCATGTTAGCATAATAAGTAATCCAACATAGGCGTATAGCACGAAAGGCTAATAAGAAGTGGTGCTAAAAAAAATCTGGATAGCCACTTACGGGAAGACCAGAGCTTGAATCCCAGTAGAATACATTGCTTTTTATTTCTAAATGGTTTCTCATCATCAATCCACAAAAATTTGAGTACACATCCAATCAGTTATATCTCTCTAATACCTACGTCCCTATTGTAAATATGCAGGTAGTCCGGACGTTTAGAAAGACGTGCTGTATTTAAATAATTATGTGTTTTAAACGTATTATTAAAATTATTATTATTATTATTATTATTATTATTATTATTATTAGCACAGCGTCTTACTACCCGTTCGGGTTATACGCACTACGCTAATGTGTAATGGTAGGGTGATTGTGAGATGAAATGGAGGACTTACAGTTTAACGTGGGATCCGAACCACGGTGGAAGCCTGGCATTCCACACACATTCACAAGTTGTGATTATTGCACATCTTGTGGGAGGTGAAGGAAGGGTTTGGTAATCAGATAAATCTGTGCCGGGTTTGAGGATTGAACCCTGGACCCCAGCACAGAAGTCCGACACCATACCCCTAGACCACCAGGTCACCATTTTTGAAAATAATATATTGAACAGAAGGGCTTGCTCACAGTTACTGAACTACTGGCGCAATCATTTCTGACCCGAAAAGCTGGAGCTTAGTTAAAGTTCTAGGACGTTTTATAAAAATTCACCTTCCTTGTATTTTGTCTTTAAATGATTGAAAGTGGAGGATTTGTATTGTTTGGCTGAAGGACGTTTGACACAAATAGGGTAAGAATTTTTCAGAAAGCTAAATAATAAATGGCGTATTGCTAGGGAAATCAAGACTTGTTAAAACTGTAATGGTTAATAAGTTATCATTGATTCCCCCCAAAAAGCGAGCCATTTGGAACAAATTATAGAGAACGTTTGGCGCAGAACCAGTAAGTTAAATGGGAGATCTTTTTGACCAACCAAGATAAGATGTAAGGTTTAAAAATAGTTTGAATAATCATTACATTTAAGCATACCTACACAAATATAATATAATATAAACTACTAACAAGCGAACTCGTCAATTTGCACTGATATAATATAGCCTATTATAACATAACATACCCTAGCTATAAGGCAATAAACCTTCATTTTTGTAGGACCCAGCCTGACATAACAGTACGCCCACTGGCTTCTTTGGTGCTGAGTGATAGCTCACAGCTGACAGCTGACGGCTTTGAAATGTTACCAAACCAAATCCCTACGCCGAACTATATGATCTGAAAAAACATGATTTAGCAGCTGTCATTTATGACAGTCAAAATTTAGGTATATACCTAAATGTTGACTGTCAGAAGTCATCTGTGAGCTATCAGTCAGCACCAAAGAAGCCACGAGACTACTGTAGCTATCAGGCAATTGAACAGACTCTGGCTATAGAAAAGCAAATTATAAGTAAACAGACATACAAGGAAGGATTAGAAGGAATCTTCACAATGCGCGCCAAACGTCCTTGAGCGACCTTGACGAAAATACAAATTTTTAAGGTAGGATAATTCCAACGTCATACTTGTATATTTTATTTTTATTTTTGCTTTATGTCTTATCTCACCCACTAAGCTTTAATTATTTAACTATACTAATTATTTTGGCATAAATAAGATTGTGTCTAATGGAAATATACCTACATTTAAATGTAGGATGAGAGCAAACCAATAAAGAAAACAACCCATTGATACAGATACGGGAGTCGAACCCATATATCCACGCTATAGGCAAACTAGACTATATGAACTTGACGTTTGGTCTACTGTCCACCGGTGCTGGCAGGTCATGGTTATTATGAGCCCGTAGTATTACGTGAAGCAATACCAGTTAATTAGTCACGTTCTGATAAGAAGGTATTTTATTTTACTAACGCTATATTTTGAAATAGCCACAATCATTTTTAATTGGACAGCTATACTTTCACGTATCCATACGTCAAGTCATGTGATATAAATCTGACAATTTTATGTGGTATTATAATAACTTATAAAAAATATACAACTAATAAACTGGTATATATATTAAGAAAGTGTATATTTTCTAAAATTATATTCCTATAGAAATTCTAGTATTCATTTATTCTATAGGTAAATTATTAGGAATAATTTATTCAATAATACAACAAACAAGCTATTGCTATACATTTTACCAGCACTGTTGAAATGATCTTGTCCTTTGTATGAAATACAGGAGCGATTCTTGTTGACGAGAAATAATACAGCGGCTGATGAAGATTATAGTTGGTGGGTACCTCTGACATACACAACGAGTGAAGAACTCAACTTTATCAACACTCAACCAAGGTGTGGCTCAATAGAACTGAGGAGAGCAAGAATCTTACAATTTTAAACATAAAGGAACAGGATTGGCTTATCTTTAACATTCAACAGATTGGTAAGGACAAAGGTCTTTTTTTTAGCTCTGGGTCTTACCACCCTTTCGGTTTATAGGCTTATGTACTAAGTAATGATTTTGGGATTAGTAAGGTTATATTTTTAGGATATACATAAGTATATAGGATATATACTTTGAGTTTAAAACCATTTTAGGTAAATACTCAGTGTACACGACCGGGAATTTGAACCTTGATCTCTCTGTTAACGACAGTCGAGTCTATTGTGAGAGTAGAGCCTTAAACCATGAGGACACTGAAACGTGAAGGGATAGAGATGAAATTATGTGTATACAAATCAATCATATGTCTTGTTTATAACATCGCACCTTTATTTTTATTTCACATAAAGACTTTCCGCATATGCTTGTATAGAAATTTGTTTTTATTAATTTTGTGTTAGAAGAATGATAATTATCGGGCTATGTGATGAACATTCAATGAATATTTTCTAAATTAAAGCAATTTCACTAAGAACCTTGCTCATATTTCTTTAAGGATTTTACCGAGTGAACTACAACGCTACCAACCGGAAGATCCTGATGTTTCAACTGAACAGGGACGAATATGAGGTCATATTTCCAATAAACACGTCTCATTTTACTTCTAGGTTTCTACCGGGTGAACTACGACACCACCAACTGGAATATCTTAATCTCCCAACTGAACAGCGACCAATACGAGGTCATCCCGCCAGTGAACAGAGCTCAGCTATTGGACGATGCCTTCAACCTGGCCAGAGCTGGATTGTTGGATTACAGCATCTTGTTCAGTCTCACCGACTATCTGGCCAGGGAAACTGACTATATACCCTGGTACGCCGCTTTTAAAGGATTCTCCTACCTGAATACAGGATTACAAGATTCTTCTGAAAATGATTACTCTATATTTAAGGTAAGGATTTTTTTAAAGAAAATATATTACATTCAATAAGAACTCACACAAGGTAAAGAATTTCGACATATCATTAACATATTTCACGTTGTATAGATTATTTAATTAGTCAGAAATAATTAATTCATGCCTATTAAATTATTTTAAGTATTGAAATATAAATATATTTTAAAAATTATAAATGTTTCCATATAAGACATTTGCCCAAATATTTGCTATATTTATTTATTTTTAAGGTAAATGCATTAGTCAACCAAATGTTGGTGAACTACTTTTTAATCCGCAAGACATCGTTAAAATAGTTCCTAGGCAATATTCTGATATACAATTCTTAGAATTGTTTCTTATAGAATCACAAAATAAAACATGTTTTATACTAAATTTAAGAATCATAAGTTATTTTGTAATATATCAAGAATATTTCCAATAAACGTATTTCTATAACGAGCTATTTTATCATTAATTTAGAAAGGGTGCAACACGTTGATTTCAGAAATACGTCTTGCGTCTCCTGGACAAAGCTTACCGCCAGTTGGGTTTCCAGGAGAAGGAATCTGACGATCACGTAACAAAACTGAACAGAAACCTGATATTGACTTGGGCTTGTAAACTTGGGTCAGAGAGCTGCACAAAAACAGCAACAGATCTGTTCCGTGGTTTATTGAGCAGAGATGATAAGTACGTTGCTTGCATCTTCTCTAAAAGAGGATATTTAGGAAAACAAATTTTTCTTTTTTGTGTTTAGATTATTAAATATATAAGTTGTATTCTTAAAATGTATTAGTTATTGAGTTTAGTAAGATATTATAGTTTAAAAAAACTAATGTTTCATATAGTAATTTATGATTAAAAAATAAAATTAAGGATTTATTACAAAGTGGTGTGCTTAGGTATATTTTAAACAAATAAATTATGAAGTTGTTTTGGCTGTGTTGGAAATTGTTAATGTAATACCTAGTTTAATCTTTAAAACAATGACTTTATAATATTGAGTGTTCGTATTCAATAATTTCAAGTGGAAACTTTAGAGCAAACATTTGGAGTTTATTGAGTACATTATATTCCAGATTTCATAAATATTAATATGTATACTTATATTGTATCGTATAGTGCCAGTCACACAAAATTAGCTCACATAGAGTGTAACATTTTTTTAAACATTCTAAATTTTAAAGTAAGGATCGATATTTAATATAAGATATTTCTCTTTTTTTTTTAAATAATTGTTTCAATTTACAATGTTGTTACTTTTATTATATTATATAGAGATTAAAATTGCATAATTGGTAATTTGAAAACCAGATATAATGTAGAGTGTAGTATATTTCAATGGTTCCTAAATTTTCCATATCGTGGACTCCCTGAGTTATGACAAATCACCGCGTCCCCCCCCCCTCCCCCCCCCGTTACTAAATTACTCCTGCCATATAAGATGGCATTAAAAACCTACGCTCACATTTATAGTATTCAACGTAACAATTTCATATTTATAAATTTAAAAAAAAATTACTAGCCGGATATTAATAGAAAAAATAGATTTTTATGCAAATGGTGAATAGCGATTATATTTTCATATGATGTGAAAATAAAATATTAATTGAAACTTTATATTTGTTTCGTGGACTCACCCCAGGTTGGGAACCAATGATCTAGGCTAAAATGATGGATATATTTTACGGATGGGACGGTAACTGAAAAACTAACTATACAACTTGTCTTTGTTAGTGAATCGTGTACACTTTCCAGGGTATCTCCAGATCTACAGACCGCGGTGTACTGCACTGGACTAAACCAAGGAGGCCCTGAGGAATACGATTACTTGTGGGGAAAATTCTTGAGGTCGGATGTATCAACGGAACAAGTCCTTATCCTGGGAGTACTTGGATGCACCGCAGATGAAGATTCTGCGCATGCGTAAGAGAGAAAAACATAATACACGACCTTGATATGTTTCGGATTATTTAAACTTAAATACCTGTTTTTTTTAAATGAAATCGAAATATTAAACTACTATTAATAGAATTACATTAACAAAATGATTATTAAAAGTAATTAAATAGCAAATAATCATGAAATAACAACATAAAATAATTACTTATAATTAATGTCAAAAACTAAAATAATGAATTATTAATGATGGAATAACAATACTGAGATATATCTAATATAAAGAGACGGACAAGAAGTAGCCATATAATAATAATGAGTATAATGAAGTTTAAATAATCAAATAATAAACCCAGTAAGGAATAAAATCAAACAAAATTACTGTAGTAAAAATAATGTTTATTACTCCCCCAATACCAAACTATTAATTTTTTGTTGAATATTTCTTCACTCTTAAATTTAGTTATTATTATATTATAATTTAGTAGCGCGTCTTACTACTCGTTCGGGTTATACGCTTTAAGTACTAAATACGCTAATGAATTGGGAATTGGGAAGGTTGAATTAGAGGAAGTTAATCCACATTTGCGTGGAGGGAGAGTGGAAAACCATTTAGGGAAAAACCCCCAGTTCACCCGACCGAGAATCAAACCTTGATCTCCCCGTCGTCGGCGGTCGAGCTCATCATGACTAGCGCGTTAGCCAACTACGCCACCGAGGCGGGTTTAAATTTAGTTGTTTCTTGCAATACCTAACCTACGATGACAGAAAGAGGAAGTTTAATATTTAAGCAAATACGTAAGTAATCACCCAGATGAAGGACGGGTGTCTTATCGTTGCTTCAATTTCAGTTTCAAGTTTAAGAATCAAATAGCCAAATCTATTATTTATGATTATTAGTGAGGATTACTCCATCTAAATATCATATTCTGAAAATTTAAAAATGACACCTGGACACGGGAGGCTCGATTTCGGTGTCCAGGTGTCATTTTTCAATTTTCAGAATCATTTAAAGTGATCACGAAGATTCCTTTAATATTCCAGCCCGTTTTAACGGCCGTTTATAACGTTTCAGCATAGTTATATGATGTTTCTATAAAGTACAATTACTAATTATATACATAGGTGGTTTATTTTTAAAACAATTTGACATTTTTAATGTACATGCCTTTCCTGTACTATATCTTTAAAAAAATCTTCCATCTCTAAACTTTTATTTAAATGGTTTATTGCTTGTTTCCTCTCTTTAAAAGTTTTAAATTAAACAAAAAACATTCGTTTTCTATTTCGTTAAAAGTGTAAAAAAAAATCAACTTTTTAGTAAAATTTGGTCACCCTATGCCCATTTAGGATATACAGTAGGGATACAATATTAATAATACATTATTGTAATAAGTGTTTATGAAGGTGCCTACTTTTCAGGCGGTTAGCGCGTTGATACCATAATATATTAATATATGGTGCCATTGAATCAAATGGTGAGCGATATAAGAACCACTTGCTTTCTTAAGAGTACCCTACTGAATTCCCAATCAATGCAAATGTTGCGTCATCACTCCTCCTTCCCAGGAGTAATTATCTCTGTTGGAGGTAGTTCAGATGGTTACCAACCCCTCTTTTTCACACGTTGGCATATTTAAGGCGGGGTGCTAGTTAGCGCGAGTTTAGGGCAGCATTTTTGCAGTTTTTATAACACAAACATCTTTTGACCAAAATAAATCAAATATTTCTTCTATAGAAACATAGAGTTTTGTTTTCTGCACATGCTAATCTCAACAGTTGTCGAATATTTGTCGTCAGCATGGCGGCATTTGGTGACAAACTTTTCTCTTTATTTAAAAAGTTTGTCACCAAATGCTGCCATGCTCATGACAGATATTCAACAACTGTTGAGATTAGCATGTGCAGAGAACAAAACTCTATGTTTCTATAGTAGAAATATTTGATTCATTTTGGCCAAAAAATGTTTGTGCTATAAAAACTGCAGGATTAATGCACTAAACTCGCGCTCACTAGCACCCCGCCTTAAACTCTGTTTTAGCATTTCATGCGACCAAACATGTTCCAAGGCTCCATCGTATTCGCCGAAATATATTTTGACGTCAACAGTATTGTGACATCCCCCGTGGTTTATTCCTTTATTGACATGTTAGGATCCCAAACCAGCGCCTGGGTTGAGTACTTTTACCCCAGCAGCAACAGTTTGGGTAGGAGAAAGAAGTTGGAGGGATGCCTAAAGTCCGTATCACACGACACTAGCTCGTACTTGAAATCCAGTGTGCTAGCTAGTGCTAGCTAGCACGTCATCATCTAGCGTCGTGTGAATCAGAAAAAGTATACTGGTTCTGCCACTTGGTACTGGCTACCATAATAGTTGTGAGGATAGAACACGTGCTATTTTCGTACTAGTTTCGACACTAGTCTGTGTAATTCAACCAATCAATGCGTGCTGAGACTGTTGTGTAGAGAAATGGAATAAATGACGCCAACATGGTCATTGGATGTGATTTTGTTGTTGGCAGGAAGTTATCTTAAACATCCTTGTTTATATAATACCAAATTGGCACAGTATGACAATATATTTAATATATATACATTTAATTTAAAACATGTCATCTAAACACGACAAACTGTGTTCCAGACCCAATTTTAATCTAAATAAACTTGATAGCATGCCAACCTTGGTCGGGTTTTATTTTTAGAATATAAAGTGTGCGTAAGCCTAAAAAAATATCATTTGTTTATAAATGATACTGTACTTGGACACCCATAGGCATAGGGACCTCTGACCACATTGTAAATAAATGCATACAAATTTAGGGAGCTACTAAACGTTTGTGTAACCCCGAATGTATATTACCTAACCTCCGAATGGATCATATTTATCATTCCTGAGACCATTATTTCGTCTTTCCCAACCAGTCCCGTGTCTATATTATTTTTCCTACGCTCCCTCTAATAATTTTAAATATCTTTATTAGTAATTAATGCAGCTGCTGACCCAAAATTAATCTCTGACGTTCAATAAATATTTGCACTAGAACCTAGTACCAAACTAGCAGCGTGTGAATACTCTAGTCCCGTTTCTATTGTACTAGCTATTATACAGATATCTAGGCGCTAGCTAGCACACTTGATTTCTAGTACAAGCAAGTGTCGTGTGAAACGGGCTTAACCGAGTCTACAGGTTGCGTTTATTCACCGATAGTATTAAAACACGAGAGGAACCTGGGGTCTCTTCTGAGGGTCTTAGACCAAGGCCTCAACCCCCCACACCCCCAAAAAATCCTCATGAAACAACATTAAAATGGAACAACTCCCGTAAATAAAACACAACCAACCAAAATCAAGTATGCTCTTTAACACAAATCCTTCCTGAACATAAGGTGTTCAATAAAATACTAAATGGGTCAGAAATAATGAGTAAAAACATCGTGTAGGGTATAAAATCAAAATGGAAAAATTTTAACCTTTGTCTAGGGTCATCGATCACAAGGATGACGTCGCCGGGAAATACCCAGGATGTATTCAATGGTGTTGACCGTTCGGTAAATTTTGTGACAGTACGCTATGTCAATGACCTGGGGAGGTGTAGTGTTGACATCGAGGAAATTCCATGGTAGAGGAGGGAATTACTTTACCTTAGTGGGATGGGAGGTAAAATGAAAAGAAGGTGTCCCAGGAAGAGTGTTTTCAAACGCCAATATCACAACCTAACTAGGTGACAAATATGAAAAACGAACAAAGTATTTGTGTGTAATGATTTAAGTTTGAAAAAAATTAGAAATAAATTAGCTTTAAATCTATTAAATATCAAATTTGACGCACTTTTACTTTTATGTTTGTTGTAAATGCTTTGATTTCTTCATGAAATTCAATTCTAGATACGTTCCTGAATTCAAATTTAATGAAGCCTTCGTTAAGAACATATTATATTTCCTGTTACGTAACCAAATGTTTATTTTTATTTCTATAGCTTCTTGAATCAGACCATAGGCCAAAGTTCTTCCATTAGACAGCAAGATATTTCTACAGTTCTGCCCTCTGTTGCCGATAATGGACACTTGGACTTTATAATCAGCTATATCATTAAATACTACAAGGTCATCGCTAATTTGTGAGTACACTCTTAGTTTTCTTGTAATAACAGTAAAAAAAAACCTAGTGTCTTACTACTCCTGCGGGATGTAAACATGTGTACTAATTACGCACTTGTGTTAGGGCTGATAAAGGTTTAATTTATAGGTAGTGTACCTTCATTGGCATGGAGTAAGAGTGAAAAACCATTTTGTAAAACCAATCCTTGGTACACCCGACCGGGATTTGAACCCCGTTACCTCAGACATCATCCATCAGTCTTGATTCTAGTTTATAGCAAGTGTGTCACTTACAGAACATGTGGTCACCGATGCGGCAATCGATGAATAAATTTCTACATAATTGTTTGTAAGTTTATTAAAATAGCTTATATTTTATGAGTAATTGCGTGTCAATTAATTAACCCCTTTATTTAGATTAAAAAATTTAAAATGATAAAAAAAAAGTCACAAATCGGTTAAACTTGGCCTAACTATGGAGTTGTTTAATACAATTATTTGAATTTGGTCGTGGTTAGAACGTTTTGATGCTTAATGTCCAAGTAACTTACTCAGGATAGTTCAGAGTTCAGATCCTGATTTGGAAGAAACTAAATTTAACGACGATTGCGAAAGTGAGTGATTCAATACAATCTTTAAGTACAGTCTCTCATGGTAAGAGCTCCACTTATATAACGAATATGTACTAACCATATTATAATAATGATAATAATAATCGTAATAAAAGACGAATCCAATACACTATATCTCGAATCAGAATCTTCATTTTAGATAATAGGTCTGAATTTCGCATTAAAATCTGAGAGAAGCTTAAGTATTTGACTTTCTCACCTTTGTATACTATTTTTCTTCATGATTTTTTGCCCATTAAATAGTAATATAAATGGTCTATATATTGGTTGTAAGGTTTTATCCTATTTTGTGAAGGGGAAGGGGGTGCTAAGTCACTGTCCCTTTTGCTACGTATTTAATTTTTACTTCTTACCTTCAGATTTGCTAATTATATATGTCCAAAATTCAAAATCTTAAAGTTTGCATCATGATTAAGATTATGATCAAATAATGTGATTTTGAACTAGTAATGCATTTTAAATATGAAATTTAACACCACATTGTCTATAAATCACATAATAATATATATTTTACATCGATCAAATTTTATCAACACAACTTGAAAAATGTTCTGCTACATTGGTGCTTTCCTCAGCGTAATCCTTAACAAATATATTTGTGTTGTTTCAAAATAGGAAATAGGAAAGGACAGAAATAAAATAAATTTTAAAACTCACTGAATTATTAAAATTTCCAATTGCAATTCTAACCAAATATTATATTTATCACACTTCACATGGCACGAACTCATCAATCATGAATTAAATGTTACTAACACAGTAGAGTAACCAGGCACTAATAAATCCCTCAACAATGTTTTCTGCCACACAAATATTACACGTGTGATACAACTAGTGAAATGCGGAAGTAAACAAGTGCTACTATTGTTATGATTTAGCGGCTGGTAATTGATAGTTCTCGAAACTAAGACCAGATGTCAGAGGAGCACGGGTATGCAAGGTATGAATAATTCAGCGTTTTAAACACTCTTGTGGCTATTTACGACTGTCGCAGCAAAGGTAGATAAAGTTTAAACATCGTGGGATAAAATCGATTTCCGCAGTCAATGGCTATAATGCTGAGATCGTGTGTATCCCATTAATTTTAGCAAAAGGGTCCGGTATTATAGTTGAAAATATTTTTTATTTTATTTTTTTTTTGTCAATTGAAATTTTTCAGAGAATAGAGGGAAGCTATCGCTTCTTGCTCACTTTTTTGAGACGTGCATATGGACATAATTTTGAATTTTGGGACCATTTTAAATTTTGGCGACAATTTTAGATTTTCAGACATGCTCATGTGGTTATATGGAGATTTGCACAGGTCCTGATAGGTCTCGACATGTCTAAACAGGTTGGTAATTCAAGATATCTGTAAAAAAGCCTTACATCGTAGTATATACATCAAGGTACCCACCAAATATGTTCAGAGTGATGTGAAGATTAAGTCAAGACATGTTTGGACATTTCTGAAGGCACTTGTACATTTTAGATGGCCTCCTAAACATTAGGGCTTGATGTGGAAATTTAAGATGACCGCCAAAATCCATTATGACTAACTCTATATCTTACAGCTATAGATGGTCTATTCAACTGGGTGGATACCCACTATTTCCTAAGCCTTACACTCAATGAGCGTCTAGCAAACCATACAACCAATTATTGGATCCAATATGGTGGATCTAAGAGGGTGGATCCCCACCCTCTCCTAAATCTTACAACCAATGAGCATATATTTTCTCCCGTACATTAGAGACACTGAGCCTCTAGTCCCCTCCTCCAAGATGATGAATATAAGGTGGGGAGTGGGCATTCACCATTTTACAGGACGTGCTTGACGCTCATTGGCTGTAATTCATAGTAGTGGAGCTCTACGCTCATTGGTTTTAAGGCTTATGAGAGTGTGGGGATACATCATCTTGGACCCACTATCTTGGATCCGGTATTTAGCTATGATGTTTTCTAGACACTCATTGCTCGTATGGTTAGTTACACAAACACTGGCAGTAAGGTCTAGGAGGTGGTGAGATCCTTCATCTTGCATCCACCATCTATAGTTGTAAGCGGTTTTCTTTGTTTACACACAACGGCCTAAGATTTTGATGGCCTTACCCCATTTATAGCCTGTTGATACATGTCCAAACATGTTTATACTGGATTTCCATATCACCTTATAAGGTTTTTTGGAAACCACATTGAATTTACAACCATTTCAGATATGTTAGGACCTGTAGAATCATGCTGGAACATAAAGGAAACTGCACCAATATGCATGAAGCTCCACGAACGTGTCTGAAAACTCAAAATGCCCACCGTAATCTAAAATTCCTACCAAATTCAAAATGGCTGTCGAAATATATAATGGCTGAGAGAATTCAAAATGACTGCCAAAACCCAAAATGGTTACCGCAAACGCACCTCAGAAAAGTGAGCCAGAACCGACACTTTTGATCTACTCACTACTTAACCTAGAAACACTTCACGACATGAAATGAAACTGATATTAGCTTGAGCTGCTTGACTATTTCTTCCATAAATATTGTATTTAAACCCTTTATAAACAAAAAATAATAATTGTTCCTAATCCGCCTCTTACTCTCAGTGTGGAGGTTCAAAATCAAGAGAGCCATCTATACCTCTTAACATTTAACTGTCAATATAAGTTTAAAAAATAAATTAAATTAATACTGTTGTTTACAAATAAATAGATTATTTTAAATTGATTACATTTAAATAATGAATTTAAAAAATGACCAGTAGGGGCTGGTGGTGGCGGTCGTCAACAGGAGTGGGACGAACTCCAGTGAGGAGAATCAATGTTAACATTTTATGGAGACTATCCATCACCGCTGTGAGGAGTATCATTAAGAGGATCAATGTGTTTAATTAAGCTAGTTGCAGGATTATAGGATTCTAAAATTTGAAACGTTTATTATAGAAAAGTGTGGTTAAGTGGATTTTATTAACAAATAACTAATTATATAATACCTGTTTTTTTAATCTACTCTCAAGAAATGATGGTTCCATGAATGAAGTTTCATCTCTTATCTTGAGCGTGGCACTCTCCTTGACAACAACGAACCAATATGATACTGTAAGTAGATTTGATATATGTGTACAAATATATACCTTTTTTTTAGCATTAAACACTAGAGCCATTAATAAATATGGTTTTTAAGTTGTAGAAATGTATATATAGTTTTAGCAGAAATAACAAGAAGAGAAATCGCCAATGATGAATCAATTAGGGGAAATAACCTCTAGAACCCTGCTAGGATTTGAACCTCGAACTGCCAATCTCCCGAAATGCATCCTATTGGGATCAGGATACCAAAATCCACGCCCCCGCCAGTGTGGGGCTAGTAATTTTGTGGAATATCTAATTTATAATTTATTATATATCGGTCAAATGTGCAAATACATTTTCTTTATCACCTCGCCAATACGTATAGACATGATAATTACTCTAATGGTGCGGATATAAGAAATACCTAATCAGAATTTATGTGGAGGTAGAGTGGCAAATAATTGAGGAAAATCGATCTTTTGATTACTAAACTGGGAATAGAACTGCGTTGCCTCCATAATTTCAAATACATTCTTGCGAATTATATTAAAATGCCAGTGGTAAGTCTTGGATTGTTTCCAGGTGAAGTTGGACTTGACGATAATGTAATAATAAATTGTTTCCTTGACTTCAATTTGTGATAACCCTTTAAAATCTTTGAGCACAAACTTGCTAAAGACTTTATAAACAGAATATACCGTAACAAGTGGAACCCACTTCATTGTTGGACAGGACACATACAAAATTAAAAGTTCATATAAACATTTGTCGTGTTTGAGCTTGTTTCCATAGTCATGTGTGTACTACAGTAGTGTGGATATGTTTAACACTATAGTAAGTGCTCGAATAGCGACTTTTAGCCTGAATATAAGCATTGTAATGCAAATATTTTTGAAAGTGTTTGGCATATTACGACACGACGACCGCAGGCTTGCATTCAGGCTGAAAGTAGACATTTTGAGCATTTCCTATAGTGTTAAATAGCTCCACATCACTAGAGTACAAACATGACTATAGGTCGGAAACGCGATCAAATGGGACATACGTTTATATGAAATGTTTAATTCGTTATTTAGTTTCCTGACCACCACTGAGGTGGTTCACACATGTTACGGTGTAACCTGTATAAAATAAATTAATTCACTTGCTATTTTATTGTGTGTGTGTGTTTGTGTGTGAATGGTTATGTGGATAGTGAAAGGGAGTAAATCGTTTACAATTATAGCCCCATTAAGGTTCATCTAGGCTGTCTGGAGACAACGAACTAATAACCCCGTTTAAATACACCCATTTAATCATTCATAAGGTATCTTATTAAATACATTGTCCAATTTTTGTAACGAAGAAAATTTTAACTCTATTTGATCAAAATAGCATTTTACTACGTTATCAGTTCTATTTTATATGTATTGAAAGGTCAAAAGTAACTAACAACTGCATGACATGACGTATGTATGATTAAAAGTAGATTTAGTAGCTTTTACAAGTGTCATATAAGGGTAGTATTATAAAAACTTCTTATCAAAAACGAGAATATGGCATGTCTTGGATTTAATTAACCAAGTAAATATTTTTTACAATGTTAGAGACCATCAAATCTACAGGGTTTGGTTAAATAAAGGCTGGATTGGATTTCACTATAGTCTCCGACATACCGATAACTTAACTCAGTTGGTAATGATTTATTTGACTTAAACAAAAATTTCTCACTATAATTTTAAAATAATATGTTGACTTACTTTTACCAATAGCTTAATATTATATTATCATTTCATATATCTAGCATTTAAATTAAAGTGATTGCTGAGTGTGTTCTTAAATAACGATTAATATCATTGTATTCGCAGCTATTGAGCTTCATCAAAGAAAACGAAGAGGATTTGGGTGTCAGTGTAACTACATTTGAACAATTAGTACTCGAGAGCTCCTTTGGTAGTAGTGCTGGTTTGGTTGAAAACAGACGGTGCTACCATCTTAGATTTGCTTCAAGAAAGATCACCACCATCTTCGCACAACAATGGAGCCACAGCACTCGGTTCTACCTACAGTTTGGTCTTCCTACTTTTATTCAGACTAATGTCTTATTGGAGAGCAGATATATAGGATAACTTTGTGTCATTTTTTTTTAACAATATTTCAAGTAAACTAAATTGGTTTTGCCGGAGTACTTAACAGTTCTTTGTGTTATCTCATTTTGACGCACAAGCAATTGAATTACATTCAATAGATTTCTAAAATAAAAATGTTATAACTTTGAGGTAACCTACTTAATATGTTATTGAATTTATGTTGATTTTTAAACACATATTTTATTTTATCAACAATTCAGTATGGTGTTTATGTATGATTGAAAGGGTTGAATGGCGTTAATCCATGAAAAGGAACTACAATATATAATTAATATTAAACGATTACTAGTATCATCTGTTAATTTATTAACGAACAATTTTATATATAATATATCAAATTGTCATTCATAGGTTTTCACAAAATATGTATCAAATTAAATTAGTGTACAAGCATAGAATTCTACTCAATTAAATAGATCAAAATAATACATCTATCCGAATTTAGTTTTTAAAAAAACCATTCACAAAATTAAAGTTATATTTAATTTTTTGCAGTTATTAAAAATTACACATTTATCAATGTTGACATCAATTTATAATAAACCCGCTTAGGTGACTGCATGGTAGGCGTTACTCTCGCACTAGACTAGACCACCAATGACGGGAGATTGAGGTTCGAATTTCGGTCGGGTGTACTGAGTGTGATTTTTCCAAAACTATTTTTTCACTCTCCCTCCACTCCAATTTGGGTACACTTCTTTGAAATATAACCTTCCTAAACCCTAAAATCGTTAGCGAAATTGGCACTTAAGAGTATAGCCCCAATAGTTAGTAAAACGGGTTGCGAAGAATAATAAAAATACGTGCTTTACGTATTTGAGAACACATCAAAACACAATTAGTTACTGTATTTATGTACAAGTGTAAGTGGTTTTATAAAATTTAATCAGTATAGTTAGAGTATTTTTCAAGATATTTGATATTAAAATATTTGTAAAAAAAATTATTTACATATGTTAGGTTACAGTTGTAAAGTATGTAAAATAAATATTTGAAATTATTTCATGAAATATAAAAACTATACCCAATCAAGTATTTAGATGTATGTGTCCATATTAATAATAGAGTGTACTATTTTAATCCAACAATTTATTCACTTGAGGCTATTTAAGGAAATCATCCGTCACAAATTTAAAACATAAATTTAAAAGCACAGTAAAATGTATTTCAAGCAATTCACAATAGTTATAAAGAATAAAATAGAAATAAATACAGTACATCTTTGAGCCTAACTTCTTGCACATTAGACTCATGCCTTTTTGGTGGTTATTTTCAATTTTTATTCAAACTAAAATATATTTTGACTAAGTAGATTATATCATCTTAAGGTTATTAAAACCACTTACCTTACTTCCCATTTTTATTTATTCATGTTTCCCTTAGTTTAAGAAAACAAATTAACCTTGAAAGATATTTTAAGAATGAAACTTTTGAGATGAGATAAATAATTTCTTAGATTCTCGTGGTTTATAGATTCCACTCCTATTATTTTTGAACATTATAAAAAACCGTCTAATGTGACGTTCTTTAGATTGGTGAATTATCCTACTTATACAATTCTTAAACTAATCATTCTCTAAGTACACTCTCTGTAATGTTTATGATTTTTTCCATAGTATTTTAAAGATTTAACGAACTAAGTGTGCAAATGTTTTTCATCAAAGTCAGTAAAAAAGATGATTAAAAGTCAAATTAAAAGCTTGATTCTCATCGGACGATTGTGATATTTGTTGATTTCTGTGCCCTCAAAAGACCGAACACGATAGATTTTTTTAAATACAAAATATATTTTTGTAAGTTTTTGATAAAGTATATTTTTGATGAGCGAGATTCAACGTGAATTATTCTAACAATTCAAGCGTTAACGGTACTCACGTGAAGTACCGAGATTGAAACACTTTACAGGTGAGATACTGGAATATGAACAAGGGCGATAAAATGACGTCACGTGACGGTATGTCAAATTTGTGCTATTTTCAGGGGATTTCTTAGGTCGGCCACACACCAAATGCAACATATGACTCGCGGCAATTTGTTTTGAGGCAAAATGTCGCATCACGTTGCATTTGGTGTAGAGATGTCCGATACATCAAGTTATACTTGTTCAATTTCCCGCCTTTTATAAGTTATTCATCAAAGATAATATAATAATATTTCGGAATTTTTTCCTTTATCAAACACAAAGAAGAAAGAAGAGTGCAAATAAAACTGAAATACTCCATTTTGAGTTGAAAGAAAGATTGTTAAAAACACATGTAGAAGACAGAAGAAAGTAAGAAGATGTCACCTTTGGACATTGGATTCTTCCTACTTTTTTTTCCCCTCTTTCCCTAGTTGTTCTTACTTCATCAAATTTACTCTTAGTAATTTATTTTTCCATTTTCTTTAGTTTTATAAATTTCCTCTACCATAAAAATTATTTAACCATTGGGCCACCTCATTTTTAAGAAAATAAAAAGATCAAACTGTAAATGGGAATAACTTTAGGATAAATAATTAACTAGACCTGAAATAAATGAATTAAATTGTAAGAAGTCAGGTCATAGACCTATCTTAATAATAATAATAATAATAATAATAGTAATATAATAATAATAATAATAATAATAATAATAATAGTAATAATAATAATAATAATAATAATAAATAATTTAATAATAATAATAAAAATCTCAATACACATTATGTGATTGTTTCCTATGAATTTGTCTTTGCAAATTATTTTGAATTAACCAGCCCCGTAGTATAGTGGCCAATACACCAGGCTACGAGCCTAGGAGTCCCGGGTTCCATTCCATGAATTCCTGGTACCTTGTATATATTTCCAGAAAAGGAATCATCCCAACGGTCACCAGGGTTTGGTTAGTTAGGTTTAAGTTTTTCCGCTGGTTCCACATCCTCTTACTCACTATCACCATCATCACATCTCATTGGGACATGGAAAGAGCCTCCACAGACAAGATGTACCTTTAGTAGGTACATTTGGGCGTACCATGAGCAACGGTACATTAGTACTTGCTAATCTTTCCATAAACTGGGCTACAAATGATGTAGCCTACAAGCACAATATAAAAATTCTGTATTTTGGAGCTTATTTCAGGAACTTCTTTCATCTTATCTCTAGATGAATCACGGAATAAACACACACACACATAGCATATATATATATATATATAATATATAATATATATATATATATTGTCATCTCGTCTTACTACCTGTTCAGGTATTACGCACATATGATAATTACTCTAATGGGGTATGGATGAGGAAAGAAACCTTTAGAGGTAATTTACCATCATTTTGCGTGGAAGGAACCGGAACACCATTTAGTAAAAACCCTCTCAGCAGACCCGACTGGGATTTGAAACCCAATCTCCCGGTCATCATAGGCCAGTCTAACACAGAGTGATGCCTCAGACCATTTGCACCAATTAAACGGGTCGCGGCTATATACTTAAGATTTACATTCCCTAATCTGTTTACATGGCTAGTAATATTTAAATATATTATGATAGCCAGTAAGTTCCCTATAAAAAAATAAAATTACTTTTAAAACATTGTTTGTATTTAAAAATTTTCAGAAAAAAAAAGCCAAATTATGGTTTAAGATGAATGCAACACACTCATTGATTATAGCGCCAAACCCGCACTTGTGGTCACATGGCCAAACATGGCAATCTTGTACTTTATTAGGATAAAATCCCGGTCGGGTTTAATGGGGTATATTTTTCTAAATTTTCTCTTAATCTCTCCACAAACATTTTTATATACTTCCTTTAAATCCCACCTTCCTCATTCCTAACTTATTAGTGCAAAGATGAATATACCCCAGCCACGTTCTAAGACGCTGAGCATAGGATGACGTCATTCCATTAAAGATATTATTTTTCACAAAATCATGCACATAGGAACATGATTAGTTAGCCTGGCACTCAGAGAATCCAGTAGGTATTATTGTTGATATTAAAAAAACTTTTAAAATAAAATAAGACCCTACTAAACTCAAATAGTATGATTGTCTTACTATGGTAGGTATCTAAAAGGTAACAAATTTACTATATTGAATTTAATATATTCAAATGTAAAAAAAAAGTTATCTTACTAAAACGTTTTATCAACAAATTCTATTGTATATAGTAACTAATGTGATTTAAATTTGTGAAACAGGGTGCTAGGAAAATGTTTAATTTAAAATGTGATAAAAAATAATGGAGAATGGATAAGTTTGTATAATGCTGATTTACATGCCTTGTATTAGTCACCACCAGTCACCAATAATAAGGTTAATCAAATCTCGTATGTAACATTGGGCAGGACAAGCATTGCGAATGGTTGACTCCATAACCGTGTTCAGGATATTGATTGATAAACCCAATGGTAAACGACCATGAGGAAACATATATGGGAGGATAACATTAGAATGGACCTGAAAGAGAGATAGGGTGTAATGAGGTGGCCTGGATATAGATAGGTCAATAAAAAGGTAGGTGGCGTAATTTTATTAGTGCGGCAATGAACTTTAGAGCTACTAATTTCATAGAGTAGGTAGGTAATAGTTATAGAAGTCACCGTACTATGAATATATAATATCAACACTTGACAGAGCATCAAATCTTCAACTAATTGGATCACCTTATAGCCTATTACAACCTGAAAGACACGCTCCTCAAAATGACGTCAGGGTCACAAAGTAATATTGGCTGCATTCGGCATAGGATAAGTATATAGAAGATCAAAACTTATTCTTTCCATCACGTCATAACATGCACCCGGAATATATACATGTAATTAGATTAATAGAGTAAGCATAAGGAAGGTAGAATTTAGAGTTAATGTACCCGCATTCGGTTGGAAGTCAATATAGTAAAAATTAAGAGGAAAACCACCCACAGTACATCCAGTTTAGATTAGCGTTCCCCCTACCTAACGTTGCCAAACCAAATGTGTGAGCCTGAAATGCTATCTACGTTCCCACAAATGCATGTATATGATTAATAATAGTAATAAGTGTGTGCAGCTTTAGGGGTTCAACCTCCCATAATTAAATTATACGAAAAAGCAACACAGATTAAAACAGAGGACATAAATTCCATTGATCTAATTTTCATCACAGAAATCACCGTCAAAACCGCTATTATTTCATTTTGGGTTTAATACTTGTGCATATAAGTACTGTTGGTCACCTAGGAATTACTGCTGATCAAATTGATAACTAAAGTGTAATATAAAAAACTCTTCAAACCTAGCATTCAAAATAAAATAAGTTATAGTTAATAATCCGAACTAAAATGGGATGATTTATTCTATTGCCATATATATGTTTTTTTTAATCGCACTGCTTCCAAAGCTTAAAATTTCAATTCTGTTTAATAAGAGGAGTGTAATTGATTGAAAATGTGTTGGTTTCATACAATCTCTATTATCTATTCTTGTAACACTTATTTCTTAGTTGCGTCATATACAATTTTATCTATGTATATAGCCAGTGCAATTCACATACTAGATAAAAACATTTACTTTTATGTTTATATATATATGAATAATAATTAGTCAACCAATTTAAAGATTTTTTTATAACATGTATGAGGTATTATACTGTTCGTCTGTTTAGATGAACAGTACAATGCTTCATCCATGTTAATCATATCTTCATTACTGGGTTGTAGTTCCAGTTTCTCGTGTACTGTTAGTGAACCTCCCCCACTCTTTCCTATTCAGGTATATCCATTCCTCATGACGTCATCCAGCGTCCTTCCCCAGCTGCAATGTCCATCTTGACAATGTCCATCCATGGACTCTGCTCTTCCTATTATTCGTCTTCCTTCCCCATTCTTCTCTCAGGTTCCCATCGGGTTATCTTGTTGGTTATCCTCATTCAGCGTATTAAACTCATTTGACCTTAAGGATCACGTTGAAAATCGAAAATAAGAGCAGGTCGTATTTCAGCAAGTTCAATATTGTCACCATCTTAACTGGAAGAAATCAGTTAAAATACTTAAGGGTAACCTGGTGATCTAAGGGTAAGGTATGAGACTTATGTGCTGGGGTTCGGGATTCAATCTTCGGTCCCAGCACAGAATTATCTAATTGCCAAACCCTTCCTTGGGAATGTGTGGAATGCCAGGCCTCCACCGTGGTTCGGATCCCACGTTAAACTGTAGGTCCTCCATTTGATCTCACAATCACCCTACCCCTACACATTAGCGTAAGTGCGTATAACCCGAACGGATAGTAAGATTCGGTGCTAATAATAATAATAATAATAATCCTTATTATATTAAAAATAAATTAATATTAAATAAAAGTTAAGACATCCTATTATTTTTTTACTAAAAATTTGGAACTTTATATTTGTATCGAGTGGGTGAGTGGCAGTAGATATTTTAATGAATTACCGTTCAAATAGATGACCAATACATGTCGATAAATGTGATAGCTCGGGTTTTGTCACATTTCATGAGCAAAAACACACTTGTGTTCTGACAAATATTGTAGGGTCTATGTATTTGGCACGCAAATTTAACCATTTTTGGGGATTGATATTTGGTAAGTAGTGTTTAGGTACACCAACCTCTCTTGATTGATTTCACCAAATAATATAAATTTCCAAACGTTATAATTTCAAAGTGTGTATTTCTACAACGCTTGTAATACAATGAATAGGAAGGACCACATTGTATAGTGATTCACCAAAAGGTCCGTGGGCTACAAATAATTATGAATGGGTCACATGCGGCCCGCGGGCAGCAAGTTTGATATCCCTGCTCTAAGTCTAGATGTGCGGACTAAGGCCAGCTCCCTCCTCGTTGTTTACATGGTCCAACATTGCCCTTTAGATTATGGACCTCGAAAGCTTACTCTCCGACGCTAGCAGTCTTGACGAGCTACTTTGGGGGGGAGGGGGGGGAGGAGGATGTTTCAATACCATAGGTCAATATCGGTATGAAGTAGCGGTTAAACACTACCAAAATTTGTTTTATTTGAAATTTTGGAGTGCCAAAGGTGCATCTTCACTTGTTGGTAGAAGTGTGAGCTCTTCTGCACACTATTGATGACCTCCTTGGCTAGGTTTTCGCTGTCACCTTCTGTACATACAAACAAATACAAACACGTGCATTAATATTTTTAAAACAGTGTTTGAAAATGATTTACCATGAATTTTTTATTTGCCACCTTTCTAAATTTCCTACTCACCAATCCATTTATTGTATCTAATTTACTATACTTGTTTCAGGCGTATGGATAGCCGACAAATTCAATCAAACTGACTTACATTCATTCTTAGAATAATATGATTGATATTAAATTTACATTAGTTAAATTAATCATTTTAACAATTGACACCATGATTTATTGTTATTCTATTCCCTTTTGAATACAAGAACTGTTGGTAGCTCACTTGGATTAGTTAAAAGGTAAGAACACGCTTTTTATTAAACCAGTTTGGGAAATTTGGGATTTTTTTTAATATCCACAATGCAATACATTTTATTTGATTGGTGGGATTTTAATTTCTGAAAATAAAATCAAAATAATAAGTTACAATGGTTATTCCAATGAGTAAAAATAATAATTATACATTTATATTAATCTGAGACCTTGTTAATTAACTAATATTAGAGTGTATAAACCATAAGGTGGTTTTCGTTTCGTTTTTAAATTTACCAAGTAATACCTGATTATTTGCATTGATGTTCGAAAAAGTTGAGAATCAAATATGTCCAATGAATTACTTTAAGGCATTGATAAAAAAATAAATCTCGTGGCACACTTGCGAAGAGCTCACGGTACAAAATTGTACCACTGGACTCTGTTTGAGAACCACTGGTATCGGACATGACCAACATTGTTAGCTGGTATATTATAGTTGGCGGAGGGATAGTTTGATTCAAGATCTATTGAGGACCAATGTGTATATTTTGTATGGCTAAAATACGTATATTAACTTTTAAAAAAAATCAATGTCATATACATAACAAAATACACTATACACAATATTAGTATCAACTTAAAAATGAAACATATTAAATCCAACCATTTATTTTGAAGTTAAAAATTTGTTAGTATTTTTCTGAATTTAAACTGTAAATATATATATATTTTTTAAATACGTTTAGTTTTATCTATACGTATAAATAGCCAAAGATTAGCGGCAAATAAGGGGATTTACATTAACCATTACATTTTTTATCAGATGAGTGAGAGAGATTTAATAATCTCAAGTAGTCAGTTTGTGTATATATATTAATGCATACCATGCATTCATTACCGAGATATTAAACTACATCAGCTTCGGTGAGAGAGAGCTTACAGCTAAATATTCTTTAAAGGTATTTGACATTATACAAACCAATATTGATATATAGAATCAAATATATTAGTATTTATTATAAAATAAAAATTGTTTGGAAGTAGTTAATATTGTTTGCTCTTAATACCTATTTCGAAAACCTATATTATTCACTGAATATTGAATTATCATCTTTAAGTGAACTGTGCAGTTACTATGCTCCTGTATTTATTTGGCAAAGCTTTCCTTAAATATTCTAAGACAAATTTTGCAACGCTGGCTTGTTGATGTTGCCAGTAACTACTTCTTACCCCAGAATACCACCTTTTGACTTCATTGAAAGCGAGGAGATTTTGTAACAGCTATCTGAGAGAAAGCGAAGATAAATATTTTTTCCATAAGACCTTCAGTACCCTCATATCTTATATTAGGTATAGCTACTTTGAGTATCAAATTACCTTTCATCTATGCAAGAGCCATTACCATATTATTAATTACAATGAATAGATATATTGATATTTAAATTTTTCACCAAGTTTTACTATCGACCTAAGACTTAGGCCTATTTAAATTAATGTTATGGGGATGAGGGAGATGGAATATTAGAGGGAACTTATTCGTATTTGCCTATGGAGAAGGAGATTCAATAACTACTTAGTAAAATAAATATCTTAGTACACCCAGCTGGTATTCGAACCACTACTCTCCTGTCACTTGCAAACCAGACCAGATCCATGAGTTATACCACGTGCCTATTAATTCGGGTAGTAGATTTAATTTAAATTGAATATCTATCATAGCCTTGAGCTACGTTTATTTGGTGAAAAAAAGATGTTTTAACGTTTGAATGTAATTGTCGTTTGGATTTAAATTAAGTATAAAGTATCTTTAGAAGTATCTAGTTTTTCATGATTCAGTAATATTTTTTTTAACTCGAAGGTATTCTTGAAATGACTTACCTGACATTTTGCTTATACATTATTGAACTAGTTAGCTAGACACAAATGATTTTGTGTTCAACCTAAATACATTTTCAAAGGATACAACGGAAAGAAACATTCTAGGAAGTAATTAGTTTTGATTGGATCCAAATTTCAGGGCCTTTTAACTTGGATCCGTAAGTCAGTGTTTAGTTCAGAAAGTGTGCACTTGGGATGGATTTTCATGAAGTAATTTTCCATAATTTTATTTTCAGGAGAATACTTACCCATTCACTTGAAAGTTATATTTATCACCTTGAATCTTAAAATATATTAATATTAGATATAGATAACCCTCAAGGAAAATTAAAGAGTATTTAATAGCTAATTAACAATGCTATCTAACATTTAACAACTATACACTCATGTTTCACAAGATGTCATCACTATGAAAAAAAAAGAACAGGTTAATTTGAAATATTTAATTGAAATAAAAACCTTAGGTTAATCAATATTTCTAATAATAGGAAAAAAGGTTTGGATTAAATTTTATGGTTTTTTTATCTAAGGATTTTATTTAAGTTGACATATTACATTGCATATTAATATCTATGAAAAAATGTAAATGTGGCGATGAAAAAAATAATATGATTTATAGACAAATTATATATGATTTTAATTTACATTATTATTTCTAAAATCTGTCATACTTACACTAATATTTCATAACTTAAAGCTTAATTTATACAGATATATATTTTCATTGGATCAATATTGTTCAATAACATTCTTCTTATTATGTACTGTGTATATTATTTATTGCTATTCAATAGTGATATATTATTTATTTTAAATTAATCATAATTGATGTAAGCTATCACCAGTATCAAACCCACCTCGGTGGCGTAGTTGGCTAACGCGCTAGTCATATTGAGCTCGACTGCTGAGGACGGGAAGATCGAGGTTTGAATCTCAGTCGGTGAACTGGGGATGGGGGTTCCTAAATGGTTTTCCACTCTTCTTCTACGTAAATGCGGTTTCACCACATCTAATTCAACCTTTCCCATTCCTAACCCACTAGCGTAATTAGTACTTAAAGCGTATAACCCGAACGGTTAGTAAGACGTGGTGCTAAATTGAAAAATTAAAAAAAACAGTATGTATGGATATAGTACATAGACAAGGGTACCGTGTCCAATTCCCGTGTAAGGAATATTTATTCAACTATATATAAAATATTTTAAATGTGTTATACAGCATGTTCATTTTATAGTTTTATTAAAAATTATATTATAAATATTTGAAAAAATATTATCTAAGTTTAAGAAACATATTTTAATTACTTTTTGTTTGAATGTTTTCAGGATTATTTATATTGCTGTATTGTGAATATGATGGTCAAACTGCTTTTATTAGCAGTATTACTTCTCTCAACAGTAAGTGCGAGAGATAACACTAACAACAAACCTGACCCCTCTACTCACCGAAAAACCATTCCAATAAAAGAACATAAGCCATTCAAGTCCTGGGTTCGTCCAGCATGGGATAACCAGAAAAATCCCACGAATGGATTTCCATGGAATAACAACACTGCTGTACCTTCATGGGGTCCCACCAATGGAACAACTCCGCCACCCTGGAACGTGACGGATATTCCTCCGTGGGGAAACTGGACCAACTCCACTGATATTCCATCTTGGAACGTGACGAATCTTCCTCCATGGGGAAACTGGACCAACTCTACTGATCTTCCATCTTGGAACGTGACAAATCTTCCTCCATGGGGAAACTGGACTAACTCCACTGATCTTCCATCTTGGAACGTGACAAATCTTCCTCCATGGGGAAACTGGACTAACTCTACTGATCTTCCATCTTGGAACGTGACAAATCTTCCTCCGTGGGGAAACTGGACCAACTCTACTGATCTTCCATCTTGGAACGTGACAAATCTTCCTCCATGGGGAAACTGGACCAATTCCACTGATCTTCCATCTTGGAACGTGACAGATCTTCCTCCATGGGGAAACTGGACCAACTCTACTGATCTTCCATCTTGGAACGTGACAAATCTTCCTCCATGGGGAAACTGGACTAACTCCACTGATCTTCCATCTTGGAACGTGACAAATCTTCCTCCATGGGGAAACTGGACTAACTCCACTGATCTTCCATCTTGGAACGTGACAAATCTTCCTCCGTGGGGAAACTGGACCAATTCCACTGATCTTCCATCTTGGAACGTGACAGATCTTCCTCCATGGGGAAACTGGACCAACTCCACTGATCTTCCATCTTGGAACGTGACGGATCTTCCTCCATGGGGAAACTGGACCAACTCTACTGATCTTCCATCTTGGAACGTGACGGATCTTCCAACATGGGGAAACTGGACTAACTCTACTGATCTTCCATCTTGGAACGTGACAAATCTTCCTCCATGGGGAAACTGGACTAACTCCACTGATCTTCCATCTTGGAACGTGACAAATCTTCCTCCATGGGGAAACTGGACCAATTCCACTGATCTTCCATCTTGGAACGTGACAGATCTTCCTCCATGGGGAAACTGGACTAACTCCACTGATCTTCCATCTTGGAACGTGACGGATATTCCTTCATGGGGAAACTGGACTAACTCCACGATCTTCCATCTTGGAACGTGACGGATATTCCTCCGTGGGAAACTGGACCAACTCTACCGGCTTCCACCTTGGAACGTGACAAATCTTCCTCCATGGGGAAACTGGACTAACTCCACTGATCTTCCATCTTGGAACGTGACGGATATTCCTCCATGGGGAAACTGGACTAACTCTACTGATCTTCCACCTTGGAACGTGACAAATCTTCCTCCGTGGGGAAACTGGACTAACTCTACTGATCTTCCATCTTGGAACGTGACGGATCTTCCAACATGGGGAAACTGGACTAACTCTACTGATCTTCCACCTTGGAACGTGACAAATCTTCCTCCATGGGAAACTGGACTAACTCCACTGATCTTCCATCTTGGAACGTGACCGATCTTCCTCCATGGGGAAACTGGACCAACTCTACTGAGCTTCCACCTTGGAACGTGACGGATATTCCTTCATGGGGAAACTGGACTAACTCCACTGAGCTTCCACCTTGGAACGTGACAAATCTTCCTCCATGGGGAAACTGGACTAACTCTACTGATCTTCCATCTTGGAACGTGACCGATCTTCCTCCATGGGGAAACTGGACCAACTCTACTGATCTTCCATCTTGGAACGTGACAAATCTTCCTCCGTGGGAAACTGGACCAACTCTACTGATCTTCCACCTTGGAACGTGACAAATCTTCCTCCGTGGGAAACTGGACTAACTCTACTGATCTTCCATCTTGGAACGTGACGGATCTTCCAACATGGGGAAACTGGACTAACTCTACTGATCTTCCACCTTGGAACGTGACAAATCTTCCTCCATGGGGAAACTGGACTAACTCCACTGATCTTCCATCTTGGAACGTGACCGATCTTCCTCCATGGGGAAACTGGACCAACTCTACTGAGCTTCCACCTTGGAACGTGACGGATATTCCTTCATGGGGAAACTGGACTAACTCCACTGAGCTTCCACCTTGGAACGTGACAAATCTTCCTCCATGGGGAAACTGGACCAACTCTACTGATCTTCCATCTTGGAACGTGACGGATATTCCTCCATGGGGAAACTGGACTAATTCCACTGAGCTTCCATCCTGGAACGTGACGGATCTTCCTCCATGGAATAACTCAACTAATGATAATCACTTGAAATATGGCCTTAAACTGGCCCGAAATGTCGCGGAGTCGTTGTATGAGTATCTGGCCTACATGGTTGAAGAATCTAATACACTTGTCAACTCTTCTCGTATTGCTTAATACCACTAATATTGTTGGATTTGATGATTCAATCAGATCTATAGATTAAATTAATTTAAAGTAACATCTTGAAACGAGGAAGCCTTCTGACTCTTAGAAACAGCTTTTACTTAATAAAATTTCTGATCCACTTCATATTAATTTGAGAGGGCCGTTGAACACTGCATAATAAAACAATCTTTAAAAGTTTCTCAAATGGATAAACCAATCTTATGTCTATTGCATATTTTCTTTTAAGTTGGTAAAAATATTCAAATCGTACTTTCTCTGTTTAATATGTATGTAAATGTTTAATAAACAAATGCATTTATTGATATTTGTTTATTTATGTTGAATATTAGTATTTCCTTGACGTTGTTGTAATACATTTATTTAGCAAGACCAATGCTTACAAAAAGTACTAGTGTGCTTATAAAAACATATTTTTATATTTTATTTGAAAGAATAGATGGCATAATAAAGCTTGCAATGTAAAATTAAAATGTATTCAAACATAAATTTTAAATTAATGCCGTGATGCTTCATAGTTTAAATAGCCTTGGGAAACAGTAGATTAATCATTATATTTTCAATTCATCAGCTTAATATTGAGGATTACAGAAACAGTCAATGTTTCCAAGCCAACCAAAAAATAAAATATATTTTAGAATCTTTAAATAATTTATATCCGTATACATAACCCATTAATAGTGGTTTTGTCTAATATTAGTAGTTGAAAAATTACCTCAAAGAGCTATTTATCCGTTAAATATTTAATATGTTATTTAGATGAGTTATGTAAGCTTACTACTTTTTACAAAGTTACAACACATTTTTTGTGGTGAATGATTATTAGTTATTACACTATATTTTAGTAACATTTTAATGGTAGTAAAAAACTGAAGTATAGCTATAATATTAATTTCAATAAAGTATAGGGCTAACACTCTCAATAGTAACATACACATATTTAAATAATATATATATATCATGACAATAGTTTCTTAAATTATGCTATTATTTATCTAATACATTTAGAAATATTTCTGATAATATACGTAGTACAAAATACAGTATGTTACATCTATTATTTCAACAAGAAACAGCGAAACTAGGTGAATATTCGAATATGTTTAACATTGCCCATGTCACGAGAATACATGATTAAATTAATGAGTTTGATTATGGAAAGATAAGTTTATTAACTGGTATATTGGTTAATTCCTGGAAAATGCTAACATATTTCATAAAATTTAAATTCTCTGTGGATAAACTAATGAATCTCATAAAAAGTATTTAAATTAAGAACACATATTTCTGTATTGGAGCACTATGGTAGATTAAATCCTATTTTACCTGGATCTGAGTTAATTTAAGCTTTCCCTCAAAACATTAATAAAGTTTGCGATAGTTATAACTGCACAGGTATATTTGTACAGTTATACCGGATGTTATGTTTCATCCACACGATACAGTTTTTCTTCTTCCGGTGACAGTTTTTTGTTGATTTTCTTTACAACGTTTTATTTTCTGTCAGTGGGACCAATCTCTTTCGGTTTTTCTATTAATTTAAAATATACAGCTTCTTTTTTGGGTCGGTCATGGTAGTCTTTTGATTTAATTTTATACAGAGATTGTTCAACTTTGTACATTTATATAAACTCTTCTATGCACTCTGGGTGGTTACCGCGACAATCTTCCGTCATTGTGTACAACAACAAGTTTATAAATACAAAATGAAATTTCTATAATTAGTGAATGATGTGGCGGTGGTATCAGCAACTGAACTGAGCCGCCTGCGCAGTTTGGTACACACGCTCCGGTATGCGTGCGCAGTTTGCTTCAATGCAGGTATATCGAATGAAATTAACCATTTTCTCACGTTGCCTGTGCAGACCGAAATAACTGTACAGTTATGTCATCCACACGTTCAGTTATACCGGACAGGCAAACCTCACAGGTATACCTGTACGTGTGTAGCGGCTTTGATTGATCACACATTTGTGACCAACAATTTCCGCACTTCTATATCAGATTCTAAATTAAAATATGAGTGAAGTATTACCCCAGACACAGAACGATTCGTGGAGAGATCAGGGATTAGAGCATTGGCGTACTAGGCCAAGGGTCTTGGGACCGATTCCGTGTACAGGTGTAATTTTTCAATGTAAATAATACAAAATAATCAATTTTTATTAAGGTGCGGCAGATAGGAGCGCAAGTAATTTTACAATTTTTATATAAATTACATTTTTTTGGCCAAAATAAATCTAATATTTCCTAAGTAGCAACATATAAATTAGTTTTATGCACATGCTAGTATCAACAGATCTTGAATATCTTTCAAGGGTTTTCTGAAATTTTGTCAAAACTTTTAAATAAGTAGAAAATTTTTGACAAAATTTCAGGACTTCCTTGACAGATATTAAAGATCTGTTGATATTGGCAGGTGTAGAAAACTATGTTCTATGTTGTTACTGAAGGAATATTTGATTAATTTGGGCCAAAAAAATTCACTTCTATAAATACTGTAAACATACTTTATCTCCCTTCGGCCACACTTTAAGCCACTCCAAATATTTATAATACAGTCAGTATATTTGTAGTTTTACGAACTCAGTGAAATTGGGGTAAGGTGCTTGCCGCATGAGCCCAAATTCACTGGTTCAAACTAGGGTTTCTAACGAGCGATGAAAATCAATAGTATAACTTCCTTTAGAAGGAAAGAAACACCGTCGTGACATACAAAAAAAAACCTGAATGGAAAAAAAAAACTTTCAGGTCTAAGTGTTAGGATCTTTTTAACTCTACCCGTATGAAAAGCAACAGGGAACTACTGCACTTTCAGGATTTTCCTAGGACATGCGCTTTCTCTCAGATGTTACAGGTAGCACTAAACGGCTGATAGTCCGAGGTAGCACATCAGGACCAAACTTTGGATTGTTATTTATTATTTCTAGTTTAAATGACAGTCTATATTTTAATTGGAAAAATATATTTTATCTACAATCGTTCCATTAGGTTCAAGTGTTTAAATCAATAGTTATTTAAATTATTTTTTGTTCACACTTTTGATAACGTAATGTATTGATTGATAGCTAGTCAGTTCAATAACTATCACTTATTACAATATTACTAAATTATAGATATTATATAGGCTTACCTGAAGTATTATAAATTACGAATGACCGATATTAAACCATATCTGCTCTTTGAGAGTATATTATTATTTTATCATTATTAATGACTGATACTTTTCAAACAACCAAGCTAAATGTCTCACTTTAGTTTTAATTATTAATTTTACTATTAGTTTAGTTACTTAATGTATTATTACTTTACACATTGTATTTTTCAAGGCTTGGTAAGGTTGCTTAAAAGAAATCATCCCGGGTATAGCATTGTAAGAGCGTGGAGAAACCATAGTCATAATTATATAGGCTCACATTAACACACAGATTATTACCTTCACGAAACATTATTTGAAAGTTATTTTCTTTACTTGAAAGCTCTTAAGTTTTTTGAATTAATTCTTTATAGCTTACATTTAAATACCTAGTGATAACCTTACGTTGCGTTGCGTTACGTTACTTTACTTTACGTGAACGTTTAACTTATTATGATTCAAACAATAACGTTAGGGATTTCTTCCTATTCCCCCAACTCAAGTTGTCCAAACTTCGGTTAAGTTGGTGTTCGGACAAATTGAGGCAAGTCATCACTGTTAGCATTGACTGAAATTATCTTGTAGGAGAGTCCAAAAGACTATGGTTACATTGTTTTTTCAACTGGAGGAAGTCTTGGTCGGAACGAGATGGAATGGCGCGCTCTAGTTTTGGTGGGGTGCCCACATTTCAGGCGGTGAGCTTGATGATATTAAACGTTCTCAATGGATGGCGCTGTCGGACGTGAATCGTCCGCGTGAGAGATGATAAATCATAATTATATCGTCTAGAGCCTGGCTAGACAAATTGTACACTTGATACTTGGTACAACTAATTTATAACTGAGCTAGATTGTAAATGAACTTTGCTAATGAGTCATCAAAGGGTAAATGTAGACAACTCCAAATTAAGCAACTCACAAAGTATATAATGGAAAGATCCACTCATTATATGAATAATACTTAGCACCGTGTCTTACTACCCGTAAGGATTATACGGTTAAGTACTAATTACGCCAATAACCCCCCTCGATAATGAAATGCGCCCTATTTGGGGATAAGCAAAGGGAAAAAACTTGTATAATTTCGCCATATTTTTATTTTCAAGAACCCCAAGGGGTTGGAAATTATTATTGTTTCATTTTTAGTTGTTTAGTAATGTATATAGATGATAAGTATTAATAAATAAAAACCCTTATGAAAGAAAGAAAAGAATTACGCCAATGGGCTAGGGATTGGGAAGTTTGAATATAGATGAGGTGAACCCACATTTGCGTGGAGGAAGAGTGGAAAACCATTTAGGAAGAACCACTCACAGCTCATCCGAGAGAAATTCTAACCTCGATCTCCCCGTCTTCGGTAATCTATCTCAACACGAAACTAGCGAGTAAGCTAACTACGCCATCGAGGTGGGTCATTATATGAAACTCCTCTATTCGGATAAAACTCAATAATGTGTTTAAATTAAATAATTCTACACATCTAGAAATATAAGTGCTTATTTAAAGACTCAACCTTAAAATGTTTATCTTCCCAGCCTTTAAATTACATAATTTATCCCTACCCTTAGAACTGATGATTTTATTAAATAACCCTACTCTCCTTCAAAGTTAAGAGGGGTTAATATCCTCATTTTATATCTCTTGAAATACCTACTGAATCATTATTATTTTATTATTTTCTATCTTTACCATTCGCAATTAAGAGAGGGATTTTTTCACACTATTTAACCAGAGACCTAAATCTCAGTATGTAATCTAAGCGCAATTCTACCTCTATCCCACCTCTAACGTTTCCAAGAAAGCCCGTTTAGAGAAGTTATATTTTTAGTTTTTGTATATTATGGATTGTGTTTGGTGCGAATTTCAATTCTCTGTGTTTTATATAAACCGTTATACCCATTTTTATTAGTTTAAATTGATAAAATGATCTTGTAGCATTAATATGATAGAAGTAATATGTACACAGCTATTAATACGTTTTTAATACAGATTTAAATATTTTAAATTGGAATTGTTAATTCAAAAATATTAATATTTAGTTTATATTAAAAATTATATAATTTTTTGAATCATGTTTACAATAAGTTATTGAATTAGCTTAGCCTACAAATCCAAAAACCCAACCAGCATGATATTATTTAAGATTTCACATCCACTTGTTTTATAAGCGAAACACCAGAAATAATCACACCCCTAGTAATTATTACAATAATTAAGACTAGGGAAATTAGACGTTTTGTATTTGTGTGTGTTTCTAATCAATATTTAAATAGCTGTTGGATTTCTAGCACACTTGATACTCACATACTACTGTATATTCCTACTGTAGATCTGGTTTACCTACGGTCCCCAATACAGCTGCAGTAAAATTCCCTACAGACTAAGAAATTAAATATGACTGTGAAGAAGTTTGACCTTCACAAAACAAATTAGATACTTAATTATGGCATGTTTAAATTAAGTTCACTACATTCTTACGTATTTACTCTCTGTAATTATTAACTCATAAATTCATTGTCACACTTATTAAAGTAGGCCACCTATCCCTATCTTGAGCTAGCTATATCCAGGACACCTCATTACACCTTATCGCTTTCAGGTCTATTTTAATTTTATCCTCCCATCTGCATCTAGGTCTTCCCAATAGTCTCTTCCCATTGGGTTGGCCAGTCAATACCTTGAACATGGTTCTAGATCCTTCAATTTGTTCTGCATATTCCACCCACCGTAATTTACGAGACTTAATTGTTCATATAATATATTGTTATTAGTACAGGGTATGTAACTCATCATAGCTTAGCCTCCTCCCCTCCCCATTATAATCATCCCTTTTTGGTTAAATATATTCCTAAGCTTCTTGTTTTCGAATAGCCTGAATTTATTACGTCAAGTAAGTAAGAGACTAAAACCAAAGAAAACAACCAGTAAAGAATAGTTCACTATACGATGTAATTTTTTTTTTTAAACTTTACATAAATAATAAAATTAAATTTAAAAAAAATATAACTTGAATATTAAAAATCATAATCCCATTAATCTAAACCAAACCTGAAAAACACAAAAATCTTACAATTAAATTATTAATTTATTTATTTTTGTTACTAAGGTGTATGTATATATAAATCTTGAATATATTTATTCATAATTTATGTATATAAATCTTGAATATATTTATTCATAATTTATTTTTGTGGGCCGTGTCTTACTATGGACCTATTGAAAGATATTATTTTGACCAATTTATCTTAGGCTCGTAAAGAAAACCTATGATTTTTAAGTTCTTGCTACAAAGTTGAAATACCTCAATCTAACAGAAGGGACTATAAAATAAAGACTATAATTTGAAATACAAAATACCACACCACTGAACACGAGGGAAAAGGTGTTAGTTCCATACTGATTAGTTTGCGTTCCATAGGAAGGTTGATGATTTTTTTTATCATATCTCGTTGTGGTAACGTGGTTTAATATAAATGTTTTCTCAAAATCCCTTCACAAAAATAGAAATAAACTTGCCTTACCTAACCCATTTGTATAAATACGAGAACTTCCTGACTAGAAGTGGATCACATAAAAAAAAAATGAAATTATGAAAGTGATTTGTGAAATAATTCAATGCAAACGTACAGAATGTCCCTAAAATTATTTACCCTCATACAAATATTTAAAAATTAGTTATCTTAAGAGATACCTTAAAATGTTTTGCGGTAGTTGAAAAAAAACTCCAAGCAGTTATGTTGTAGAATGAATAACACAGATCAGTAAATATTTCAGTAAATTAGATACATCCTGAAATAACTAGTTTTTTAAGTATAATAATGGGATGAATAATTTATGTTTATATTTGTAATAATTTATATTTATAAAAATTTAGTTAAATACAAAATAATAATTTTAAGCTCGTGGTTGGTTGTGATTAAAACATTATGAAGTCTACCTTGTTATTGTTACTCAAAAATCAAAATATAACTTACATTTTAATGAGGTATTAAAATAGAGCATAATTATATAAGCAATTTATGGTAAAATAGTACCTGTATATCTTAGGTTTAGCTTGAAAATTTGTAAGGAATTCAATTTTCTGTTAATGTGCTGAATTATCTGTCTAAATATATATCAAATCTCTAAATTATTATTATTAATATTAGATTGAAACATTATGGTGATATTTTTATTTAAAATGTCCTAACATCTCCGTGTTACTAGTCAATAGTAGGCCTAATACGACGACCATGTGTAAATGACCTTGATAGAACCAGACCTTGTAGAAGTAATTCACCATAAGGTTTACAGTAAACGATTGCGTGATATCAATGCTTGTCGTAGTCTTATCTGGATATTTTATCAAACTGAATACAGCTGCTATCAAAACAAAGTAGACTTTTGAGTAGCTAGAATATTTTAAAACATCATACTAAATATATGAATCCATTTTAAACATTAAGAGTTATTGTTCGAGTAGTTTACCAACACTATAATAGTAAACATGAATATGCGGTAAAATTTCTCAAGTTATTGGGTGGCTGGAAGAGGGAGGGGAAATGTTGTTACTTAAATCATTTTTGATATAAGATTATTTTTTTTCAAAGTTTAATTTTTTTTAATGGTATGACAACATCACACAAACTTTTTATTATTTTGTGTATTAAAGCTTTGAAGAAAATTTTCAAAAATATATTTTTAGTAAACTACCCTTAAATATGTTTTACTCATAATAATGAACACATTATCTCACTAATCATAATAATCATTCTTTATATATAAATCTTAAACCAAAACATACAAATCTATTTTTTTAAATTCAAATTTAAAAATAAATTAATTGCAAAAATCAACAAGTATTCTTATTTATCATGGAAAAATTTTCACAGATTCCCATTTTGAATTCAATCTCACAGGTCAATTCCCAAAATATTAAAGTTTTCTATAATTTGTTTAAAGTAAACTACTCATAAATTTATTTTATTTTATATAAATATGCATTATTAATGATAAGTAAAATAGTCCCCAATATCCATTTGAAACAAAATCGCGACCGCCATTTGGAAAATATTTCAAGTTTTTTAAAAATCAGTTATCATCCTGTTTAAACAAAATCGTTTTAGCTATTTTGGAAGAATATGTAATTCATAAAAATTATTCGTCAATAAACTACTCTTCAATGAATATCTGGGGTAAAAAAAGAAATGTTTTGTGGCATAGCCCAATAAAATTTAAATATCAAGTTTGAACAAAATCCATAAAATCACTTCGAGTCCATGGTCATAGAGAGGGGAGAGAGAGACGGACACATAGAATGGGGACAATCTTAATTGTAAAATCTGTTGTTTTTTTTAGATTTGTGTTCACATAAAATATAAAAAATCGTCAAAATACTGAGATCGATATTTTCACGATCACAATACTTTTTCTTGATATGAGAAATGTTGATTTTTTTCAATTTTGTTGTTTCTTTATAAACAAATTGTCCAATGTTTGGTTTAATTTCATATTTAGCTATTCTGGACCCAATTCGGTGGCCATATACTCTAAGACGTCACTCTCACAATATACCAGACTGACGATGACGGAAATAACGGGGTTTGAATCCCGGTCGTGTGTACTGAAGTTTGGTGACCTGGGTGTCTAGAGGTAAGGTGTCAGACTTTTGTGTTGCGGGTCCGGGGTTCAATCCTCTGTCCCAACACAGATTTAACTGATAGCCAAACCCTTCCTTCCCCTCTGACAAGACGTGTATTAATCACAATTTGTGAATGTGTGGAATGCCAAGCTCCACCGTGGTTCGAATTCCACGTTAAACTGTAGGTCCTTCATTTCATCTCACAATCACCCTACCATTACACATGAGCGTAAGTGCGTATAGTCCGAACGGGTAGTAAGACTTGGTGCTATTAATAATAATAATATAATAATAATAATAATAATAATAATAATAATAATATAATAAATAATGAACTGAAGTTGTTTTTTTCCTAAATAATTTTTCCCTCTCTCTTCACGCAAATGCGAGTATACTTCTTCCATGCAAATGTTGGTACGCTTCATTACACACTAGTATGCAGTATGTAGGTGTATAACTTGAACGTGTAGTAAGAGGCCGTACTAAAATAAATCTCGTAAATTATTATTTATGATCATAGACTAATCAAGTAAAAGGAAAGTAAGTTTATCGGCATTCACCTGGAGATAAGGTAAAAAAAAAAAAGCTTGTACATCCGGTTGATATTGATTGAACCATATCTTACACTATCAGAAACCGCACTGGTGATCATGTAATCTAAGCGTCGGTTTCACAATAGTCTCTAGAGTTTAGATGGTCCTTTAAATGGGAGCTAAAAGGTATTAATCTTAGCCAGGGGCACTGTAGTAGAAATACTTTCCGAACGTGTCTTTATCTTGGGGATTAATATCCTCCCTTCAATATAATGGAGTAATTTTTTCCGCTAAAATATCTCCCTCATCTTTATCTATTAAGATTAAATAGTTTAACACAGTGGTAAGCAGTTTACCATAAGATAAAATGTTTATACGACTTAAACATTAACCAGCTCAGATCCTAGGCAAAATATTATACATTGCCATAACGTAGAGAGAACCTATTAATGGGGAAAACATATGAATTCTTAGAAAATATCACATGAATCAAACGATTAGAAGCTCAAACTCTGGCGAAATATTAATTTCAACGCATGATTCAATTAAATATATCTTCATTTTACAAATAAAGATATTTTAGCAGCACAATAAAATCAAATTAAATATGGAATTATTCAAAACCATTGAGTATAAAATGAAGTCCTGACGTTGGCAAGTCTATTACACGACTAATATATATAAACATATTTTTTTCTAAGTCATGAGACGATATCGAATAGAGGTTATGTTGATAAACATACTTAATACAAACACATATTCAACCAAATGAATATTGTTAGGTGTACTATTTTACATTTAATACTCAAAGGGATTTTATTTTTGTTATGTTTTACATCCTGAGAGAAATTAAGCTTATCACAATTTGCTACTTAAATCTGAGCAAGTCTGCATGCTACGTGCGTCCTATCAGACTGTTATCAAGTACAGATTAGTATAAAATGTAATAACCTTAGAGGAAATTTTAACATTTTTAACAATTATTTTTACCAACGAAGTTAAATAATTATAAAAATATAAATTTATCCTCACATTAAATCCATGGGGAAAGTATTGCTAAAAGTGGATAAATTGTTAAATTTGAATAAAAAAAAGTATGAATATACAAAGAAGGAATTGTTTGAACTTGCTTAGAGGAAGGAATAAATACCCCAATTGGAAATAGTAAAACTTTTTATAAGGTTACTAAATTAAGTAACATTTTTGTTATTTTCAACAATATGCCAATTATTCTTAGGCTGTGATGTATTAAAATAGTTTTATATTAATAGAACAGTTTACCCAAATCAATCACTTTTAACCAGCAAAAAGTACAAAATTTGAAACAGATTTTGATACCAAGCAAATGATAAGGGTTACCCCTACGGGAAAACATGAGTAGAAAAAGGGTTTTGTGTATGTAGAACCACAAGTCGCTTTGACTTAAAAAGCAATTTTGTTTTGTTAACATTAGTTTATTTTAGGTATATGTCAAAACCTTACCTTGAACTCAATATAGGGCTATAGTTGAAATTGAATAAAAATATTTATGGCCGATTTCAAACAAAACCGAGTTTTATTGTAATTTAATAATTTCTGTTTGTATGTTTCTGCATTAAGTATTATAATGAAACTAGAAAAAGATTAAATATTGTTAATTAACCATTCTAATAAAAAAAATAAGATTAATTATTTTATTCTGCAATGTGCTTAATAATTCAAATGACATGCCAAGATAAAATTTTCTGAAAGTATGGGTATCACTTTTTTATTCCAGGGGATTGTTATTTACATTATTATAAATTTAACAAACATTTTAAATATAAGACTGTAAAAATATCTAAGAACATAGCCATTATTTTTATTTTAATAATTTAAATTGCGAATAGGTTTCAATATATCTTAAAATTGATCCACAACGTGGGTTTTTTAAAACCAAGTTTTAGCTATTTTGTATTCAATTTATTATACTTTTGATTATTTAATTTTCAATTAACATCTGATTAATTATGATATAAGAATTTAGAAACAAGTTTCTAAATACCTAAATTTTTATTTCCTTAAAATATGAACATTTAGATTGCTAGTTTAAGTATTTTATTTGTTAAAGGTCATACATTAATGTAGTAATTAAATAGTGGTTATTTTTTTTCAAAGCACTTTTAGATAATCTAAAATAATTTATTAAGTTTGAATCCAATGAATGAGGCTGCTTTATTCTATATTATAAAATAACATGTCCTGACTGACTGACTGATTCATCATCGCCGAGCGCAAACTATCAAGGCTACAAGCATGAAATTCGGACTGTATATTCATTTTGTTATGTAGGCACCCACTAAGAAAGGATTTTAGAAAATTCCACCCCAAAGGGGTCAAAATAGGGGATGATAATATGTATGAAAGTCCGTCATTTTGAAAGTTACATAAACAAAATTTTGTATTTCGGTTATTGACGTAAAACAAATAAATACGTGTTTCAGGAATTTTAGAAATTTTATTTAATAAGGGATAAAAAGGGGGTGAAAGTTTGTATCGGACTTGCATTATTTTTGATCTGAGGTCAAGTTATGGTCATCAACGTAACGTAATATTTTAAATTAATCTGTAAATACATATGTATATTTTCGTATGTGTATATAATCAGCTTCCACGCGAGCAAAGCCGCGGGCAACAGCTATCTAGTTCTATATAAAAATAATGGTTCGGTCATCAGACGTTATTTTGAGTATTTACCAAGAAAGTTGCGCAAGTGTTACGTATATTTTTGAAGCGTGAGGTCAATAAGGCCTATCATTTGTAGTAATGCCTTTAATGAAATTGCACAAACCTCATTTAAAATTAATCAAATTTCAAAGATAAACATAAAATACATAGATTTCATACTGAATGATAATCAAAAATAACGTTGGTAAATTTATTAATAATATTATACATTAATTTAAATTAAGAACACTAATTTTTTATACGAATAAATATATTGAAATTGTTGCCTATTCTATTGAGTTTTTATGAATTAATATAACATAATTAACTTTAGTACAGCTAATCTTTAATCTGGTAAATGGAGATTTAAACAAAAGATAGCTTATAAACAGCTGGTAATAAGCATATTTTTAGGCGAGGGATTCCGTCGGGCTTTATAACAAATTTTTAACAATTTTTTTTACGAAATAAGGCATATAAATCTAATCGCAGGAATAGGTGAAAAACAGAACCAGTGTGTCAGTTAGATTGGAATATATTTATTAAACTTACACATTTGTTAATTATTTAGCCAATATATTATGTTTAATTTGACATTACAGGCACTGATATTATTATATCAACATGCATATGGTATAAAGAGCCCACACACCTTTAACTAACTTTAAATTAACTCTGTTTATTTTCTTTATCAAGTCTAACTTAACCAAATAAATTATTAATATTTTGCCATCCAAACATCTGCTAACAATAATTATTGAACTATTTTAATATTTGCATCATATTTGTGAATGATGAAAGAGGATCCTAAGTTATTATTACGGACATATTTGCCAACATGCTCTACATGTAAAATAGCTTTATATATTAGGCCCAAATTCTAAAATTATTTAGTTTTTGATATGTTAGAATTAGAAGTCTGATGAAACATTCAAACTAAAAATCGAAGTTGCCCAAATTGTCATATAGGTGTGTTTATAATTTAAAATGCTTACTTAATTATTCTACATCAGCAGTAACTCTAAAGTTAATTATCGCAATTACAAAATTACGCCACATATATCTATCTTGAGTTAGATATATCCTACCCACCTCACCCACCTCATTCTAATATATGCTCACATCTTCATCTAGGTCTTCTCAATGGTCCCTTACCATTGGGTTTGCCAGTCAATTCCCTAAATATTGTTCAAGATTATTCCATTCTCCCATCATAATCTGCGAGATTTTATTATCCAAACAATATATTTTGCTGAGTACATGGTAAGTAACCCGTACCTATGCAACCTTCTACACTCCTCAGTATCATCATCTTTTTTTCTTTGAACAAATATATTCATAGACCCTAAATTTATCTTATTCATGAAAGGAAAGAGATTATGTTTAACTACCATACCATACAATAATTAATTATGTTCACTACACATGGGTGGGGTCCATTATATCTAGCAAGCTTAAATTTCGCCGTGTGATGCGCTTTTTGTGGCAGTGTGACTCATATTGATTGATATAAATACTCAAAGAGAGTCAAGCGTGACGTGGTGAAGAACAGAACTTATATAAGATAGCGTGACCATTCAATAGGTAGTCTGACATATGCATTTGAGTTGGCATCGAGCCGTATTCAGGCGCGGATCCAGAAAATGTTCACGGGGGGGGGGGGGTCATAATAATTATAAATAACATAATTACTAACAATGTAAGCTTATTATCTAGGTAAAATAAGTGTATTTTAAAACGTTTGAAAATGCATTATAGAATGTGATAGTTTTTTTTTGTATGATCAAGTTCTCAGCGTAGTCACTTAAATAACTCTATAAATCCACAAAAATTTAATATTATATAATGCCATTAGCAAGTAGTTTTTGTATAACAACAAACAACATTACTACTACTACTACTACTACTACTACAAAATAATAATAATAAAAAATAACCAGAAAACCTATATAAAACATTGTTCAAACGTACCTAATATTTTATAAATGCATTAATTGCTTTTTACTGTTATTCTTTTGAGTAAATTTCTCCAAAACTTCATCAGAACGAACTTCTATGCTTTGATGAATATATAACATGATTAAACCATTTAATCTTTCCTCATTTAAATTTGACCTTAAGTATGTCTTTAACCTTCCTAGAGTAGAAAATGATTCATCACTAGTGCAGGTAGTCACGGGAAGAACAGACAATGTGGGGAAGAACTTTTGGGCTAGAACCATCTGAAGCATACACTAAGCTGTCAACCGCACTGGATGGACACACTGCCTTAGATTTATATTTCCAGCGTTGTTGCCACAAGACAATCTCTCCACAAAGTTTGATGGGGTCCCAGGAATTCATTAGCATATGTTTGAGCTGCTTGTAATAAAAGTTCATTGTCTTGGTTGGAAAATGCTGGTATTAACCGTATAGTGTGATAATATCATCATGGCCAGTTGATGAAAATCTAGCTGACAATTCATAAATAAGATAGTCCACAAATGGCGGGTAAACATTTAGTCTAAAATATTCTTCAGGACTTGATGCAGCAACATTTGGCCCATGAGTTTGTGTCCGAAAGGTCCTTGGCACAGTGATGTCGATTTCATGTTTTTCAGCCAAATTTCCCGATTCAGTATAGACTTATGTATATATAGAATGGTTATTCCGATAATCTTTCCATGTCTCTTAAAACATTTGCTATCATATTATAGCAGTTTTTCAGGTCTAACGAAGGGTTTTGAAGCTGACAAGATAACGTGACTGTTAAACTGAAGATAAATGAAACAATATGCAGAATTATAATAAGGACAAACCTGATAACTAACTGAGGTGAGTAAAAGTGTTGACCTTGACGATGGTGCTTCCACATCAAATACTTTTAGGAAACATACAACTACATCAAAAACATATAAACATACAAGGCTGTATATCTTCATCATCCTATAACGTATACGTATTTAACATTATGTTAATATATCTTCAGCATATTAGATCTATATCTTGACCATTAGAAGTTCATTATCAAAATCTATTCATCTTAATCACATGAAGTATGTATCTTCACCATTATAATCCATCTATCTTCACGATTCATATATCTTCACCATTCTAATCCGTCTATCTTCACTATTCATATAACTTCACCATGCTAATCCGTCTATCTTCACTATTCATACATTTTCACCATTCTAATCCATCTATCTTCACTATTTATATATCTTACCCATTCTAATCCATCTATATTAACTATTTATATATCTTCACCATTCTAATCCATCTATCCTCACTATTTATATGTCTTCACCATCAACGATATTCACTACCCAAGGATATTTGACTTCACCATCCAGGACCACATGTTCTGTATCTACTACATGATTTCAGTATTGCAATTCCCGCAAAATGTTGTATTTTTATGTCTGTACGTTCGGTGTTTTATTAGCTATTAGATTCGATCACGTGTTTTCAGTCTTGTGAATGACTTGCATCCAAAATGTGTTTCATCAGCGTTTATTTTAAGTTCCAGCAACATGTTGGGTTTTACAGTAGGTCAAACAAAGTTAATGTTTTATTAGCGATCAGATTCGGTTACACGTTTTCAGTATTGTAAATGACTTTATAAGTCTGGTTCGATGCCGGTTGGTGTTGATGAATACGTTTACTCACTATAAAAAGCTTGTTTCTACTGTCCATCAAGTAAATATCTAGCCACGAGACTATTGTATGGGGTATTATATTTGTTTGTAAGTCATGTTATGATATAATCACTTTGTTTAAAAAAATATCGCTAGATATGAAATAAATATATTACTAAGTATTGTTTAGTTGAGAGGTAAAATATATATTTCCACTACTTAGCCTACCAATAAAATTTGGTCATGACATGATTGTTCATAAAAAAAAAGGCTATTTAGTTTAAAATATATGGTTTTTTCCAGGCTATAAGTATTTTTTCCTCCTCGAGTGGCTGATTAGAGACTTAGGTAAACAGAGATAGTACAACGCACACATATTGGATTTAATTGGACAGAGTTTAGATTGAGGAAAACATTATAATAAAGGCCTTTAAATGCTATATTTCCTTTTGTCGTCTTGGATTAAGCTGTGTTAAAGAAAAACATTAGTAACTAAACTTTGTTGAGTTAATAGGGACGTCTCAGTAAAAGCATAATTTATTTTGCAGATATATTGATGGAGAGGAATATTTAGATTCAGCGCTCTGGTAGGCTACAATTTCGTTCGGTCTGGTTTTCTGGTGACGTTGAGATCAAGTTAAAATTCCGGTTGGATGTAGGTAGGAGGTTTTTTTCGTAAAATAGTTTCATATTATTCCTAAATGCAAATGAGGGCGCATTCCCTCTGAATTATACCTTTATCATTACCACCCAAATGGTGTAAATATGTTTTTAGTCCGGTTAAGTTGTAAGTCATGGTGCACAACACATATATTTGGAAGCTTGTGAATAAACTCTAATATAAACAAATTTTATTCTTTATGGATTAAGAGTCCATAGTTACAAAAAAGATATGTTTGGGAAAATTCCCCATATTAATAATTGTATCTAAAAGAACTTGAAATATTTCAGTTAGTGTAGATTTTAAGTGGTGAAACTTAACTCAGTTTAAGATTGTCTAAAAATCAATATTAATGCTATCTGCTTTGGTGAATGGATATTCTAAGGAGTCACTCTCATAATAGAGCAGACTGCTGATCACAGGGATATTGGGATTTGAATCCCGGCCGGATTGCTTAGGGTGGTTTTTACTAAATGGTTTTCCACACAAAAATGGGTTCAATTCCTCTAAATTAAGCCTTCCTAATTCCTAGACACGTTAGTAATGTTAGAATAAAGTGTATAACCCGAACTGGTACTAAGACGTGGTGCTAAGAAAAATATATATTTTCTGAAAAAAACTCACTCATTTAGACATACAATAAAGTTGACGCGGATGATTTTTTACCCTGGCCAAGATAACTGGTTTTTAAAAATAATGATAATAAGAAATACCCATTTACAATGATGCTTTATGTGAAAGATCACATTTATGGGTTTAAAATAAATGCTAAGAGCATAGATTTAACTTTATTTATACCATTATTGTTTTAAACAGGGTCACAACATTAATTTTCTTATAAAGAAAATTTGAGTTGGCCAGAAGGTTGAAAATATCAGATGATTTTCTTAGAAAAAAACAAATAGGAACTAAACAGTGGTAATGTCCTTAGGGTTTCTCCTATTCATGTTTTCCACGAATCACAAGACAGCGCATCGCTTACATTCTTTGCGAATATACTTGACTTGAAATTAAAATCGTCTAAGTTCTGCTCAGCAATCGCTAATTATATTAAAATAAACTAATTAATTTTATATTATTTGATTATATTTAGTATAATTTAGTAGGTGAGGCTAGTTGGAAGATGGGCTTATATTGTTGATATAACTAAACCAACCATTCATTATAGCCATAATGGCCAAACAGGAATACAAAACAACTAATCTTTACTTTATATATAACAATGCATCTTGTATCTGACTTTTTACTATCTAGGACAGTGAAAAACCTTTTTGTGAATCAAGTGATGACGTGTTAGGATTTACACAATTATGAAGATAATATTACTAACTTCAAAGACTTTTTAAAGCATAAAAAACACTTGTTTTTTGCGCCACAATTCAATACTTATCAGAGTTAAACGTATTTATGATGGATAAATAGACAAGCTATTATATTTGTTATATCCGGCCATAGCCACATCTAAATATTATATTCTATAAATTGAAAAACGAGACTTGGATACGGGAATCACCCGCCTCGGTGGCGTAGTTGGCTAACGCGCTTGTCGTGTTGAGCTCGACAGCCGAGGACGGGGAGATCGAGGTTCGAATATCGGTTGGGTGAACTGGGGGTGGTTTTTCTTAAATGGTTTTCCACTTTGCCTCCACGCAAATGCGGGTTCACTTCCTCTAATTCAACCTTCCCAATTCCGAATCCATTAGCGTAATTAGTACTTAAAGCGTATAACCCGAACGGGTAGTAAGACGTGGTGCTAAATAATAATAATAATAATAATAATAATAGATACGAGAATCAAACCCGGAAACTTTGGTTTAGTACTCTTACTGATCTTGTGAATGTGTTTCCTTATGATATGCACATTCGTAAAATTGTCATTGTACTTTTGGCAGCATAAAGACCTAACGAGACGAAAGTGTCTGCGCTATCTGATAGCTTCATGAACCTAATACAATGTTATAAAATTATTGACAAAGAGTCGTAATAAATCCACACGACTAAATCTAACATGTGCTTTACAAATGTAAACTAAAAAATAAATCGGCAATGAAACGTCTTTAATAATTATACTCGTTGATTACTCATGACGATTATCTCACGTCTATCACAGACTTTGCCTTAAAATATGAATTAAGAATCATCCTGGGCATTGATGACTCCTGGTTAGCTCAGTTGTTAAAATATTGGCGTACTAAGCCAAAGGTTACGGGTTAGATTCCCGTGTACAGGTGTAATTTTGAAATTTACAGAATATTATACGTATTTAACTGTATTAATAGGCTAGGGACGAGAAAGTTAAAGTTAAAGAAAATGTTCTTGCATTTGCATTTAAGGATAGTTATATACAAATTAGTAAAAGTTAATCTCATTATACCCAGGCCTAATTAAAATTCCAACCTCCCTATCATCGTCATCTTAGAATGGATTAACTTGACTTTAGCCTGCGTACACCGGTGTGGATAAAATTCGGTTAAATTGTAATTTAAGTATAGAAATATTTAAAAATATGTATTTCGTCGTGTTAGTCTTCTTCACCTACCGTATTTTATAAGACCTACATGACCTTAGCATTCGATTGGGGAATTAGTTTGATAATTATTCTGATAAAACCCTCCTCGGTGGCGTAGTTAGCTAATGCACTAGTTTCACGTTTAGCTAGACTGCCCAGACGGGGAGTTCAAGGTTCGAATCTCACTTCAGTGAAAAGTCTGATTTTTTTCTAAATTGTTTCCCACTCAAATTATATGCAAATACTGTTTCACTTCCTCTATATTTAAATTTCCCAATTCCTAAACCCATTAGTGTAATTATTATTTAAGCGTATAACCCGAACGGTTAGTAAGACACGGTGCTAAGTATTATTATTTTGATAATGATGGGACGTAATACATGTACAATGGACGATACTTTGCTAGTAGCAAAATGTATCATTTCTTTCACAACACTCTATTAACATCCAAGGGATCAGGGCGTGGTTATTTTTCCTTCTAAAATTATCTGAGTTATCAAGTTCACGATTATATTACTTTTTGCATCGCGTCTTACTACCCGTTCGGGTTGTACGCACTTACGCTAATGTGTAATGGTAGGGTGATTGTGATATGAAATGGAGGACCTACAGTTTAACGTGGGATCCAACCACAGTGGAGGACTGGCTTTCCACACATTCACAAGTTGGGATCAATGTACGTCTGGTCAGAGATGAAGGAATGGTCTGGAAATTAGATAAGTTTGTGCCGGGATCGAGGATTGAACCCCGGACCCCAACACAGAAGTATGACACCTTACCCCTGGACTGTCAGGTCACCTCCACGATTATAAAATACGCGTTAAAAACTCCATATAGATTAATTAATTTTTGATTAGACAATCCTTTATCTTTGGCGGAATGGGAAGATATGATGTGACAATCTCATGGTATCGCTGTTTGGCCTTCAGACTAAAATTTAAATTATGTTATGCCATTCTTTATTTTATTTCCACTGATTACTTCTATCCGTCGGGGGCTACACACATTTTAATTACTCCAATTGGGTAGGAATGAGGAAGTAATATTTCGTTAAAATATAACCACATTTGTATATAGGGAATGTGGTAAACCATTTAAGAGGAACAAGCCTTCATTAAAACCCGCCGGGATTTAATCCCTGACCTCTACGTCACCGTCTTAACCGGACCAAACGAGTTTGACGTATTAACCAATCTGACCACCAATGCGGGTCCTATCAACACGATCAAAGGAAAAGGAAGGTAGAACTAGGAAGTGTAACCACATTTGCGTGAGTAAAGGTTTGGAAACCTGGTAGGAAGAACTGGCCAAAAATTCGAAGATCAATTAAACAAATAAACCATACAAGACGAGAGTGACGCCTTTGATCAAACGTTGTATGTTTTATACTTTATAAACTGTTATCCAGAATAAAACTGGAACCCAGTTTGGTAGCCGTGTGGTCTATCGCACTACTTTCGTGTTGAACTAGACTTCCGGAGATGGGGAGATCGGGGTTGGATCCCGGTTTGGTGAACTGATTTTTTTTTTTTTACTACAGTGTTCTCCACTCTCCTTCCATATAAATGCGGGTGCACTTCATCCAAATTAAACCTTTATTATCCCTAAACAATTGTTGAGTATATAATAGGACAACCCAAACGGGTACTAAGAAGCAGTTATAAAAATAAAAAAATAAAATAAAAAAGCTGGAACGAGTTTCTTGCGTGCGTCAGTAAGTCATAAATCGTCAAGAAATCACGGATGTCGAGGTTGGGGTGAGGGTAGAGGTGATAGGTCTCAGGGTCAATGGTCAGTGGGTGTCAAATGACCCGGCGCATTGAACAGTTTCCGCGCTGTTGCATGCGGCTCATTCTTCGCAATTTCCCGGCGTGCGTCGCACCTTTAAAAAAATACAAGGTCGTTCGATTGCGCTGTGTGGTTTATATTATTTACTCCAGTGGAAGGGACTGAATTGTCAGTTTTAATATAATACTGTACATATAAGTGTTCTTTTGAAACAACTGGATTGTTCTTAATTTCTACAGTTTTTAACCAACACAAGTTCGTCCAACATCTTCATGTAGTGGGTGGTGTGACTGCCTGGCAGGATAATAGAACATGATTTCTAACCGAGCGAAAGAATATTACAGTCAAATTAACAACTGAATGACAGGTGGGTTTATCGTTTCTGGTATTACAATTAGTTTGTGAGTCGTGTGCTAATATAATAATATGTGTGTTTAAAAAGAACGGCTAATACATCTAATAACATAAACATAATTATTAAGACCCAGACTGCCACTATCTAAATATCAGACGGAAACACTGATTTATAATAAGATTTTTTTTTTTATAATGTTATAGCCAAGGTACAGCTATTAATAATATTTTGTCAAATTAGTTTAAAAATATAGCGACACTCTTTAAGTTTACTTTATATCCCCCACCTGGTCAAGTATAAAAAAATGTTTCGGATAGGAGTAAGAATGAAAATTATTAGCTATGTTTTTATTTGAATTTATTTTATGGTAATTAATAAAATACTGATTTTTGTAAGCCTGTCTACAACCGGTTGATTTTAATACTAACCAAACTCCAATTGAGATTTTTTTTTTTGTAGAAAGAGAATCTTTCAGTCAGTAATTACGTAAGAGTGAATTAAATGTACTCTATTTTTACAAAATAAAAAATATCGAAAATTGAAAAGCCGATTGCGTTAGGTTTTGTCACGTGGTCCATAATATAAGTGCTTAATGTTTCAGCTTTCAAGGTCGTCTAGGGACTTCTGGAGGATATGGAAAGACATATATACATTAAGAAATTATAGGAAATATTATACTTTCAAAACAAAATATTAATCTATTAAATGAAAATCACAGAGACACTCTTGGAAGAATAGGGATTTTTAATTGAGTGTAGCTTCTCCTCATTTTCGGCTATAGTGAGCTGAAAGATTTTATTCCATTTCAGAAAATGTTTAGTTAGCTGTTATTTTAATATTTTATTACATTCAATTTTATTCGGTATTGGTTATCCTCTATAAATTATAATTTATATTTATGGTGGTCACTCTGATCCAATTATATTTATTAGTGTTCACTCTGATTCAATTATATTTATAGTGGTCAATATGATCCAATTATATTTATTAGTGGTCACTCTGATACAATTATATTTATTAGTGTTCACTCTGATTCAATTATATTTATAGCGGTCACTCTGATCCAATTATATTTATTAGTGGTCACTCTGATACAATTATATTTATTAGTGTTCACTCTGATTCAATTATATTTATAGTGGTCAATATGATCCAATTATATTTATAGCGGTCACTCTGATCCAATTTTATTTATTAGTGGTCACTCTGATACAATTATATTTATTAGTGTTCACTCTGATTCAATTATATTTATAGTGGTCATTATGATCCAATTATATTTATAGCGGTCACTCTGATCCAATTATATTTATTAGTGTTCACTCTGATACAATTATATTTATTAGTGTTCACTCTGATTCAATTATATTTATAGTGGTCAATATGATCCAATTATATTTATAGCGGTTACTCTGATACAATTATATTTATTAGTGTTCACTCTGATTCAATTATATTTATAGTGGTCAATATGATCCAATTATATTTATTAGTGGTCACTCTGATACAATTATATTTATTAGTGTTCACTCTGATTCAATTATATTTATAGTGGTCAATATGATCCAATTATATTTATAGCGGTCACTCTGATCCAATTATATTTATTAGTGGTCACTCTGATACAATTATATTTATTAGTGTTCACTCTGATTCAATTATATTTATAGTGGTCAATATGATCCAATTATATTTATAGCGGTCACTCTGAACCAATTATATTTATTAGTGGTCACTCTGATACAATTATATTATATTAGTGGTCACTCTGATACAATTATATTTATTAGTGTTCACTCTGATTCAATTATATTTATAGTGGTCAATATGATCCAATTATATTTATAGCGGTCACTCTGATCCAATTATATTTATTAGTGTTCACTCTGATACAATTATATTTATTAGTGTTCACTCTGATCCAATTATATTTATAGCGGTCACTCTGATCCAATTATATTTATTAGTGGTCTATACATCTGAAATATTTTTCAGTTTTTGTTCGTTAAGTTAAGAATATACAATTTAATAAAGGGTTAGTAGCTTTTCAAATCAGACATTTCCCTATAATCTATTTATCAAGTTATTTATTTGCTAACATAATAACTGGTGTTATTCACATTAAGGTGAGGCGAAACTGGTTCCCAGGAGCACTCTTTACACTAGGTAAACGTCGCATCAACTTTAAGTCAGGTGGGTTGTGATAACTTCCATTTGAAAATAAAAGGAAAACCGTAACGTTAACGTTAAGTTATATTAACGTCAAGTTGATCGTGGTCCTTACATGATATTGACTTCGTAAGGTTATTGTTCAGGTGTAAATATGAACCACATCTGGCCGTTGTTACTTGGCGGTCCAAGCGTTTTATTACTCTCGGTCTTGCTATTATTTTTATGTACCTGATAAGATAGTAAAAGCTATTGGTCATTAATATTATGTAATGAATCTGCTCAGAGGGATAGTTTAAAAAAAAATTGGTTCGTAACTTCTTTTGTGTGTGGGAATTGTTCAATATTAATTTATGTGTACGTTTTAATTTTTTTTTTAATTATTGGCTGAATGATATAATACGTCATCATCGCTTTAGAAGACTGGCCTGGTGATGACGGGGATATCGGGGTTTTAGTCCTGGCTAGATCTACTGAAAGGTTTTTTTCCTAAATGTTCTCCCAATCTCCTTCCGCGCGAATTGAGTTAGATTATCTCTAAAATCTTTCTTTCCCCATCCCTGCCCAATTTTAAAGTAATTATCATGTATGCGTAAAACCTGAACAGTTGGTAAGATGCGATTATATACAAAAATTAAGAATGGAGGGGATATTCCCCTGGATATCAGATAAAAGATATAAAATTAAAAATAATAAAAACTCCCAAAGGAATCTTAAGCAACCATGACTTGAATTCCCTTTGTAACACGAAAATTATAGTTTTAGATTTTTGTTTCTTTCATTTTCACAGATTTGGCGACACCAACAAGTCTTGACACGCCGTTTCTCATGTCTACGAGCATCGGGTTTGAATCTCGGCTACGGGAAACTACAATTCATGGTATTAGCTGGTAATTCAAACAAAAAGTCACATACGTTAATCAATCAAGAATGTTAAGTACCTGAAAAAAAATTTGGTAATTTATTATTTTAGTGTCTCCGTTAATTGCACCCGCCTCTGTGGCGTAGTTGGCTAACGCGCTTGTCGTGTTGAGCTCGACTGCTCAGGACGGGGAGATCGAGGTTCGAATCTCAGTCGGGTGAACTGGGGCTGGTTTTTACTAAATTGTTTTCCACTCTCCCTCCACGCAAATGTGGGTTCACTTCCTCTAATTCAACCTTCCTAATTCCTAAATCCATTAAAGTAATTAGTACTTAGAGCGTATAAACCGAACGGGTATTAAGACGCGGTGCTAAATATTATTATTATTATTATTATTATTATTATTATTATTATTATTATTATCCGTTAATTGCCGTAAAAAATAAAGTATTTCAGTGTCGATTGTACCAGATAGCCGGCTCTAGCGCACACACATTTCCAACTGGCGCAAATAGATCTCCTCCTCTTTTTAACTGCACAGGTGTGAACAGTCCAGGTTGTTTGTTATCAGTGGATGGATCAGTTCAGAGCTGGACACTTGCGTGGATGGTCAACCACCAAGGTAAATTCAACGTTCATAGACTCTTTTGTTTTGATGTAATCTTAACACGATTTAGACTATGTTTAAATTCTCGAATATCAAATAGTGCATAACGTAGATTGCCCAATTCATAATTAAATTAAGTGTTCTTTTAAGCATCGTGCTTATTAACCATTCTGGTTATACACTTATGTACTAATTACGCTAGTTTATTAGGGGTGAGTAAAGCTGATTTTAGAGGAAGTGTCTCCTCATTTTCTTAGAGGGAGAGTGGAAAACTATTTAGGTAAACCACCCTCAGTACACCCGAATGGGTTTCGAACCCCATAAGCTCATCACCAGCAGCCCAGTCTGTCACAAGGGAGTGATGCCTTAGACCATGCAGCCACTGAAGCAGGTAATATAAGTGTTCATGGTGAAACAAAGCAATTAAAGTATGACTCAAATCGATTGTTGTGGTTTTCAAAAACTTGGTCTAATCTCTTTGCTCAAGTATATAATATTTCTAAAAAAAACACTTCATTTGAATCGTGCATTTTGAAACATACAATCACTATATAAGTAGTGCCTACACTATTAAATAATATTGTATTCATTCTTTGGCTCTGATTTTATTATTGCTATGAATATTAGGGTAGACCTACTTCTCAACAACAGAATCGAAATATTTCCACTTTACATTAAAAAGTATTTACAATCGTAGTAATGACTTTCAAACAAAGAATATTTGTTACTAACCAACACGTGTGGCTAATAAAGAACCATCTCTACTATTAACATAAGAGCCTTTCCGTTTGTTATGTATACTGGTGTTTTGTTTGGCTAGAGCTTCTTCTCGAATTATTATTGGTTAATACGTCTCAAGTTAAGGTATAATGCGCCAACACCTAAAACCGAATCAAATTTATGAATTGTGTACTAATCACAATATTCTGGCTGTAAACGCTATGATTGAAATTAATGACATTCCACTTTATGCTCGTTATAATATGCTATGCAGTATTTGTTATTTGCTATGAGATATGCTTAAATATAACCTCTGTCATATGAAGCCAAAGGTCCTGGGTTCTATTATCATGTTCAGATATAATTTTTTAATTAAAAGAATTTGATATTTAGATGCATCTATGACCATAACTAACAAATAAAATAGACTTTTTATTTAATCCATATAAATTAATTATATTCTTATTAAATAAGAACTTATAAAATCTGGCTACATAGGTTATGTCACGTGGTCTATATTAGAAGTATTCAAAGATTAAGCTTTTTAAGATCCTCTGTGAGCTTTAGAGAGTGTGGAAAGACAAAACACATATTAAAAAATAATTTATATAGATAATGTAAAGATTTTTTTTATAAAATATTTCTAACTATTTTTAGTTTTTACTAAATATCAACTACTAAATAAATACCACAAACCATTATTTGCAAACAATTATAAAAAATTGTTAAGCTGTAGATACACCTGTAAATCAAATCATATTGAATATATATTTAGTACTTAAATAACATATATGTGCTCTACCTCCATTATAAATATCAATATAATTCTTAATATTTAATATTCATGATTATTACCAAATTACTTAGAATTTTATTGTAATTTAAAAAAAATATAAGCAATTAATATATTTATCAGTAAGACTACTTTAAAAAAAATTGTTAAATTTTGTGATCTTAACTAAGCTATTAAAAACGTTTCATTATGTGTGTGATTTTAAATAAATACTTGTATTAATTTAAGTTTATATTAACAATGAAAAAGATTTAAGTATATATAAATAAAATGAAAACTACAGTTTTAAACACTTGCCTTTCAATACATTTCTTATTTTTACTAACAATGGTAAAGTAGTATAACATATTATTGTCATCTATGCCCATATCACACATATATTAATTTGTTAATTAATGTGAAATTATTACTAAATTTTTTCAGTAACTACAAACAAAATACATTACAAAAATTATTATTGAATATTTGAAATCTAAACACAAAACCCTTATTTTACAATCTCTTCATAAAAACTTTTTTTTAACACAGCGTCTTACTACCCATTCGGTTAATGCGCTAACTTCTTATTATTTTTTATATTCAAATAATATTCTTATTCAAATAAGAACAAAAATGTGTACAGAGCTTAAAGGACAGTTAGTACCTATTAAAATGTGTAAGAGGGTATTACTAAACATTGGTCTGCAAACCAACTCTTACAGAAATACAAGGAATTTTTCATTTTGGTAACAACAAAAATAGTCTAGGAAATTAAATGTTATTTAGGTTAATATGGAACCAATTGATTACTTTATCATAACTAAAAGTGTTCTAAGTATTGTCATTCCACTTTCACACAAATTTCACATACTAGAATCAAACTTGCGTTTTCCTTGAAATATCCTTGGCCTTATTTTAATCGTCTGACAACCGTTTTAAACTCACTGTTATAAGTCTTCTAAATCAGTGGTTTTTAACATTTTATTCCTCATACACCCCCCCCTCCCCCCAAATATAAGTATTTTTTGCAGCCTCCTAGTTCTTACTAACATATTAATCATTAAGATTTATTCTATAATAGTGGCTTTATTTACTAATTATAATAACAAACAAATAAAAAACATAAATTAACTTACCTAAATGTATTTAATGATACCTCTCTCTGCTGTTGAACACTTTCTACTAATTGGTCTATTTTGGTTTCTATTGTATTACTTAGTGCTATTCGCATTCAGGAGTTGATTCGGAGCCGATTTTGCTGCTTCGTTTTAATATTAATCACTGTTGGAAATTCCCTTTTCACATAAATAAGTAGAAATAAAAAGGAGCAAATTTTGAATGGCGTGGTAAACAGATAGAGGATTATTTGTACTATCCATGATTTATATTATCCGTGATTCCATTCCCTTACATTACCCCGGAAAATCTAGATTCTACTATACTTACATTCTCAAGATCATAGAATTCTTTAACACAAAACGTAAAATTTAAGATAATTGACTTCATTAATAAGCAAATAATATTTTAATGATTTTTGCGAGACCTCCAAAAACCTTTCACGGCCTTCTAGAGTGCTGCGGCCACCCGGTTAAGAATCGCTGCTCTAAATAATTTTATCGGAAACTAAAACATCAAATGATTTCACTAGCTTCATACACAAAAAGTACAAAGGGAATTAAGGGATAATATAAGGGGGCGGGGGCGGGGGTAGGGTAGGGAGCATGTGACTTGAAGGGATGGTTAGGTCAAGGAGGTCCAGTCGCAAGTACTCCCTGATTTCAGACATTAATCCTCTGCTTAAAGTGTTTAGTGTATTCATTACAATAAATGATTTAGCATACTAAAAGCAGTGAATTGAAAACCATTGACAGACGCTTCGAATAAAGCCAGGGATTTTTCAAAGAGCATGCAGCCGTCTTATTCTAAGCAGGGACTGCTTTTTGGCACACCCCTTTATAAACGGTGGATAGTATGATTAATTCACCATAGGAGTGGGGGTAACTGACTGCTAGAAAAAATACCAGATATACTATAATATATCCAGTCTCCAAACAAAACGATTTGTAATAAAATATATTGATTTGTTGTTACTGTTTAGAAATCAAACATTATGTTTTTTATTTTAACCGCTTTTACAGGTTCTGCTAGCTATTAGCTACCACCATTTTTAATACGAATTAACTCTAGGAAAATATTAAAATAATCCTCAAACCTAAAATCTATAAACCTAAACTATCCTGGGCGGAATAGGAAAATAAAACAAGGAAAACACAACAAATATAATCATATTCCAAATGTTTCACTGTAAGATTAAAAAAAAAATTATTAGGATTACAAAGATAATTATAAGTAGATGTTTGGTACACAATCTACCTATTTTTCTTACAAAAACTCTGATATAATGAACGGTTTCCGAGACAATTTTAAAAAACCATTTTAAAGTGTAATTTTTTTATGGATGGTGAATGTAAAATAACTTTTTAAGAGTGGAACTAAATTCTATTTTATTCACCACAAAATACTATACAAATATGTCAAATTTTATGTAAGTATAAAAAATTGAACGATTTTTATTCTTAGCAACTCTATTATTACGCTAGGCTAGGTTAGGTTAGGTTGGTACCTTGCTAAGCACCCCCAGCCCTCCCCCCTAAATTGGCACCGTAGGAATCCACCCGGTTCACCCGGCTTTTAAGGCACCCCTGACTCTAAGATGTGAAATTTTTGTAGAAAAGGAGAAAAAACATGTAGAACAACTGTTTTAATGATTTATTATTATTATTATTATTATTATTATTATTATTATATTATTATTATTATTATTATTATAGACCGCGTCTTACTACCCGTTCGGGTTATACGCACTTACGCTAATGTGTAATGGTAGGGTGTTGGGAGATGAAATGAGGACCTACAGTTTAACGTGGAATCCGAACCACGGTGGAGGCCTGGCATTTATTACATTCACAAGTTGTGACTAATACACATCATGTCAGATGTGAAGAAAGGTTTGACAATCGGATAAATCTGTGCCGGGACCGAGGATTGAACCCGGAACCTCAACACAGAGGTCTGACACCTTACCCCTAGACCACCAGGTCACCTTTTTAATAATAAAATAATAAAATTGTAATGTAATAATCACAACTTGTAAATGTTTGAAATACCAGGCCTTCCCCCGTGTTTCGTATTCCACGTTAAACTGTAGGTCCTCCATTTCATCAAACAATCACCCTACCATTACATATTAGCGTAGGTGTGAATAATCCGAACGGGTAGTGATTTGTGGACTTATGTTTACTTACACTTTTTTTACACGCTAACCGGTCCCTTGTGTAGTGGTCAGTGTACCTGGCTACAAGCCTAAGAGCCTTGAATTCAATTCCCGACTGGCATTTATTTTTCCCCCAAAAGGCACTACCCAACGGTCATCAGGGCTTGGTTAGTTACACTTAAGTTAGGCTGTTTTTCCACTGTTTCCAAGACCTCGTACTCACTATCACCATCACCTTGTCTCATTGGGACATAGGAAACGCCTCCATGGCAAGGATGAACGAGTAGTACGTTCGGGCGTCTTCTGGGTGATGGTACGCTATTACTGGCTAATCTATCCACAAAATGGACTAGGGTTAATGTAGCCCAGACGTGCAGTATTATATTATTACCTAATAATTTTATTGAATATACAATATCAAAAAGTTCCAATCCCTTTTTTTTAACAACTTTTATTGCATATATAGTCTACAACTACTCATTATTAATATGCCGATAAAATTTCATTTCTTTGAAGAAAAGGCATTTCGAAATACCTTTAATGTATATTGGTATATTCCAAAAAACAAGGACTCTTTAAGAATTTAATCAAACCTTGAGGCTAACTTAGAGGAAATGCACTATTATTTATGTGGAACAAAGAATATAATAATGAAACCCTTTTATTTTTACTATCAACGTGTCTTAATATCTGTTTAGGCTATAGGTATATACGATAATACCCTAATGGGGTAGGTATAAGGAAGGAATGGTTGTAGAGATGAGGAAAATGGTTGTAGAGTGGAGAAGTAATGGTTGTAGGATGAGAAGCAATGATTAGAGATGCAGGAAGGATGTTGTGAGAAGGAAGGCAGGAGTAGAGATGGTGTACCCTCATCCGTGGAAGGAGCGTGGAACCCTTTAGGAAACCAACCTATTAACACCCATTCATGATTTTGCCCTGAACTCCGTTAGCAGCAGTCTAACGAAGTGACGCCTCGACTGTTCACGATTTAACGATTAAACCTACTGCACTGATTGATCTTTGTGAAGCTAGTGTAACCTCTACATTTGAACTAAATACGACCTACGCAACTGTGATGCAAACTTCATCATTGGTTACGTAATATAGAACGTCAAACTCACAATAGAATAACATGCCGATGACAAGAATATATGGGTTCGAATCCAGGTTGAGTGTACTTGGACTAATTTTTCTTGAATGGTATTCCATTCACCATCCATACAAACACGAGTATATTAATTTTACTCTAAATTATATCTTTTGAGATATCCTAATAGAGTAAATAGGTACATCGTTCTAACGGGTAGTATACGAGGTATATAAAAATCAATCATTACTGCGGATACCTTTTATAAACAATATATATTGATTCTAAAAACATATCTTAAATTGAATTTAAAGGCAGCGTCATGCTTTTACATTTATAGAACAAATAACTTATTTTGCACCATCTTAACAAGTTAAATGTGAATTGTTCGTTTAAATGTATTTACTCAAGAAGATTTTATCTGGACGATAAATCTTAAACAAAATTTTAGTATTGGTTTAGAGCAAATAGCATTGCACTGAAGGTTTATATTTTCAAACCCAGTAGAATAATTCTTTTAAAGTTCCTCATTTTGTTTTTAGTTGATCTTAAACATTAGTTAAAGATAACTGTCATTTATAAAATGATATGCATACAGTATATTAGTAAAATTACATATAACAACTAAAATCAAGCCTGGGATTTTAGTGCATTAATTTGAAGATTTTGGATTAAATTACTGTAATCAGACGCAATTTCCAAATAAACTCTATCCAAAAGATATTTTTTAACACAGTAAATAAAATGTCTTTGTTACAGAACTCAATAACATATCAAGAAGAAGCAACATATTGATATGGAATATTCAAAGGCAACTATTTTTATAGGACTGATCCTTACGGTTGTATCTCCCTACTACGTAAACAGCAAGTCTTCTGAAAGTTTGCCCGACTCCATCACGACTTTGAGCAGCATCGGAAATAGTTCTAAAATAACTTCATTTTTTGCTAAGATTAAAGGTGTTATTAACAAAAGTGCTTTGTTTAACTAATTTATTAGATGTCCATAATGGTACCGACTCGACAACTGCTTTTGAGGATGGTTTGGGTCCAACAACAGTAGTTTCTGGAAAGGTGCCCAACACAAGTGAGAGTCCAAAAACCTCTGAAGATGGCTTCGGTCTAGATTTTCTACCAAAACTTGTTCGGGATATATTAGGTGAGAAAGATCCTCCTGTAGTTAGTACCGTAGATGGTTCTGATAAAATTAGTGCTAATAAAGATGATTTTGGTGTAACTACTCCAAGTTTCCCTGAAAAAGGTTCATAGTACAGAAATCATTTCTTCAAACACCAGTGAAGATGACACTTCAAGTGACACTGAAGAAGGCTCTAGCAAAATAACAAATGATCCTGAAGATGGACTTAGTACTAGTCCTTCTGGTACCTCTGGAGAAGATTCTGACTCCAGCACCCCAACGGATGAATCTGTGTCAACAAATCATCCCGATGATGGAAAGGGGGATAAGGGTGCTGGAGGACGACTTACCGGTAGCCTATTTATAGTCTGCTTTCAATTATTTGTTGTGTTTTGGAAAGTGTTTTTATAAACAAAAATTATTTAAAACTTTTCGATAAGGTGGTTTAAATATACCACCTATAAAATAATATACACAGTTGGACTATAATTTCCCTTTAACTTGTATTACGTTTAGTAGTATGGTCAAAAATCTAATTTAATAATAAAATTATTGTTTGTATACAATTTAGAGCTTAACGTAACTTGTGTGGTTCTCAACGATTGACATATTCACATATTTTACTAAAAAAATATATTTTTAAGATAAAGTCAAACTTATATACAAACCTTATTTAAAGACTTATTTTCTTAGTCTACATTCTACATACTTGGTTTATCAACTTCTACAATAAAAAAAATAAACGAATTAAAACTAGAACAATGGGTAAGTTATTTTAATAGGATGAGTTTCTTTCTTTTGCTCATTGAATTGACAGTAATTTTACTATTCATATCTGTCTGTGGTTAAATTTATGACTGGCTCTTTAAGTGAAGATAATCTTTTTACTATAGCCTTGGTACAATATTAGACTATTAGTATACCCTATAACAGTTGGTTCACGAAAAATCTTGGGTTTTTTTTCTGACATTTTCATATTTATTAAAACGTTCCTAATTCGTGTACCTCACAACTTTTTTTTTATTTGAAAATTTAATCAATTTGCGTAAATTCTTGTAGTGACCAGATATATTTACGAAAAGGATGAATATTTTTAAAGATATTAATTAGTAGTTTTTCTGTCAGGATGAAACAGGAGTGAAAATGGGGGAAAGTCTTTGGAACAGATTTGAAAATGTAAAGAAGAGAGTTTGGGGTGGGGGGGTTTTATCAAACTCTAATATTACGTACTATTTATTTCAAATATATAATTATGAGCATACTACACCCCATCTACTGTAGAAAAGTTGATAAGTGACAAGCCAGAAGAAGGTTTTTTGTTAAAAATATTGGCTTGAAAGTAGCTTATGTCAGTATTTTCATAAATAATAATTTTTGCTTATTAATAATATACTATCAATTTTTTTATGTATACATTAATATTAGCTACTTTCATACAACGTTTGCAAAATATAAACTTCTTCTAGATATTAATTATCAAATTTCCTGCCGTAGAAAGGTTATAAATATAATTATGCGAGAATATTATATCTTTATAATCAGAAGAGACATGTTAATTAGTGCTACATAATGCATATAAGTGAATGGTTAAATCCAACTCTTGTACTATTTAATATAAGATTACAAATAATGTTATATCTAGTGACATTTTAAAGAGGAAGATTCTTAGAAAATGTCCAGATAAAATATGATTGATTTGCAATAAATAAATAATTATTAACTACAGAGACATTAATAATCATAAATACCAAAGTGTCTCAGAAAGCTATGACTAATATCATCTAAAAGTAAAAAGTTCTTTAATTTTTATGATTACTATAAACAACATTATATTTGTAATTCTTCATAAATTTATATTAAAATAAGTTGTATTTCATACAAATGTATTTAATTTATAAATAAATATAATCAAGTAATGACAAATTGTATTTCAGATTAGTTTATCTTCCTTAAGTATATTTTATTTGGTAGGTGAATATATTTTTTTGATGAATATTTTTTCTTACGGTGTCTATGTATTACTTCAGGATATTCACAAACATTAATTAAGATTCTATAAGAGTTGAAGAAGGTATAACTTAAAAGGAAAATTACCTAGACTTACGTAGAGGGAGGGCGGGCACCATTCAGTAAAAACCACTCTTAGTAAACCCAGTAAGTATTCTAACCTCTATCTCCTCATAGGTAACCTGGCGGTCTAGGGGTAAGGTGTCGGACTTCTGTGCTGGGGTCTGGGGTTCAATCCTCGGTCCCGGTACAGATTTATCAGCTTACCAAACCCTTCCTTCACCTCTGACAAGACATATTGTGAATGTGGGGAATGCCAGGCCTCCACCGTGGTTTGGATCCCACGTTAAACTGTAGGTCTTCCATTTCATCTCCAATCACCCTACCATTACACATTAGCGTAAGTGCGTACAAATCGAACGGGTAGTAAGACGCGGTAATAATAATAATAATAATAATAATAATACTTTCTCCTCATCACCTAAACAGTTCAACACAGTGTGACGTGTTAGACCATCCATCCACCGATGCGGATAAACAGATATACCCAAATCTATATTCTTCTAAAAGATTTTTTTATTTTTTCATTCTGTTTATATAACGTGAATTTCTAGACCAATTAATTATATCATCCCACGATTTAAACACTAATTTAATTTTTTCTACCCGTTTCGATTAGCCGCAAGGTCAAACGTGCTACTCTCGCAGTAGACTAGACTGCCGATGACGGGGAGATTGTGGTTTGAATCTCTATCGGGTGTACTGAGGGTGGCTTTTCCAAAATGGTTTCCCCACTTTCCCTCCACGCAAATACGAGGACACTTCCTATACATACAAATTTCCGAATTCCTAAAACCGTAGCGTAATTAGTACTTTAGTGTTTAATCAGAACGGGGAGAAAGAAGTGGTACTAATAAAAAAAAACTATAGAGAACATTACACTCATTCCTCTGGTTGTCAACACATCACTGTGAAATGGGAAGGCCCCATTTAACCGGTGATACATTACAGATCATAGCGGAAATCCAACCTGAAGCCTTGGTCAGTAGTTAGAGGCACTGATTTGTATTTAACACTGCGTCTCACTACCCGTTTTGGGCTATACGCCCAAATTATAATTTCGCTAATGTGTCATGGACATGTAAGGTTGAATTTAGATTAAGTGTACCCACATTCACCTGGTGGGAGAGTGGAATACCCTTTAGGAAAACCACCCTGAGTACACTAGACTGATATTGCACCTCAATCTTCCCATCTTCGAAGGTATAGTTTATCGTAAGAGTAGCGCTTTAGACCGTGCGGCCACTGTAGTGGGTCACTAATTATAAAGATACGGTGTCTGACTTTAAATGTGTTTTTTTAATCACCGAGTTTTACTTATTCAGTCATACGAATATATGATGACTACTCTAATGAGGTAGTAATGAGGTAGGGTGCAATTTGAAGTTATATGCCCTCATTGGCGTGGAAGGAAAGTGAAGAAACCACTTAGGAAAAACATTCCTCAGTACACTCTACCATGATTCAAACCTGATCTCTCCGTAGTCAGTAGGTCAGTCTAACACGGGAGGTATGCCATAGACCATCCAACCACTGAAGCTGGATTAAAAAGAATTGATAATAGCTATCAAAAAGTTACTTCCGCCGACCATTTGAGCTGACGTATAAATATTTTAAATTAAATATCAGTTATCTCCTGTGTTTCTTCTATACAGTTCGATTGAGATATAAATATACTTTTTTGATCTCTAAAAATGTCACTTCAAATACTTTCGTATTCTTCAAAAAAGTGTTGTGATCTGTGGCGGTCACTTTTAATAATATAGATTATCAATACCTATAAAATAACACTTTTACCAATATTGACCCTATACATTGTAATTTTATTTAAAGTTATATACCACCACAATTCTTTAGTTTTTGATATAGAGTATATTTTTTAATCAAAAGTATTATAGTTGACAAAATTCTGTGATAAAAAGGGGTGAAGACGTAATAACGAGCGTTGAAGAAATTTCAAGGAGATTTTTCAACTTTATGCATTAATTTATCAGAAGAGGAAGGTACCATTTAATTATAATTTCTTTTGTTCGCAATAGATGGGAGAAGTATAAAAACTATAAAAATAGGCCTTTCGTGGCTACAATCCAATTCTCATAAAAAGGCTAGTATATAAAATAAAAACATATTTTTTGTGGCCAAAACATTTTAATACAATGTTATAGTTATTAATACATGAAATGTTTTAATGTTTAGAAATCTCTATATCTCGAATCGACTCTCGAATCTGAGCTTTTAATTTTTCTTTGAATCTAGAATCCAAATTTTAATTCTAGAATCTTTAAATATGTAATATTAAAATATCTCAAATTGTATTTAATTTTGTTAGGGTTGGTGCTTTTGTAAAATTCAATTTTGTTTGGCATGTCTATTACCTCATAAAAAATAAAATAAACTGCTCTAAAAATTAATTACAATAACTTTTTTTGTTCTTTTTATGATTTTATTACTCTCCTTAGGCTATATAATTTATTTTACTTATTGATAAAATTAATATATACAATTCAAGGTCTTCACAATAATTGAACTGTGGAGGGAGGGGGTTAGTAAAGAGAATTAACCCTCCTTTATTGCATGGAAGTCCACGGGAGCCAGAGGAGAATCGCACAGGAAATTACAAGATTAATAAGTTATTATTCATAACCACATGAAAGGTTAGGCTACGTTAGGTTGGGTAGGAGCCATAATTACAGATATATTTGTGTGTGTGTGCGCGCGCACGACTTGGCTATGGAATTAAGGACACTAATTGATTTTATACTATCAGCCACTTCGGTGATACAATTATCTAAGGCGTCACTACCACAATAGAATAGACAGTTGATAACGGAGAGATCCGGGCTCGAATCTCAGTTGAGTGAACCAAGGGTCATTTTTAATAAAATATGTTTACACTTCTCTACGCAAATGCGGGTACAGCCCGAACGGTTAGTAAGGCACGGTGTTATAAGTAAAAAAACAACAAAAAACATTGGTCTTTTAGAAAGTTGTCTATACGGCTTTGTAAAATTATGTTAGTATTTACACGTTTAAAAAGAATAAATTTGAACTATATTAATTCAAAAATCTCATTTTAAATGTTTAATTTTCAATGAAATGGTAGAAAATCTTAAACATATTTGAGGAGTGACATTCATGTCAATACTACTAAATGGATTAATTCATCCATAGTATTAAATCTTCTCAGAACTAGTTCGATAATTTATAACCTTTAGTGGTATTTATTTACTTACAAACATGAATTACAATTTCTGAAGTATCCATATACTTAGCAAATATTTATGACAGGAATTTATTAAGAAATTGGATTAATTTCTTAATATAGACTACACATCAATTAATTTATTAGTAATAACAATCAATTATATATATTAGTATCAAGTAAATATAAAATATAAACATATACAATGATTTAAATATATATTTAAATTATAAAAATTAATAAAATAAAATAACCTTAATTGGTGAGATCAAAGTGTCAAAGTGGTTTGTTGAAAGCATTAATCTGGGATTCGAATAAAAATAAGATGTAATAAATCCTGATTTATCTAAATTGTTTTTCACTTTACAAAAAGGCAAACGCGGGTAAATTTGATCCAAAAATATAACTTCCAGTAGTATAATTAAAAGTATATATCCTGGAAGGATGTTAAGTGTTGGTGCAAAAGAAATTATTACTTCTTCAAATCAACATTTTCACAAGAGGCTATTTATTTCATAAATATGATTTTGGATAATTTAATTTATTTTAATTTAAAAATGGTTTGGTTAGAAAGGTGTAGTGAAATTGTAAATGTATGGGAACATATTTGTGTGGCAACATTTTCCTTTTTAGTAATCTCTAACAACTGTTAGGATTCGTCGAGATAACATTGTTTCACAATGGCCGCAACTGATAATTTCCATCACAGCGAAAGATAACATAATGGAGCAACACTTTAAGAGTGGTACTGATACTTATCACTAATTCATTGGAACTTCAATTTAGTAAGATTAAATAAGTCTAGTTGGCTTTTGTGACGTCACATAAAACACTTACAGCTCACAGGAAAAGTATAATGTAGGGAATCTATTATTTTCCTGTTAAAAAAATTAATTGAATGATTCAAATAGTCGTTTGTAAAATATAAAGTTCTTCTACAATAGAGGGAAGAAAAGTTGTGAAATTTCGTTGAAAGTAACATTCTTAAGGCCCGCCCCGCCCCCCTCTCAACCCTCAAGATGGTACAGAAATGCTACATCTGATCTAGACGTCTACACCAGCCAAACCCGCTTCAGTGGTTTAATGGTTTTAGGCGTTGCTTTTGATAATATACTATATACTATGTATACTATATAGTATTATAAAGAAGAAAGATTTGATTTTTTTTTTTTTGGTTTGTAATGGATAAACTCAAAACTACTGAACCGATTTAAAAAATTCTTTAACCAATATAAAGCTACATTATCACCAAGTAACATAGGCTGTATTTTATTTTGAAAATGTAATATATTCCTCATAAAAATGTCGATAGTATATTATATAGTCGTTGGAAAAAAAAGTTTTTGAAGGGAAAGTGGAGTTGGTGAGGGGGTGAAGGGGTGGGGTGAGGAAAGAGGAATGAGATGAAAATAGGAGGGAGGATAAAAAGAGGGAGGGGGCTATACAGTGATGGTAGGAATGTATTTTCAAAAAAAAAAATAAGTAAAAAAAAGTTTTGTTTTTATATTGACATGATGGATGATTTGAAGCTTTGTTTAACAGGATTCCTTTCAATATTTTTTTACGGGCAAGGGGGCTAGTCTGTGATACATATGAAGGGGAAAGGGATTTTAATTTTAGTTTGGTTGAATGCACCTAAGGTGTTTTTTCTAATTTGTTTTACACTCTCTTCATATAGATGGGTGTATACTCACTCTAAAGTCATCCTTCCTCACTACTAGCACACTCTTGTAGTTAGTAATTATACGTATAACTCAAACTGGTGGTGACACAGAAAAAAAACACCTCAAAGATCAATTAGTTAAGCTTAAGACAATTGACAACTCAATCACTGCTTAGGGTCTAGCCGGGACCATCTTTACGATATTGTTATTATACAGTGCTTAACTCTTCCTTTCCCTCTGACAAGACGTGTATTAATCACAACTTGTGAATGTGTGGAATGCCAGACCTCCACCATGGTTCGGATCCCACGTTAAACTGTAGGTCCTCCATATCATCTCACAATCACCTACCATTACACTTTAGCATAGAGCGTCTAACCCGAACGGTTAGTAAGACGCGGTGTTAATAATAAATAATAATAATAATAATAATAATAATAAAAATAATAATAATAATATATAAAGCTTTATACAAAATATATCTCTGAATGAATTTCTTTCAACTACTCAATCAATGATTACTTATATCTTACTAATATTGTAAATGCGAAAGTTTGTGTGTTTGGATGTTTGTTGCTCAATCACGCCAAAACTGCTGAACGGATTCGAATGAAACTTTATACGTTGGTAGAACATGTCCTAGAATAACATATAGGACTATTCCCAACCTTTGATTTTAAATAATAATAAATATATGATTATAATGTGATTGAAATTATGTTATTTAACAATTTGTGATTTAATATTTTATAATTAAAGTAAATAGTAATTAGTGTGACGTAGTTTCATACTAATAAATAATAAATATGTGATTTTTTTAGCTATATATTTCGAAAAAAATATTGTTTCATTTATTTATTTATCTTACTAATTATTCAGGTAAAAATCAAAAATCAAAAATTTATAATTGATAACTTAAATAATAATATTTCTTTTATTACGAAATATTTAAAAGTGAAAATTAAAATACAGCAAAATTATTTACAGCTAGAACTGAGAAAAACTCATAGATATTTAAAAAAAATAAAGTTTGATTTATGACCAAAACAGTTTAGTTAAAAATTAAAAGATTTTATCAATTATTGCGGGCGAAGCCGCGACGGGTAAAAGCTAGTGTTTATATAATGTTTAAATAAAAAGATGGATAAATCAAAAAAGTAATTTTTTAACTACAATGAAAATAAAAAATAAATTATTTCGATGTATTTAGGAAACATTTTAAATACATTTTAGAATATATTTATGGTTATATAAGGTTGATACACTTTAGAGTTATATTTTCCGGTAATTCCCTTATGGGGAAGCTCTTCTATCTTTTTCTTTTACTAAAGTATAATCTCATGTGTTTTTAATTCGTGTCAAAACTAAAAATAAAAAACAATCGTTTTATTTGCTGTCACTTATTGCGTAAATATGTACCTAAATAGATAACGATGTATCATTCTATTTTTTATGACTTGTCAAGATACTTATCAGCAGAGATAATACTTACAGTAACATCTACGTGATTTAAATTGTTTAAGTTTGCAAATCTAAAAAAAAATCTTTCTATAAACGGGAACACATGACAACTCATTTAAAGTTGAGTAACAAGTCAAATACTGGAAATAAGTTAGATGCTTTTGTACTATCAATATTTTGAACTTCTGTTAATAAAACTAGCTAGTTTACCCGTTCATCACACGGATAATTTAAAAGGTAGCTTTGTTATTTTTAGTGTATAAAATTAACCAGTGAGAAAAGTAACCAAATCTTAAATTATATTTAAATATTAATCCTTTATTGGTTTAAATTAGGATTTTAAAAAATGTGAAAGTAGGCTGACTTAATACATAATGTCAAACTAGAGATGTAATCTGAAACTGTTTTTAAAGGTAACATTTCTTTTGAAGATTACGTTTTAAATTCTTTATTAATACACAGTTAGGGATTTGAAAAAAGTATCGATAGTTTACTAATATTAACCTTTTCCTTCCAATACGAGTATTTTTATTCGATACTTTTTACCAATACTTTTACTGATATTAGTACTCACACTCCTGTATCGGATCGGTATCGAAAGAAACAACGTGTTTTATTATATTCACTCATACTAGGATTAAATGTTTACTAGAGTGTCTGTGGAGGAAGAACAAATGACATTATTTCTCAATCCTCATTCTCTGCATGACAACCAAGAAGCAACTCAAGCATTCAATATCTTCTAGTCTGATTGCCAAACTCTTCCTTCCCCAATGAAAAGACGTGTATTAATCACAACTTGTGAATGTTTGGAATGCCAGGCCTCCACCGTGGTTCGGATCCCACGTTAAGCTATAAGTCCTCCATTTCATCTCACAATCACCCTACCATTTCACATTAGCGTAAGTGCGTATAACCCGAACGGGTAGTATGACGCGGTGCTAATAATAATTATCGTAATAATAATAAAAATAATAATAATTTCTTCTAGCTCATCATAATTCATAGTTCCAACAAATAACATAGACTCGATAGACCTAAGTATAATAAAATTTGTTTAAATAATTATAATTCTCAGTGCTTAAAGAGATTTGAAAATACAATCATTATGATTAAAAAGTTGAAGTTATATAATTACTAGATAAACAAAATCATTTTTCCAGATTACAATTTCGATACTGATGCTTACTGTTATCGATACTTGTCTCTCGATAATGATACGATTTCGATATTTTTAATGAGTACAGTATCGATACTTTTCTTTCGATACCACATCCCTATACACAATACTTTGAATTCTTTCCTGTTGGTGCTTGTAAAAAAGAAATTGTATAGTCACAGAATAGATAGTAAATTATTGAAAGATTGTATTTATATCTAAATTAAAAAAAAATAGCTTTTTTTACCACATTTAGCCTAAACCGTTTATCTTTTCCTACTCCATTTACCCTTCTTACCCATTTTACCTATTTTGAACTTTTTATAATTTTGTAACGTATTACTCTTTTAAGCCCGCTATCCTTTTTACTCTTTTTTACCTATTTTTAATCCTTTTAACCTTATAACCCTGTTTAACCATTTTGGTCTTTTTGCTGATTTTTAATTTTGTAACAATTTTATTTCTTTTACACATTTTAACATTTATAAACCTTTTTTATTTTTATTTGATTTATATATTTTCCCCCCTTTTTTACTATTTTTACCATTTTTGCTCTTTTGGACATTTTGGTCATATTTGGAAATAAAATCACGATAAATACTTTAGTGTGAAAAGAGGCAAAAGGTTAAAAAGTTGAACAAGGTGTAAAAAGGGCAAAAAGGACAAAAAGGGTAACGTGAGTAAAAAAAAAAGTCCTGCCAAGTTTCCTGATAAGATTATGTTTTATATCTTTCTTGTAAGCTATTTTTTCCATTAGTTTTGAAAGTTTTAAACCACATTGCCTCATTTCACCAACTTTAACTTTGAAATCTCAAATTTTAAGACCTATTTGAATAGTTGGAGTGATACCTCTAACTGCCTACAAAATTTCAATTATATACCTTCCCTGATAAGTTTTTTCTATACTTGTACCCCTAATACTCCAAAAATCCCAGTACCACAGTTTTACTTTCCAATTTTTGGATTTTTCTAGTTATGTGAAGCAATCCCTCTACCATCCTGCCAAGATTATTGCTGATTTTAAGTTTTATAACACAATTGTAATTTTTTTTTCAATTCGTTTTTAAAGTTTTGAACATCACTTGCTACATTTCACTAACACCAACTTTAAAATCTCAAATTTTAATACCAGTTTTTTTAATTTGGAATGCCAAATTTCAATTGTCTACCTTATCTGATAAGCTTTTTCTATATCTAGACTCCACAAGACCCTCAAATTCCCGGTTCCCAATCCTTCCATAATCACATCAAAAGCGGATACAGAATTATATCAAGTGGGGAGGAAGGGGGCAGCTACTCCACAAAAAAATACCATCACGTATCAATAAAGCGGTGATCCAGGCCCAAGTGGTATTTTAAATTCTAAGATTCAGAATGGTGCTATTTAGGTATAAATTGTACTTAATAGTTGCTGCTTAAACTTCTGTTTGTTACAAATATCTGTTATCTTGGCATTGGTTGCCAGCTTTAATGTCCAGAAATATCCACTGTTGCATATATTTCCTTTATGATTATATTTTTTAAATAAATATAAAAATGAACTGTCAACTATAAAGATACCTAAATCAAGTGACTATATTTTAATAAATAGTACTAAAATAAAATCATTAGTTTATAACAGACTATTTATTTCATATAAGGGTGTATAGTTTTTATAACTGCTAAATCTGCAATGGCAAGTATTTATTAATGTAGGTAAAAACGGTCTAGTCTATTGGGTTGACCAATCGTGAAGCTCCAACTGTCGTGAATTAATTTTTGCAAACACATTTATTACCTCTGCGAAATTGATTGACCTTTTTTTATGTACGTTTGCAAGAAGTAACCCGTTGATCATCTCTTCGTTTATTGATGACCACAATTACGTCTTCACTCGTTTCAAAGTAGAGAAACTTCACTCTTGTCACATTCCTGAAATTCCTGAATATCGTTTCTGAGATGATACCTAACTCTGATTGAATTTTCTCCAATTTACGTAGCCAGAGAATTAACTATGCTCTAAATTCCGCATCAGATTTAGCCAATATATCATCTTCATACACTATTGCTGCCTTTAGAATCTCGTCCACATTATACTTTCTGCAGATGAATAGAAAAAGTCCCTCAAGTGTGAATCCTCGCCTAGCCCACATAGGTTTGAGATTTATATGCAACTTGAAGCCAGAATATTAATATTTGGATTTGATTTTTTTAAACTGATTTAGAAATGGTTAGGAAGAAATAAAGTAAGATATTTTGTGTCTGTTTGAATAAATAAATAAAATGTTGCCAGTGGTTACCATGTAATCCATTGCGTGGCTACCCTAGGCAAGGCCAGATACGTATGCTACTCATACATAAAAGTAAGATAATAATTAACTATCATAAAAATTAATATTTAAACCAATATATGAAATATTTTAGGAAATTATAAAACCTAAAATATTTAAAATATTGTATCCTTGATTTATCTTAGCTAGGTGATATCAAATTTTGTTTCAATTGTTTTTAAATTACCACTATTAAATTTAATCTTAGAACTAAATAATTTGTGATACATACATTCATACATACATACATACATACATACATACATACATACATACATACATACATACATACATACATCATACTACATACATACTTACTACATACATACTACATACATACTTACATACATACATACATACATACATACATACATAATACATACATACATACACATACACACTTACATACATACACACACATACACATACATACATACACACACATACACATCATACATACACGCATATACACATACACGCATACATACATACACGCAAACATACATGCATGCATGCATACATACATACATACGTACATACATACATGCATGCATACATACATACATACGTACATACATACATGCATGCATACATACATACATACATACATACATACATACATACATACATACATACATACATACATACACATACACACACATACAACATACATACATACATACATACACATACACACACATACACACATACATACATACATACATACATACAACACACACAACACACTTACACAACACTACATACACATACAACATAACACGATACACCATACATACATACATACACGCATACATACATGCATCAGCATACATACATACATACATTCATACATACATAAAATACATCACATTTATTAATTAGAAAACACTTTCAATCAAAAACATTTCAGGATGTTTTTCTGGTGATTTATCACATAAGATTTCTTGTCTCTTCACTTTATTAATCATGATCTGTTTACTTAAACAATGTTTTTAAGTCATATTCCTTATATTAATACGTTAAAACGTGAGAATTCAAACGAGGGGTTCCAAATCTCAAGCAAATATAATATTTAAGCTATACTCATACGTACTAATAAATGTGTATACTTAGCTAGGAATGAGAAAGGTAGAATTTAGAGGAAGTGTACATACATTTGATTTGATGGACTGTTGAAAACAATTTAGGAAAATTACCCTTATTGGCCCTTTTCTCGACTAGGATTCGATCCCCGATCTGTCTCCTATCGGCAATTCAAATACACGTGTGATGTATTTTATACCATGCGGCCACCGAAGCAGATAATAATTTTTTGATACACATTCTTCAAGTTTAGTTTGTGGTTACTCATCCAATCAACAATCCTGATCTTCACAGAAATCAAAGGAACATTAACTGGAGATAATTTTACCAATAAGATAACTAACAGTTCTTATCATTTCTACGAATTAGTAAGGATTCACGAGCCTATACTGTATATAAGCCTGACTTGAATATCTGTGTCTCATTTCCTTACAATAGTTTAATTTTTGCCTCTAATATTGTATGTTGGTAGAAACATTCATTTAAAACTATCAGGTAAGATTGAACTAAATGTGTGAAGCAGTTAAGTGTGATAACAAATATTTCATATAAATTTACATCTTATATAAATACTTTTTTCGATATAATCTTCTGTCTAACAACCATATTTTGTTGATTAATTAATTAAAATTATTCTACTAACAACAATAGGAGGTGCAAAAATTAAAATTGATATAATTGTTTAGAAAAAAGATACCTGTCAAAATATATACAATCTAATTTAGAAGTGTACATTATTGTACTGTACATATCGTATTTAAAAATTAGTAGACGTTAATGCACCGTATTATGATTTGTAAATTAAACAAATATCAAACAATTTAGGAAAATAAAAGTGAGTTGCAATATATATTTCTCAAATCCAAATCTGAAAACTTCTTTTGAATCTCGAATCTAAATTCGAGTTCTCGAACCCTTAAAAATGTTTAATGCAAAAGTAAAAATATTTAAAATCGAATTAAAAATAATCTATACTAATATTATAAAGAGGAAAGATTTGATTTTTTTTTTTGTAATGGATAAACTCAAAAACTACTGGACCGATTTTAAAAAACTCTTTCACCAATATAAAGCTACATTATCAGCGAGTAACATAGGCTATATTTTATTTTGAAAATTTAATTTATTCCTCATAAAAATGTCGATAGTATATTATATAGTCGTTGAAAAAAAAGTTGTTGAAGGGAAAGTGGTGTTAGTGAAGGGGCGGGGGGGGGGGTAGGGGTGAGGAAAGAGAAATAGATTTAGTGACGAGGAACGCAAAAAAAAAAAAAATTAAAATTAAATTTGGGGAAACGAGGGGAGTAAATGAAAGTGGAGGAAGCTGAAATATTAATTTAATTTTAACAATTTGTTTGATTGGTTTATATGTTACTGGAAAAGTAGATTCTCCAGTAAGAGTCGACTCGGCCTAGGTAAAGTCGACTCACTCTTACTGGTCTTTTAAGTAAAAGTTGATTAAAAGCGATTAGTGATGAATTTTGATCAACACTTACTAGTCAGAGTTGACTGTACCTAGGGAAAGTATACTCTTACTACCTTGAGTTAGTAAAAGTTGACTAACCTAACCTAACCTAACCTAAACTAAAAACACACACTGAAACTAATTAATAAACACACATTGAATCCTTGGTCACTGTTCAAAACTACAACAAATGGACGAGTGATCAAAGAAAACAACAGTAAACAAATAGATCTGGGATATTCAAAACAAAGATGTGCACGCGAAGTTGCATGTGGAGAGCAACATCTGGACGAACGATCAAAGAAAACAACAGTAAAAAAATAGAGCTGGAATATTCAAAACAGTTGCATATATAGAGCAACAGCACGGAATCAACTTTTACTAAACCACAGCAGGCATAGTTAATTCTTCCTAGGAAAAGTTGATCTGTTTATTCTCAATCAACTTTTACTGATACTTTTAGTAAGAGTCGACTTTACCTAGGCTGAGTCAACTCTCCCTAACAATCTACTTTTCCTGTAACATATACACAATTACTTTCGCGCCTAGAGCAAACAAAATTATAGAGGAATGAGATGAAAATAGGAGGGAGGATAAAAAGAGGGAGGGGGCTATACAGTGATGGTAGGACTGTATTTTCAAGACAAAAAAAAGTAAACAAAGTTTTGTTTTATATTGACATGATGGATGATTTGAAGCTTTATTTTACAGGATTCCTTACAATATTTTTTACGGGGAAGGGGCTAGTAATTAATGCATGGTGACACTGACAAATGTTATTTTATCTGTCATGTCTATTATGTCATAAACAACAAAAATAACACCTTTTTTATTAAATTAATTATTATAGTAATACAATATTTGTTTTGTGATTTTGTTAATCTCACAACTAAATAGCTACATATGTATATACAATTTCATTTGCCCATTGTTATTTGTCGTCCAGCTGTTAATAATAATGTTCGAGAGACTTTTTTGAAATTTTTACAAATCTCATATTTCTCAGATACCAAAGAATTCGAGGGATTGAGCATTGGAGTACCCCACTTCTAATTTAGGTACATAAACAGCCATTTCATTAATGTCTACTGTGAAGGCCGGGGGAATGTTTGCGGTTTGCCTTTGAATTATGTTAGATTTGTTGCAAAATTGCTGTGTAACGACTAGGTTTTTTATCTTAGGGACGTAGATAGACCTAATTATGAATTATGTTTACGTACAAGTTTTGATTAAAGTTGTAATTTAGAGCAATACAATTATAATGGTAAATATATTAATATTAATACCCAAATCAATATTTTCATCAAGCGAGTAGCTTCCCAACTATAATATATTCCTTTTTCAATTTATTTCCGTGACTTTTTTTTTATATTTAAGCTACATCATTGTTTTATTTATTTATTTTATTTAATGTGGTGAAGTTAAAATGTAACACTTTTTCTTATACTTAATAAAATATAAATATAATAGAAAACTAAATATGTTTGTACTACATTCGATTTTATATCCGTCTGTATTATTATTTGTTTGTTGTAAGCTTAGTCAATAGTACACATTGGTCGAGACGGGGATTCCTGTGTATACTACTTATTATTCAGGGAATAGGGTAATCTCTTCAGCAATAAAAGCAGTGTCAGAAAACTCGACTACAAGTTTGATTATATCTGTGTTTAAATGTATTTACAATTCAAATATATATACTTTTAATGAATTAATATTAATATATTAATATACAATTTAACAAAAGAAAAAAGGGTAAATTTTTTACATTATTACTGTCAGTTAAAGGTTTGAAGACACAAAGTATATTTTCAGTAACTTTATAGTGTTGCTAGTGAATTATGTGTATTTAGTTTTGTTGCCTGATATTAAGTTAATACCACAATTTGATTTGTTAATTTATTTTGGTGTTCATTGCAACAATGCCTCTTTGTAAGAGAAAAACTACTAACGTGCTTGTATTTGCGTCTTAAATGAAGGTAAATTGTTTTATTAATTTTATGGTTTTGCATGTAAATAAATTTTATTTAGTTTTATTTCTTAGATCATAGGTATAAACTATTTCTTTAAGGGTTAGATGCAACAATGCCTTCACATAAAAGAAATGATCTTAATACCAGCTATGTTCAAATCTCACCTTAATATTTTGATGTTCATTTCAACAGTGGCTCCACGTAAGAAAGATAATATTGATAAAAGTCCTGGCATTTTTGTATAAACTATTTAGTGTGATGTTCACTACAACAATAATTTTAAGTAAACGATAATATAAAAATACAAGCACTGAAAAAATTAAGTAAATAAATGTTGATTCCGTAACATAGATAATCGTTAGGGTGTGACGTCATCGACAAATAAAATATTTCATTGGTCTTAAGTGTTTTAAATGGTGTTTTTGGTAGCTTAGATGATTCGATGGAAAGATAGGTTAATCTACTCAACTTAAATGCGAGTAAATCCGTGGGATTGATTAAATGTTAAAGTATAATTAATTATCTAAAACTACTTTAAATATAAGATAAAAAGTTTACGCGACAAAAACATTATTACAGGTTGTCTACTGAGTTGGAGTAGCAAAAATTAGTGACATTTTGGTGACCTTTTATTACCAAAAAATTCCTTCGGTAAACGGTTGAACATTACATAATGCATATTTAGGCATAATGCATTCACATTCAACATTAAACTTTAAATAGATGGCATCACGTAGAAAACAATAAGAAAATTTGCGGCAAGCGCATGGCAACATGGGTAGTGGACATTCGACGCATTCTCTTTGTTACAATGCACGGGAAATACACACAAACATATTTTCGTGACTTTATTACAAAAATCTTGAAAATTCGTGACTTTTCTGGGACTTTCGTGACCTTTTTTTACAAGTAGTAGCATTTCGTGACTTTCGTGATGTTAGTGACCCAATAGATACCCTTATTAATACAAAATCTTAAAAACTAAGACTTTATAAATATTAATTAGTAAACCTCGGTGGCGTAGTTGGCTAACGCGCTAGTCGTGTTGAGCTCGACCGCCGAGGACGGGGAGATCGAGGTTCGAATCTCGGTCGGGTTAACTGTGGGTGGTTTTTCCTAAATAGTTTTCCACTCTCCCTCCACGCAAATGCGGGTTCACTTCCTCTAATTAAACTTTCCAAATCCCCAATCCATTAGCGTAATTAGTACTTAAAGCGTATAACCCGAACGGGTAGTAAGACGCGGTGCTAAATAATAATAATAATAAAATTATTTAAAAAAAATAGGGTTAACATATTTTAAGAAAGTAATTTGAATACTGAAACTTTTATAATACAAGCAATCACCAACTTTTGAATAGATATAGTTTAACTTATTGTTTTAATATGTTTTATTGCTACTTTCGTTAAAAAATTTTTATAAATTAATTGTGTATTATGTCATGTCTGTTAGTTTGACCAATTTGACTCATACTATATTAAATATAGTCAAGGTAAATATTTTATAATATCAAATTGTGTCAAAAGGAAAAAAGATAAAATTGAGTATATACAACTTGTAAAAGTGTTAATCATAACGATATTTATCCTCAATATTCAATTTATTTATTACATTTATTTGAATTCATACCTTTGCAAATTATTAACGACAGAATCTGAGTCTTGGCTTTTATTATATTCATTTACTCCTTACGAAAGATTCAATTAGAATTTTTTTCTAAAATGTTTTACTTTAAACTATTTTAAATTAATTATCTGAGCTAGCCTATTGAAAAACTGTATGCTCCAAATGGCCATATGTTTAAGTGATTCTAAACATATTTTTTTAAACTCAAACTGCTATCATTTAATATATACAGTACATAGTTAAAATTTACCAAGGATTAAGCAGTGGGCTATATTTTTCTTTATCCCGGAAATGCTGATAATAACAATGGGTGTTTAGCAGAATATATATTGAGTGATGTAGAATAAACGTTACATTAAAATGAACTAGATATTTCTATGTATAATTATTCATTACTGCATTATTTTTTAGTATAATAACGAAAATAATTATATGTTGCAGGAACAACTACAAATAAATATGACTGAAATGATATCTATGGTATTTTGTTTGTTGACAATAACTTTTATGTCACAAATAAATGCTGAAATACTATCAAATGTTAATGAGAAACGAACAATTGACAACATTGTACTGAACTTAAGTGATAGAATAAACACCTCGTTGGATAGATCATATTCCAACCCTACAACAAGACTAATTACCATAAGCAAAACTACAGAATTACCTATAATGCGTATTAGGATGACACAAACGGATGTGAATACCACGGTGGGAACACCTGCTGGAAGCACATTTACCTCACTGCCTTCAAACATTACAACGGGATCATCTACGAACACAACAACGCCACCACCTTCGAACAGTACAACGCCACCACCTTCGAACACTACAACGCCACCACCTTCGAACAGTACAACGCCACCACCTACGAACACTACAACGCCACCACCTTCGAACAGTACAACGCCACCACCTTCGAACACTACAACGCCACCACCTTCGAACAGTACAACGCCACCACCTACGAACACTACAACGCCACCACCTTCGAACAGTACAACGCCACCACCTTCGAACAGCACAACGGGACCACCTACGAACACTACAACGCCACCACCTTCGAACAGTACAACGGGACCACCTACGAACACTACAACGCCACCACCTTCGAACAGTACAACGGGACCACCTACGAACACTACAACGCCACCACCTTCGAACAGTACAACGGGACCACCTACGAACACTACAACGCCACCACCTTCGAACAGTACAACGGGACCATCTACGAACAGTACAACGCCACCACCTTCGAACAGTACAACGAGACCACCTTCGAACAGTACAACGTCACCACCTTCGAACAGTACAACGGGACCAACGCCTAACACTACAACGCCACCACCTTCGAACAGTACAACGCCACCACCTTCGAACAGTACAACGGGACCACCTACGAACACTACAACGCCACCACCTTCGAACAGTACAACGAGACCACCTACGAACACTACAACGCCACCACCTTCGAACACTACAACGCCACCACCTTCGAACAGTACAACGCCACCACCTTCGAACAGTACAACGGGACCACCTTCGAACACTACAACGCCACCACCTTCGAACAGTACAACGTCACCACCTTCGAACAGTACAACGGGACCATCGCCTAACACTACAACGCCACCATCTTCGAACAGTACAACGTCACCACCTTCGAACAGTACAACGGGACCATCGCCTAACACTACAACGCCACCATCTTCGAACAGTACAACGTCACCACCTTCGAACAGTACAACGGGACCATCGCCTAACACTACAACGTCACCATCTTCGAACAGTACAACGTCACCACCCTCGAACAGTACAACGGGACCACCTACGAACAGTACAACGCCACCACCTTCAAACAGTACAACGCCACCACCTTCGAACAGTACAACGGGACCATCTACGAACACTACAACGCCACCACCCTCAAACACTACAACGGGACCATCTTCGAACACTACAACGCCACCACCTTCGAACAGTACAACGGGACCACCTACGAACACTACAACGCAACCACCTTCGAACAGTACAACGTCACCACCTTCGAACAATACAACGGGACCATCACCTAACACTACAACGCCACTACCTACGAACACTACAACGCCACCACCTTCAAATAGTACAACGGGACCACCTACGAACACTACGACGCCACCACCTTCGAACAGTACGTCACCACCTTCGAACAATACAACGGGACCATCGCCTAACACTACAACACCACTACCTACGAACATTACTTCGACACACCTTTTAACTTGACGACAGCTGCACCAGTTGGAAATACAACACATGGAAATGGGATTAGAGCTGTCTCGAACAATATGTTACTTTACACATTATCGTTCTTTATAACATGTAAAGTTATAATAAACTAAAATACGGTTCCTTTCATTAAACTAATTTTAGTAGCTGCTTTCCGACAAATAACTTTCATGGTTATGCTGTTTCACATTTTTTAAACATCTTCCATCCAAGCAATGAATATTTTATATTATATTTGCCCCATTAGTTTGTATGTATAGTGAGCATATTTTCTTTAGTAGAAGCTGGGCCAAATAAAGATTCTTGAGCTTCAAAGCCTTTGATTTAAACTAATTATAGCTCACGGATTTTATTCCCTGTCGTGTCACATTTTAGATATTATAAATTCGGCTTTAATTAAAAACTATAATGCATTATAGCGTTAACGATAATTTCAACACTGTGTATAAACTCTGTCTAAAGTATTGGGTTGACTAAATTATTGATACAAATTTATATAATTTTATGTGTGAAGTGGGTATTAATATTTTTTATATAAATTTATATATTAATTGAGTACTGGTATATTATATTGCATTTATTAAGTGTGCTTTGTAAATACGATAATATCCTTTTTAAAGAATTTTGTAGTCTTTTAATCATTAAAATTATTTAAGAAATTATAAGTTTTTAAAAATTTTTGTAAATTAAAAATAAAATAGGACTAGCTATTTCAGCTCTGTTTGTTGAACGAGGTAATTTTTTCTAATGTTTTTGTATTACTACTATTATCAGAACCTGTCCCATTACCTAAATAATAATAATAATAATATTATTATTATTATTATTATTGGTGTTTAGAGGCCCATCGACACACTGAGGTTATGAGGACCTTAACATAATAAACATACATAGTAAAATCTCCATAGGAGAGAGTTAAATATTCACCTGTTTCTATAGAAAGGTGGAGATACAATATAAAAAGAATAGATCTCAATATAAGAAAAATACCCATTTGAGACACTTTATAGGGGTACTCAAATGGGCTCGGAGTAAAAATTGAGTGAAACAACTGCTAAAAAATAACCACAGGTGTATCAAACCAATAAAAAGACGAAACAAACACATTAAAACAACATATTAGTTAAAAAGACAAGACTACACGTTAAAATAATAGTATGTTAAAAAAAACATGTACTAAAATGGTCAAAAAGACAAAAACAACACATTAAAGTATACTAAAATGTTAAAAAAGGTCTCAATATGAGATAAATCCAGATGAGTCACTTTATAAAAGTGACTCAAATGGCACTAAAAAGATTCTCCTAGCGTATAAAATGGAGTAAACAAATAACTCCTTCAGCGCTGTCACGTAATAAAAAACGAATGTCACCTTTAAAATTAAGGGCCAGGCGAATAGGGGCATACTTGCGACACTCCACCAAAATGTGGTACACACTAAGGGGAGCATCGCAAAATTCACAGACTGGAAGTGGATCCCCTCTTAGTAAGAATCCGTGGGTTAGAATTGTATGCCCGACGCGGAGTCTTCTCGTCACGATGACCTCCTCTCTTCTAGACATTAGTATAAAAGAGGGTCACCGCGACACATCATCCCTGATGGATCGCAGCTTGTTCTGAGCAGGGGTCGAGACCCACTGCTCGTGCCAGGTGCGTAAGACCCCACGCCGAACATAACCCTTTAGGTCTATAAACATGACACCCAGTCTCGCCTCCGGAGGCAGGCGTGCTGCCTCCTTGGCTGCCTGGTCCACCAGTTCATTTCCTGAAAGACCAGCGTGACCAGGAATCCAGCAGAAGGCGAACCGGGTGCTTAGCGAATCAATTTTTAAAATTTGCTCATGTATCATCTGCACGAGAGGATTCCAGGAGTAGGTAGTGGACAGTGCCAACAGAGCACTCATGGAATCCGTGCAGATGAGAACAGAACGGTGAATTATTTCTGTAAACAAAACACAGAGATTTAAAAATGGCATACAATTCAGCTTTAAAAACACTGGTTTCTTCAGGTAAACCAAATTTAAAATTGGATCCTTCCACAACAAAAGCACATTCCACCACATCCCACATCCTAAAACATAATTAGTTAAATACTCATGCCTTCCTTACATAACTCATTTTTTTCCCATTTTAGACGAGAAAATAACACTATTATGACCAACAAAACATGTATCAATAAATTAATCAGCGGTCCTCTAAAGTATTTTTGACATACTGTTAATCAATAAGACTTATTATGCTTCTTTTTGCATAAAACATTAATTAACTAGAATGAGTACCTGTGATGTATAAAGATAACCAATTCAATATAAGGTAATATGGTATTAAGAAGATGAAACCATTTTAATGTTTTAAATTTATCTAGACTCTAGAGTAAGAATGTGTTCATGGACAGTAAAAAATCTCAAACATACAACAAAGAGAATATAAGGTTGATAATATTAATATAGTTACACTACTATTTTTCAAAGGTTATATAATAAATAACATCTAATCACAGTCTCGCCTTATAAATATTTAAAAATGGTTTTGTCAAATGTGCTAGAGGATTGTTGCCAAAGCAATCAAGTCTTGACAGGATTGTACCGGAAAACTGTTCCCCTCTATCTAACTATAAATTTGCCCGACAAACATAGTAATGTAATATATAGTTATTGTATTTTTTATAGGTTTTTAAGCCTTTAGAAATCAATAGTTTTAAATTTATAATCAAATCTGTAGCGAATATTTTAAAGTTAAAATATTTCAAATTGAATTTGAATCAAATACTTTTTTTATGGAAATCTTTCGAATTGAATTTGATTATGATGCAAATCTTTCAAATTGATCCAAACTGAATATTTTTTATGAAAATCTTTCAAATTTAATGCGAAGCGAATATTTCAATTTAAAAATCTTCAAATTGAATCTGAATAAAATATTTTATAATTCAAATTTTCTAGTTAAGTTTTAATTTAATACTCGATGAATAAATATATTAAAATTAAACCAAATCAAAATTAATACTAGGCTGATTTATATGTTTATTTTTTTTATAAAATCCAATAAAAAAGAGCCGTTTTTTTATTTCATTCCATTTAAGTGAGATATTTTACGTGCACTTTATGAACCAACTGATTATAACAGTACATTAATTTTAAACTAACTTAAAGCTAGAACAGACACAAACTTAGACCACGACCGTTAATTCATCAGTGTGAAAGGGGAAACCAACAATTCACCAATGAAAATAAAGGATGGCCCTCGGAAAAGTAGCCTGCCTTCTATATCAAACAGGTGTCTCAATTTGAATTGGAGGAGGTCAATCCCCTTCCATCCATATTGTGACATAAGAATGAGTCAATAAAGCTTTAGAAAAGCAGTTCACTTGCTCAATCTTCATGTCACAATATGGGTGGAAGGGGGTTGACCTTCAATTCAGAGTGAGGTGCCTACTGGATATAGAAGGCGGGATAATTTTCCTGGGCCATCTTGAACGCGATTCTATTTTCTTCAATTTTCGCTGAACTTCACGCCGAGAGTAATTTTATGATGAATACAGAGTATGTATCTCAGCATTATTTTCTGTTAATTTATTATATTTTAGGCCCACAACTGATATTAAGATCTGAGTATCAGCTAAAAATAATATATTGTAGGCTAATTGATACCAGCAAGATGGCGGAAAGTGAATAGAACGTAGTCTGTAGCGGCTCCGGCAAAAATATCACAACTGCATTTATTATTAGTCATAATTACCTATCGTAGTTATATCTCATACCGCCTTAAGTAATTACGTCTGCCAAGTATTGTTTATTTAATATAATCACAGTTTTTAGTAAAGTACTGACGACTTTGTTTTATTGTTCGTGTATAACCTCTGTTTTAAGTGCAAATGTCACCAACTATGAAAAGTGTATTGAAAGATTTGAGAAGTTCGAAGCAAGTGTCAATGCTACTATTCACAGCCTTGAGTCCCGGGTAAAATAGTGGAGTGACTGAAACTATTGGGTCGACTCAGGAAGCTAGTGGATCAATTCTAACAGAGATTGATAAATTTAAAAGTGATTTTAAAAAGGAAATTGATCATTTGAGAAATGATTTCTCAGAGTAAACAAGAAAGTCATGCTTCAAGAGGATAAACTCGACGATCTTGAACAATACAGCCGAAGAAACTGTTTGCTCGTCCATGGAATGCCAGAAAAACCAGGTGAGGAGGTGAGGACCGAAGTTTTAAGGATGTTTGAGACACACTTAATGTCAAGATTGAGGCTCGTGATGTTGACAGATGTCACCGAATAGGCAAACCGAAGAGAACATCCGCAGAGGCTCTGGTGGAGGGTAGAAGGCCTATTATAATTAAATTCACAAGCTACCAAAAACGTTCGCTTGTTTTCAGGGCTAAGAAAGCCCTTAAGAGCACCTCCATTCTCATAACGGAGTCACTCACGTCCATGAGACAGCAAATCCTCAAGGCAGCGAGGGATAAATATGGAATTCGGCAATGCTGGACACAGGACGGGAGAATAGTTATCCTGGGGGATCAAGGTCGTCGAGTGTACATCAATACACTTCGTCAGATGGACAACTTAAACATTTTGTGTTAGCTGAACAGCATAGGCCTGTACATGAACACTTCAATAACAATCCAACTAATGTGTAATCACCATGTTGCCGTGGCGTGCGCGTGTTTAAAACACTTTATATCACTCTTATCTTTTTCTTCTTTTTTTTAAATTTTATTTTAACTATTCATATTATTTTCAATAATATTGTTTATTATAATTATTATTATTGTTACGTATCATGTTAAATTTAATCTGTATGTTGTTGTGCGTGTGTGTGCGTCTCTGCATTTCCTCGTTTTCTTGGGTGAGTTTTTGCATACGTTTATTGAATTTTATTTTCTTCTATTATGAGTAAGGTTCAAACGTTGGCACCACTAACTCCAACTAGTGTACACTTCCAAGAACTCAATTCAATGAACACCTGTGACACAGGGCCTTCCCCCTCCTTACCCGCTGTTTGTCCCCGACAACAAGGGAACTGTTGAAGGGATTTCTTTCCTCCCACCCTCGAGCCTTACAACTCTCACAAGTGAATCCATCCCTTCCTAATTCACTTGTCCATTTGGACAATTATAATCTTATTAGAAACGATCGTGAACAGAAGAGAGGTGGGGGAGTGGCAATCTATGTTCGAAGTGATGTAAACTACAAGTATTTTTTATCTCTGCCCACAGTGCCTCCACAGTTCTTATTTTTGAGATAGTTTAAACAAACACAAAATTTTGCAGGCTGTAGTTATAAACCACCTAATTGGTGAATGACAGCATTGAAACTGAAATAATATCATATCGTTAATTATAACCATGTTGTGATCATGGGAGATTTCAACACGGATCTATTCTCACGCTCGCCTGATAAATATAAACTTGTGGACATGTTGAATTCGTGTAATTTAACTATATGTACACTTGACGCAACACATCATACATCTAGCTCACATACTTGGCTCGCATTATTGCGACCTCTAATCCAGACAAAGTACTGAATCATGGACAGATAGCTGCACCTGGCCTCTCACATCATGATTTAATATTTATATCTTATTCTCTCAACATTCCTAAATTTACAACCCAGACCTCAAAAATTTGGACGAGGATTTCTAATTAAAGATGCCTCATCCATATCTTGGCAAAATGTACTAGCTCTTAATACTGTTGATGAAAAAGTGAATTGTTTGAATGGAATGATACTCGAACTGTTTGACAGACAGGCTCCTATTAAAACAATACGGGTTACTAGACCACCTGCCCCTTGGTTGACTCAGAATATACGAGTACTAATGTCCCACTGAGACGCTGCCTTTAGACTGTTTAAACATTCAAGTAAAAATAACCTTGACATGACATCTGAATTATTTGAGAAATATAGATTACTTAGAAATAGATGCACACAGGACGTCCGCAAAGCTAAACTTCTGTATACACATAACTTATTATCACATAGCTCCTCGCCTAGAGGTTTATGGAAAGACCTTAGACAATTAGGTGTTGGATACAAACGTATTGGTAACAATGAAATCCCCATATTGACTGATGATCTTAATTCTCATTTTGTGAATACTCCTTGTTTAATTGATCATGTTCAAAAAAATAGGACTCTAACTAACTTAGCGTCTCAGTTCACAAATCATAATAAATTCAATTTTCATTTAATATCGCTAGCAGATGTTTTACAGTCAATTAAGCGAATCAAAACAAATGCACAAGGATATGACCGAATTCCAATTACATTTATAAAAAAAATACTATTTTATGTTCTAAACCCTGTAAGAGATATTTTTAATCATTCTCTACAAGTAGGAATTTTTCCATCTTTGTGGAAATCTGCAATAGTGAGGCCTATCTCTAAAACTCCACTACCAACCTCTTCAGTAACAGATTATAGACATATAAGCATACTTCCAGCACTATCGAAAGCCTTTGAATATATCGTACACAAACAAATCTATAGCTTCATAAATCATCACAATCTGCTAGACAAATACTAATCTGGGTTTCGACCACATCACAGCACTACCACAGCACTCATAAATGTAACTGATGATATAAGATTAGCCATGGATAGAAGACAGTTGACGCTGTTGGCACTCTTAGACTTTAGCAAAGCTTTTGACACCATTAACCACGATATTCTTCTTGCTAAATTACAAACCAACTTTCATTTTTCAGTAAGTTCAGCTCAATGGATGCAGTCATACCTAACTGACCACCAACAATGTGTCATGATAGGTGACACTCGGTCAACATGGAGTTCAGTGACCTCTGGAGTGCCACAAGGTTCGGTCCTTGGTCCTCTCCTTTTCTCAATGTTTATAAATGATCTCCCAAGTTGCTTGCAACATTCTCAACATCATCTATATGCCGATGATTTCCAACTTTATTTATCATCCTCTCTTTCTCATATCGATAGTGCCGTGGATAATATGAATGCTGACTTAAGTGCAACACATAATTGGTCACTACAAAATGGTCTTAATGTAAATCCTAAAAAATCTCAATCTATTGTCATAGGGTCAAAAAAATTACTATCCACACTGAGTTTCACATCTGCACAACAAATAAATTTAAATAACAGCCCAATTCCATTTGTGCCGGTTGTTAATAACCTTGGTTTACATATAAATGAAAACCTAACATGGAATAATCATGTGAAACAAATATGTAAAAAAAGTGTTCTTTGCCTTACACTCACTAAAGCGCCTGAAAAAATGTATACCAATGAATATTAAATCCACTCTTATCCAATCCCTTATCCTCCCGCTTTTCGACTATTGTGATGTAGTTTATAATGACCTGACAGCTGACCTTGTGGCAAGACTACAAAGACTACAGAACACATGTGTTAGATTTATATTCGACCTCCGGTCACGTGATCATATTTCCCCATACTATAAGAGACTAGCTTGGCTACGACTTAAAGAAAGACGAACTCTACACCCAATGACCATCATAAAGAAACTATTGACTACCAACTTCCCACAATACCTTTCTTCACGTATTCGCTTACTCAACCCTAATAATAATTTAAACACTCGATCACAAGAAAGCTCAGTTTTATTCATTCCTTTTCATAATTCCAATCATTACTCAAATTCTTTCACTGTTTCAGCTTCTCGTTCATGGAATACCCTAACCAACGATGTAAAAAAATTAGAATTGATTGGTTTCAAGCGAAAAGTCGCAAATAAGTTGCGTATGGAAGCTCATTCTTGAGATTGAGAGGGGTGAGACGTAATCACACATTGTGTGTGTGTGTGTGTGTGTGTGTGTGCGCGTGCGTGCGAGCGTGGTACGTGATCCCTGTGTGTTTTAGAGCTCTAGTTTTTTTCTCTTTTTCTTAATACTTTTTGTGTGTTTTTTATATATATTATTTTGTTAAACTTCAGTGTTAATTGTATTGGTTAAGTGTAAGAAAAGGCAGTAGCCTTAACTTCGCCATTAAAGTAGATTATTATTATTATTATTATTATTATTATTATTATTGCAAACATATTTTATAACGTGTAGGCTAATACAGATTGCAAAATTGTGGTTTAATTTTTGTTCAAAGACCCCGAATCAATGTTGATGCATTTATATATCAAGCCAGATAAATTGATATCTTTAAGTTTTTTATACTATTGAAAAAATATTGACCTGTGTGTTTGTTTACACCACCACGGTGAATTTTAAAATAGCCAATACATCTTGATAAAAATTGGATCATACAGGCTGAAAACTTAAGAACCTATTTGGGCCTAACTGATCTTCTTTCAACCGCCATCTAAATCACATGTGTTAAAACAAATAGATTATAGCCCTACATATTTCACTCCATTAAACTTAATTGGAACTTAAATGATTTTCTAGTGAAAACTAATTTGCTTGTAGTTTCTGGGAGGTAGCATTTCACGTAAACCTATGGTAACTATAGTATTATTATTATTATTATTATTATTATAATAATTATTATTATTATTATTATTATTATTATTATTATTATTATTATTAGCACCGCGTCTTACTACCCGTTCGGGTTATACGCACTTACGCTAATGTGTAATGGTAGGGTGATTGTGAGATTAAATGAAGGACCTACAGTTTAACGTGGAATCCGAACCACGGTGGAGGCCTGGCATTCCCCACATTCACAATATGTCTTGTCAGAGGTGAAGGAAGGGTTTGGAAATCAGATAAATCTGTGCCGGGACCGAGGATTGAACCCCGGCCGCCAGCACAGAAGTCTGACACCTTACCCCTAGACACCAGGTCACCGGTAACTATAGTAAACCTAAACACAATCTAAAATTAGTTTATTTGGTTTCAGTCAAATCTTAGTGGGTAGAAATAAATATGAGATTTAAAAAAACTAAAATAGTATTTTCTTGAATAATATCAATCAAATGAGTGTGTTCTGAAGATAAAACTTTTGAGAGCCACTGTCTATTATGATAATTATAAGAAAAAATCTAATAGTTTATTTCTCATATGTTACTAACATATATTTGTTTTCATAGTCCCTAATATATTCTTTCAATGGTTGTCTAACTACAGTAACAACTGTATTTATTCTCACACCTTCATCTAGTATAACTTTGGAGAGAATTTGAATTCAGCCTTAATGTTAACATTTTAGATATAATACAGTATGTGAGATACAAATAATTATTTAGATCTTCCTCTCAAATGAACGTTAACTCAATTCAAAACAAAAAAAATGAATTAAAATGGATATAATTTATAAGTTAAACTAAAAGTGTTTGGATTTTCACAATATTCAAGTCACAGAAAGAAGGGTAAAATCTGTAAATCACACATACAAGCTCGTTGACATACACAACACAACACACACATACATACATACCCATACATAGTTACACCAAGGCATGCACACATAATCACACCCAATAATGATTGTATTATTATTATTATTATTATTATTATTATTAGCACCGCGTCTTATTACCCATTCGGGTTATACGCACTTACGCTAATGTGTAATGGAAGGGTGATTGTGAGATGAAATGAAGGACCTACAGTTTAACGTGGAATCCGAACCACGGTGGTGGCCTGGCATTCCCCACATTCACAAGAAGTCTTGTCAGAGGTGAAGGAAAAGGGTTTGGTAATCAGATAAATCTTTGCCGGGACCGAGGATTGAACCCCGGCCGCCAGCATAGAAGCTGACACCTTACCCCTAGACCACCAGGTCACCCAATAATGATTGTAAATGTTATCTTTGTTCTTATACTCACATTTATAAAAACTCCACCTTTATACATAAAAAGTACTTTATAGTAACACGAATGATGATATTATTATCTTTTACATAAAGATTACTCACTGTCCTTATCATTTCCAAATAATAGGGGAATTTTACTAGTTTCACATGTCCACTTGTGTAAGGATCTATATAAATATACTGACTTCTTCATTAGCAAGAGTTTGTGTTCATTAGTGGATTTCAGTTTCTATATTGGAACTTTTGTTAAAAATATTAATTACAAAAGGTGTGGTATGAAAATGTAAACATATTAATAATTTAATACTAAATGAGTTAAAATTAAATCTTACATAAGGCGTTGGTATATTTTCTATTTGCAGATTGCCTTTTAGATTATTATATTCCAACATGTTTTTTGTTTTTTTTGCAACGCGTCTTACTATATATTTAGTTTATGCGCTAGTTTTATTAAAATAGTATATTTTGTTTTAAGATTTAAAATAAATAATCTTTAAAGAAAAAATCATTGTTGGATATAAAATGAGAATTTGATATATATATTTTAATATATATATATAATATATGTTATAATATTATTGTTATATGTTATAATATTATTGTTATATATTATTATATTATTGTTAAATATATAATATAATATAATATATAATATAATATTATTGTTATGTATAATAATATAATATATTAATGTTATATAAAATTATAATTTTTTTATCAAACAATATTTTTTATTTTGCAGATTATATATTTTTAATCTTAAAACAAAATAAATTATTTTAATAAAACCAAAACTACCGTATAACCTGAATATGTAGTAAGACGCGTTGCAAAAAGAATTGAATAAAACATGTTTGAATATAAAAATCTAAAAGGCAATATATATATTATATATATATATATCAAATTCTCACATATATATATATATATATATATATATATATATATATATATATATATATATATATATATAATATATACATTTGAATATTTGCAAAATGAAATGAGATAATAAATTTGCTATAAAAACATGTTTAACTGTAAAAAATATGTTAGTACTTTATCAAGGTTTTTTAAAATAAATTTAAGCAACTATATATATTCAATGTTTTAACACGACCGGCCATCGCTAAGTCAGTAGCTCATTTGAATACTGAGCTGAGGCATCCGGATCATAAAGTCACGTTAAATACACCATTTTAATTTTTTTTTAATGGTTTTATTAATTGTTACATTCATCATTTATAATTAATATAAAGTTTACACAAATACATTGAATATATTTGTATTATAGATAATAATGTTAATATTATATGTAGATATTTTTTCAGAATATCTGATTTTAGGCCAATATTAGGAATGAAGTTGTCTAATGATCGTTGAAATATTTAATTAATATAGTTATTCTTACCATCATTAAAAAACGTTTAATAAAGCCTTACTAAATATTAATTTACCTACTCTATGACATTAAGAACTCGAAAGTTTATTGTCGTACTTACAAAAGTACACCCTCTATCCTTATCTTTAACTAATTCTATCCAGTCCACCTCATTACACTCTTTCTCTCTCAGATCCATTCTTATGTTATCCTTCCAGTTATATCTAGGTTACTAATTATTAACATATATAAATATTATTATCACTAAAACATTGCAACCTACTTGTTGACTCTTATTAACCCGCCTCGGTGGCGTAGTTGGCTAACGCGCTAGTCGTGTTGAGCTCGACCGCCGAGGACGGGGAGATCGAGGTTCGAATCTCGGTCGGGTGAACTGGGGGTGGTTTTTCCTAAATGGTTTTCCACTCTCCCTCCACGTAAATGCGGGTTCACTTCCTCTAATTCAACCTTCCCAATTCCCAATCAATTAGCGTAATTAGTACTTAAAGCGTATAACCCGAACGGGTAGTAAGACGCGGTGCTAAATAATAATAATAATAATTAATAATAAATTTATTAATATGAACCCAAATGTTTGCAACGTTATTATTTATTTATTTTTACTTTCTAGACTATATCGTGATGAAAACCGGTAATTTTACCTATAATATTTGATAGTATTCATCCTCAGCCTACAAATTAGTATATACTATAGACTTAGGACTGTATTAATAACTGGAGGAATGTGTATAAACTCAAATGATAATTTTTTAGAACCACCACGGTGGGAACTTTTGCTAAGTTCTGTTTATATAATCTGGTTTGCCAGTGACGGAGATTTCAGGGTTCCAATCCAAGTGGGGTGGACTAAGTGGGGCATCGGTAAAAATTACTTCCCTTACTCCTCACCTCCACCCAATTGCAGTTAGCTTTTCTCTAAGTTTACCTTCTTCATCCAAAAGTGTAATTAGTATTGCCTAGCCCAAACGGAACTGTGGATAAATCTAATTTTGATCACTTTTTTATCTGGTATTTTAATAGAATAGTATTATATATTTTTTTAATCCAAGCATTTTAATATATTTTTAAAATAAATCATGTGAGCAGACTAAACAAATACCTTAAATTATATATAACATTTTTATAATATTGATTTACTTTTACGTGCGTCAGGCTTTGAACGCAAAGATCCTGCCAAATTAAATTACATTATTATTTTATAAATGTAAAAAATTTGAATTTAATAGATTTAGGTAAGTGTTTATGTTATATATTTTACACTCGCTATAAAGAAAAAAATATTGTAATTGTGAAAATATTATGCCTTTAGGTTATAATGAATTTGGACCTTTTATGCATCCTTAAACCTGAAAAACTAGGTTTAACATTTTTTTATATCTTCATATCTGTTTGTTTGGCAAATCATCCAGCCATCCGTCCGTCTGTCTGTCTATCCCTCGGGATGAAACCTAATCAAATTTTGGGGTTTTGTTTAAATTTGGTATTTAGATGGTATAGCCTTATTATCCAGCCTAGGGACAGTTTTAAAATTTTAATATAATCTAAAAGTAAGGCTAAACTACTGAAAACAAATTTTGAAAAATTAGAAGTGTTTCAATAATGACTGTATTGATATTGTTTAAAATTGGAAAATATTAAATATTTGACATCGCAAATAGCATTATGAACTTTTATTTTTCAGTTCAGTTTTTATTGATGATTGATTTTGAATTTTTTTTTTATTATTCAAACAATTTTGTTTAAATTGGATATCAGGGTGGTTGATATGACAAATTATTAATTATAATTATTTTGTATAGTACCGATTCTAACTACATGTTCAGGTTATACGCCTACTATGATTTAAAATTGGACAACTTTCTAAAATATTTCATTTTTTTTTGCTCAAAATAGATATCCGAAAGAATTTTTATACAAAATAATTAGGTACGTTCATTTTTTTAAAATAATTCTAGGAATATAGTATTCTTAAACAATTTGTCACAAAACATAATGAATTATATGAGAAATTATGTTCGATTTTGTCCTACAAATTATTTGGTTGTTTGTTGTTGGTAAAATATAAGGTAAAAGCTGCGAGGCTAACTAAACTTATAAAACTAACAATTTATTTAGTTTATAAATATCCTTAGCAAAGATGTTTTCTAAAATGATACACATATTATAAAAAAGCATAGAGCTACCAAAAAATATCTTACGTGTGCTTTTTGAAGTAATTATTTATAGTTAAGATCAACGTCACAAAACCTAAAGAATAAATATATTTTCTTTCTGTGTTTTAAATCACACTGTCAAATAAATGATGTGTCTGAATCCCTATCTATTAATATATTTCAAAGTATTTAATCGCCAACTCTCTTTTGTTGGAGTATTTTCAGACTTCCCTATCTTACTTACCAACCAGAATGACTACATTATTAGATTAATGAGGGAGTCATTAGCAAGGTATAATTTGAGAGGATAGATCACCATATTTTATTGATGAGAGTATGATACATCCTTTAATAAAAAATACTCTTATCTCAGCCTACCTGTATTCTAATTGTGTTCTACTAATAGCCATTAAACCAAACTAGATGAACTTGGACGTACAGTCTAATAGCCAACCTTGGTAGATTACTAAATAAACTTTAAGGCGAGGTGGAAGGGACGTAAGAAAGTCCGATGATTTTGCAGTTTTTTTTAGGAAAACATTTCCTTGTCAAAAATAAATAAAATAACAAAGTTTAGATTATTTTTCTTCACATTGTGATAACAAATTTGTATAATATCTGTCAATGTTGTCCTGGAATTTAATAATAGCTCTTATTTCTTCATTTAAAAAGTTTCTCATATAAACTATGCTTATGACCGATATTTAACAATTGTTGATATCACCGTGTGAAGAAAATTAAAATAAACGTTGTTACTGGAGCAATATTTCACTTTTTCTGGCAAAAAAAAAAATTATGTAAAAACTGCAAAAATATTGACATTATCTCGCTCCCCTTAATCCCCAAATTTAAACACAAAATTAAATTACTAGAAATTTCTGAAAAGAGAACTTGATTTCTAAATTTTGAATATTCATCTCATCTATGTTCTTAAAGTGTGATAATGTATCAACAACAATATCAAACATTATTTTAAGTCAACTTCTACATTTTATAACTTATTTGTAAAATATATTTGTGTTCAATTATGTTTCAGTTAAAAATGAAGGGATTAAAAGTATTCTCACATTTGCTTCAATGATAGTTCTGACAATCCACACAAGTGAGGCGAAACAATTTATTATCAATAGCGACACTGATGTGTATGAGCCAAAGAGCAGACTCTACGTTGGAAAATACCAGAGTGGGCTATTGGTTGAAGAATACGTTGCATCCGATTCCTCATTGGACGTTGGTGCTACGGATGGTGATGCTCCAACAGATGGATCTAATGATCCATCGGACAATAGTGTTGACCAAATGGATCTAGTGAGACACCGAGGAGGTAATACGACAAATGGATCTAGTGAGCCACCTGAGGAGGTAGTACGACAAATGGATCTAGTGAGCCACCGGAGGAGGGTAGTACGACAAATGGATCTAGTGAGCCACCGGAGGATGGTAGTTCTCCGAGTGACTCTTCTGAACCATCGGGAGAAGATAGTACAACTGATTCCGATAAACCTGAAACAACAACACATGGTTCAGCTTCTAATTTTGCAGCTAATATAATAATGCTTACACTATCCGTTTATTTTGTCCAGTGTATTAATGGTATTTTGAAAAAGAAAGTAACATCTATTACGTACTTTAAATAAAGTGAAGACTCTTTTTACGAACCGCCATTTTTTAATTTTAAAAATAATCTATTACTTTCAACACTATACACTATAGGGATAGAGTTGAGAAATGTAATTTAGAGAAAGTTAATCCACAATAGTGTAGAGAAGGAATGGAAAAAAAAAAACTCAGTACTAGATAAAATATGGGGCTAGATTTGAAACTTAACATTGCATTGCCAGTAATCTAGTGTATGGCTTGATTCCTTACACGGTTGTACCACCGGTACGTGTTTTACCTATTCCAAACAATACAATTACGTCATATGGTTTAACTATGTCAATTAATCAAAATTAAGTAATAAATATTATTCTCATGTCCTTCCAACCAATTGAATATACCTTTCATTTACCCTGAGAGGTAGCAAGTTACCTTGAATGGTTTCGCTATGGCATAGCTTAAAATATAGTTTGATAGTGTATCAGTAATCGGCCGTTTGGCTTAGTGGTTAATGCACCTGGCTGTGAGCTTAGGGGTCCCAGGCTCGAGTCCCAGCTGGCACCTTGAGTATTTTTCATTCAAGGGAATCATCGAAGGTCTGGGTTTGGATAATTAGGCTTAGTCTATGTTAAGAATCACATCAGCTCCATAACTTCATATCATTTCACTGTGGGCACGACGCGTAGACAACCACCCATGGAAACACCCTGGAAAACATTCTGTGCCACTAAAGCAGATAATATTCTACACATAAGGTGAAGGAATGTGGATGACATGACCCACCCAATCATGCATGCTTTTTTTTTTTTAAAGGGGTTATACTACAAGGTTTTACTCCTACCTTTCAGATTAAACTGAGTGTACACACAATTAAATACATGTTATAGTATTTTCTTTTTTATAGATGTATTACCTTATAATAGTGGATGAACAGTACAAGGTGTTGTATTATAAATGTGCTTTTTCATCGTTAGACCTAGAATAAAGTCCTAATACAAAGTTTTACACATAGTATTCTAGAAGTTTCTTTGATATAAATAAGGTAAAGTTCCTACAATTTTCATCCAAAGCTTCTTAGATTAATTATTTAATAACCTATGCCTAGAAGGATTTTTAATAAAATTCGTGGGCTGTGTAAGTGTTCTCTTTACACTCTTAGGTTTTAACTCCCAGATGGCTCAAAGGAAGGAATATATTAAGCCCACTGACATAACATTATTTATTTTGTAAATAGCAGCCATTATTTATATTTAAAATTCCTCAGGACGAAATTTATATTGTCAAACAAAATAAAAAAATCAAGTCCTACCATATTTATAGACCACTTATGTTAGAGTTTTAGAAACAAAAGAACAGTAAAATAAGTTTCAAAATAAACTGTATTATTTGGAACTAAGTAAATTATTTAAAGGCCATATCACCTTCCTGAAAACGTATAACTTCTGTGATTTAGATTGCTCGAACTATTATTACAATCGTGAATTAGTTTTCTTAAGTATTTGTTACATAAAAAGAGAATTAAGTCCATTGAAACTATTTTAACACATTAAAGATTATTAAAGATTTAAGAATAATCACTTAAATATAATATAAACAAAAGATACTACTTCGCTAATCATAATTTGTCTGTTGTTTAGTTTAGGGTTGCAGGTGAGTTGTGTCCACACAAATTGTTTACCTCTAAAGAGACAGTTGAATTGCGGCACCACATTCTTAGAGTCACGTACGAATTGCGGTCGGGGCTGTTGACGTAACCTAATAAACCTCCAAATTTTCACAAAAACTATTCAACGACAAGAACTGAAGAAGTTTTGATACTGCGAGTGATGTCGATATAAGACGATGATAGTTTCTATCTGAAATTATAAAACAGCAGGATAGAAAGTAGATTAATAATTATGCGAACGTAACTCATACCTCTCTCTCAAGTGAGTGGGCTGCAATTCGTACGTGTTTCTCAAAAAGCAACTCGTACACGGGTTCAAGATTAGGCCACAGTTCACCTACACAGAAGTTTAGAATACATAAAATCCTAGTTTGGTGAAATTTCTAATTCGAGCTTAGTGATGCTACTAATCTTGCTTAGTCAACGGTTAAATTGACTCTGAAGTATCTTATTATTTCCCTATTGAAGCTAAGCTAACTTTAAAATAAGTATTATTTAAAATTATAATTAAAAACAATAATTCAGAAGAAAAACTCTAAACTAAATTATATTTAGTAATTGCTTATAGTTTTGCTTATAGCAATCTTGTATGGTAAAGTTATTTATACCGGATGGATTTGTTACTAGATTTTCCCACCTTAGGATGATCTCATAGTCACATGGGCTTTGACATACTTAGTCCATTTTGAGGCCAATATTACTTATTTATTTCTGACTATGTGCTATAAATTTCACGTGACTACAGTATCCAAACCTACACAAAACATATATTATGGATATGTGATGAAGCCATATTGTTGATGTGATGTTCCCAAAATAATAATAAATATTGCTTGAAAGTACTATTTTAACTATATTAAAATCAATTATTATGTACAAAGTATTAAGTAAACGTTAAAAATTAAAATGTAATTTTGTATATTAATAAGTACAATAATAATACTTGTTAATCGAAAATAAATAATAACAAAATATGAGCTATCAAGTAAATATGTTTAGATAGTATTGGCTTATATTATGTGATAAAAGAATGTAATTAAAATAGTTTTATCTCTTATATTTAAATGTTTACCAAGACATATAAATTATACACATAAAAATAAAATTGGCACACAAGTATGATTATTATTTTTTCAGAACCACATTTTATTTTAATTGGGTGATTTGGATTCTATTTATAAAATGAAATACTCCAAGTTTTGTTAAACATTTTTATGCGTAAGCAAATTCCAAATTTTCATAAATATTCTCCTTCATAGGCAAATATTCAGGAACTTAATTAGGATTCTTTATTTATGTGAGATGACGGGGTTAGACCATAGAATTCACTTCTAACTTTAAAAATGTTGTATAAGTAAATCATTGTGATTCTTAAATAAACAATCGTTTGCTATATTACTTTTATGTGACCTACCACTAAACTAGCCATCTTCAACCGACACACAATACTGCGAATGACTAATAGCTAGAATGACAGATTGCTTTGTATATATAATTTATTAAAACAACTTATAGTCATGTATTATTAATATAAGCCTAATCCATGTCCATGGCTGCTCAATGGTTACACACGCCTTGGATGAGACTTCCCAAATATGCCCCTCAGTTGTATACTGTATAATATAAATAACTCATAATAAGGGATTATGTGGTCAATAAATCTTTAAAAAAATATTAAATGCTATACATTAGATAAAATATATAAATTTTATTTCTACATTTAGAAGTAATTAATAACTTATTTAATTTAAATAATTATAAAACAATATACATTTTGTTGGATGGAACCCCGGAGACCTTATAAATCTAGGTGACCACCAATCTGTAAGTCATGTATTCAATTAAAGATGATAGAATGCAAAGGCGTCCATGACAAAATTTGTATGGATTCTTGAAATAAGATCTATTTATTTGTTTAACGTGTGTATTTAACGTGCACTTTCTGACATGACTCATTAATTGAGCACACGATAATTTCTATGAGCGAGAGAAAAAGGTACTACCAATTTTTCTGGGAAAGGCGTTAAATTCCAGGGTTCCTTTACATACCATACTCGACATAGAATCGACGGTTTTAATTCCGCTACGAAAGAGGTTTTGCTACGAATTTTTATAGCTCAATAAAACTCCATCGACACCAGCTGGGTTTGATCTTGATTTAATGAGAGTAAATGTGACTTCTGGGGTCAGCAGATTTTTTTTGAGCGACAAAAATACGTACTAAAACTTCTTCCAGAGGGAAAGTAAAGCCTTCGGTCCAATGTCGATTGTGGTAGGTAAAAGAACATTGAAAGTTATGTGAAACTAGCTTTCCCGAACACAATTGGTAGCCCCTTTCACTCTCACTCATAGAAAACCTCGGGGGCTAATATAATCAGTCGGTTAAGATAGTGCACATTAAAGACTTCGAAGAAATTAAGTAAATAATAAATAACAATGAATTTAATAATACATTATACTGATTGAAGTAAGACACATCCATTAACACAAACATATTTACAATAGTAATGGTTCAAATTACAATTATTACTTAACTCTATCGTCTCCCTTTGACAAATTCTAGAAAAATGTGAGCGGTGTGTACCGCTCTCTAAGTTTCATAAATAAGGTGTGAACTTAAGGGACACGAGAAAGGGTAAATGTTTTTACAGTTTTTATAAATAAATGTATGTTGGCAGAAATGTATCAAATAATTCTTCAGTATAAACATAGAGTTTAGTTTTCTTCACATAGTGATATAAAAAAAATGAATCTGTTAAGGTGTCCTAGAATTTAATGACAACTTTGTCTCTGCATTTAAAAATTCAGTCTTTGTTACAATGCTCATGAAAGATATTCAATAACAGTTGTTATCACAGTAATAAGTTTATCAACGTCCATTAAATTACATTACAGAATACATATATACATACATTCCTACATAGATACGCCTTACATGGTAGGCAAGAAACTGTGAACACAGCTATAAAAAAAACTTTGTACTTATTCCATCCTCAATAACATTTTAAATAATTTTATATTCTCGCATACTCCCTTGAATTCAACAACATTCATACACCGAGTCATATTTGCTATTTAATTATCCTAATTTTTTCTTATAACTCTTAATGTTTCTCTTTTTTTATACAATCGTATACAACATTTAACCACGTCTTACATGATCCATCGCTTCCTTTTGATCCACACTCTCTACCTTCATTAATTTGTTTCGTCACTCGATTTACAATCATCCTCCCAACATGAACATACCAACGTAAAATGCTTCTTTTACATTGACCTTTTGAATTCCCTTTCAAACGGTACTTCATCGGCACCAATTAATTACTGACTCTGTCTATACGAGATTACCCACTATATAAACGGCTATTTTCATTTTCCGATGAAAATGACTTTTAGGGTACTTTACAGAAGCTGAAATTTCCTTATCTCCACAACTATTTGAGATACTAAATAACTTATCATTGCAAACTTGTAGTACTATTAAAAATAAAAAACTTGTATATGAAATATATTTTTATAAACCAACAGTTTTTGAGATATTGGCAAATATATTAATACAATTTTGTGAGCTTTAGTTGTAAAGAGATGTTACTTAAGTTTTAACGCAAAAATTCTCCAATGCCATAGAGTAATTAAATGTAAGTAAGTCTATCAAAAAGTTTACTTTTCCTTAAACCTCTTAGAAGAAATGTTTGTTTAACAATTATCTATCTCCATTTTAGACTCAATAGTCAACATTTACATTTTTATTGGTCAAAATTTATAAATGCGATATTTAATAGCAATGCGATGACATGAAGATGTGCAATATCTAATAAAATGTCGAAAATTTTAAATTAAAGTTGAAATTTTAATACGAAGTGTTGAACCTTGTAGACCCAATATTGATTTTTTTTATCGGTCTAAACAAACAAATGAACTCATTAATTCTTTAAAAATAAAATTCTAAAACTTAAAACCGGAACCCAAAAATGTTTTACATAAATATAGTGCAATCTATGCTTGGGTTTGCTAGTGTAGATTATTTCGTTTCACATATATTACGCGTTTTGAGTAAATATCTCGATTTTTATACAATAGTGTGAGAAAGTCCGTGCGGAGTTCCATACCATTTATTTAGATATATCATTACACCATTAGCCTTGCTTTTGTGCATCTCCTGGCAAACCGACACTTCACATCCATAAAACAATGTTGGTATTGACACACTTTTATTTACTGACATCTTTTCCTCTTTCGATACTACTAAATTTTTTGCAATAGTTCACATACATCCAATTAATCTCTTAGATGCATTCACCCATCTGTCGTTTACACCATCTTTCCTTCCATTTTATAGAATATTCTGCCCATAATTCCCTTGTTTTATCAGTTTCCCATCTATACTAAGCTGACAACCATTTTCTAATACTTCCTTATAAAAAAATATCACCTTAATTTTGGGGTGATTTAGACAATGATCTATTGAAACTGTTGCCACATTCAAACGGTTTCATGCATTTTAAAAGTCTCGTTGCTTCTCAGCCATTAAAATGGTATAATCTGTATATAACAGCACTCGCACATTCATTGTACATCAACCGGGTACTCACAAGCATCTATCATACACTTATTCATGAATACATTAAATAACCGTGGATACATAACACAACCTTTTCTAACATCCTACTCAATGTCAAAACACTCGCTCAAAGCTCCATCCAACCTAACGCATGCCTTAATTCCATTATACACAGCTGTAATTACATTTACCAAATATGCATCACTCCATACTATCTCAGAACATTGTATAACATACTCCTACTCACACGATCACATGCTTTCTTCAGATCAAATAATGCAAAATAAACTTTCTTTCTTACTGCCATACAGTTCTCAATCACTTGTTGCAATGCAAATATCTGGTCCATGCGACCTCTACTAGGCAATAAGCCACAATGTCGGCCCCCAAATATTGTCCGCAATTTTTCGCACACCTTCTCAATTAAAACTCTCCCAAAAGTTTTGCATGTAATATTCAACAACTTATTGACCTATAACTCTTATATTTACTATTACTGCCTTTGCCTTTGTACAAAGTAACAATGAACGCATCCTTACAGTCATACAAATTACAAATATTAGACATGTGATGTCAAGAATTCTTCACGTGCACAAAATAATTAATATTTCAAAGTCAAATATAATAAACAAACCATCACAGCACCAACAAAAACAGATACGCAATTATTAACAAAAATATATCAAATAAAATTACGGCTGTAGTTTTATTTTCATCTTATATATGAAATATTTTAAAAATAAAAATTAATTGACACCAAGACATCATGAAAATTATAATATCGTATGTCAACGAATATTAAATATCTACAATATTTTTACATTTGATGTAAATATTACAAAATTGTTTATTTTTCTATTGATTCGAAACTTGTATGCACAATACTTTTTAATAGAGAAAGGTGTATATAGTAAACAAATTACAAGTTAATGAACATATTCTACATTTATTTATGTGACAAAACATATTTTATAATCATTTTTAGTAAGATTGATTAGTTAACAACTCATAAGCGTATAACCTGAATGGGTAATAAGATGGGGTGCAAAAATAATCTGCCCATAAGTGATATTTCACCACCCAAATAAATGGTATGGAAATCCGCACGAACTTTCTCGCTATATTGTTAATAAATTGAGATATTTACTCAAAAATTGTAATGAAAATATAAACCAGCACACCCGAGAAAAAAATGCACTAGACATACGTAAAAAAAAATTGGAGTCATGATTCTTAATTTCATAATTTTATTTTTAATTAATTAACATCTTAATTTGTATATTTGTCACAATAAAAAATATCGATATTGGATCCCCGAGGGTCAACATTTCATATGAAAATTTTGACTTCCAATTAAAATTTTCGTCATTTTACTAGGGATGCACATCTTATGTTTATCAGATTGCTATTAAATTCCTCTTGTATATATTTTGACCAATAATTTAGGTAATTGTTGACTATTGAGTCTAAAATGAGAGAGATTGAATCGTTATAGCCGATTTTGAGAAAATTGAATTTTTCTCTTTTCATCCTTTTGCAAACTGTTATTAATTTTGATGTTAGACAGATACACAGACAGCTTTGCAAAAGCCACTTTTTAGGGTTCAAGGAGTCATGAAACGTCGACATCCATTAAAACCTCGGACTAGATTTTATCACACAATAACAAGATATAAATTTTAAACTAAATCGTTAAAGCTATTTTAGGTAAACTTTAAAATTCCAAAAATGTCCCTGCTCTTCAACGATTTTTCAACCAAAAACCAAGAAAACAGTGTTATTATTCATGTTAAACAAGTCTTATATAGGCATTTTAAACCAAATAATTATAGCCATTTTAGAAAATTTTGAAATTCAAAAAATGACTTATTTGTAAACTAGGCCTACCTTAATTTGAAGGCTAGGTTCAAATAAAAAAAGACAGAGGTATTTACAAGTTTGAGCAAAGTTCATTTAATCATTCTGAATTCGTGGCAAGAAAGACATAATTTTAAAATCCAATTTTTACTTTCTCGCTACAGGTAGAGAAAGTATTGTGATTGCCAAAAAAATCAAACTAGAGATTTGATTAATGTTGACGTTTCATCATACCCGAATCCGAAAAAGTTGTTTTTGCAATACCGTCTGTCTATCTGCCTTACCTCTGGCTAGAGCCTGAACTATTTTAACAATTGACTTAAACTTTGTACCTAGGGTTTTCTTAGTGTTACCCCGAGAGGTTTTTGGATATTTAAGTGCAAAAACAGAAATTCAATTTTATCAAAATTAGCTTTAACAATTTTGATTAAATTTAATTTCTAATTATTGATAAATATTACAAACAAAATGACTTTAAGGGCTCCGTACCGAATCGTAAATTATAATTTCTTTATCATATCTCCGTAGCTCTTGAGATATGAAATTACTTATCAACACAAATATTAAGGTCCTTTATATTACAAATATTTTATTTGAAATATATTTTTATAAAACCAATAGTTTTCAGGCTATACACACAAAAAATATTTTTTAACTTTTCGAACACTAAGGGTAAAATATTTCAACCGTCAAAAAAAATTTAACCCGATATGTTGAAGGATATCGACCTTTCATGACCTCCCTAACCCATAAAAGTGGTTTTCGCAATCCCGTATGCCTGTGTGCCTGTTTAGTAACGAAATTAATAATAGTTTACTAATGGGTGAAAAGAGAAATATTTGATTTTCTCAAATTCGGCTCTAACGATTTTGATTACAATTCCTATCTAGGCTTTGATTAAGATTATCAAGAAAATGGCTAATATCATGGTCATGGCCCCATGAAAATGACTTTAAGGGTACTTTACAGATGCGGATATTTCCATATCTCCGCAACTAATTGAGATACTAAATTACCTATCATTTCAAAGCTGTGGTATTATTAAAAATAAAATACTTTTATTTGAAATATATTACCCGCCTCGGTGGCGTAGTTGGCTAACGCGCTTGTCGTGTTGAGCTCGACTGCTGAGGACGGGGAGATCGAAGTTCGAATCCCGGTCGGGTGAACTGGGGGTGGTTTTTCCTAAATGGTTTTCCACTCTCCCTCCACGCAAATGCGGGTTCATTTCCTCTAATTAAACCTTCCCAATTCCTAAATCCAGTAACGTAATTAGTATTTAAAGCGTATAACCCGAAGGGTAGTAAGACTGGTGCTAATTATTATTATTATTATTATTATTGAAATATATATTTTTATAAAAGCAATTAATTTCTGAGATATTGGCAAATATATTAATTTAATTTTGCGAGATTTAGTTATACAGAAATATTAATTAAATTTTAACCCAATATTCTATATAATCTTGTAGAGTAAGTAAGTCTCTCGAGAAGTTTATATTCTTTTTCCTTTACCTATTAGGGTAAATGTTTGTACAGAAATAATCTATCTCTATCATTTTAATTTCAATTGTCAGTATTTAACAATCTTCCTGGTCAAAACTTATAAATGAGGAATTTAATATAAATGTGATGACCTGAAGTTGTGTAACTTTTAATAAAATGTCGAAAATTTAATATGAAGTGTTGACCCTTGTGGAATCAATAGCGATCTTTTTTCATTGGTAAATATACAAATGAGGACCTTAATTGTTTAAAGATATAATCATAAAATTTATAACTGGGAGTAATATTTTTTACTCAAGTATAGCGTAATTTGTAATCGGGTTTGCTAATGTATAATGTTTCTTTTCACATATATTATGGTTTTGAGTAAATATCTCAATGTTTAAACAATGGAACGAGAAAGCAGTGCGCAGTTTTGTACCATTTATTGTGTTTCGGGTTCACATAAAACGTAAAGATTCATTACAATCTTGTATTTGATTTTTTTTACGATTAATAAGTTTGATTGAAGAGAAAATATTAAGTGTCTCAAAATTAATGTAAATACATTCGTTGCTCACTTAATAATAACTTGGTGCTTATGCTCTGTCTCAATAATCGAGAGGGAATTTCAGCTTAGTTGACATATCATATCAAATCTCATGAAATTATTGGATTGGTTTGTTTGATTAGGAAACAATATGATAGCTTTACACTATATTACTTCTTGTTAATATAAATAATATTAAAGTGTAGACCATATCAATCAAACACTGTCAACATTTTAGCCACATAAACTATATAAATCAAAAGTAATAGTATTTGCTTCTCATTTTGCTCTACCAGTGTAAAAACACAAGTTCGGGTCCAAATTCACTAAGTCTACACATTCAACTAAAAATCAGGTAGACTTTGAACTTTTAGAATAAGAAGCGTGGAGTTCTATTGAGTCCTTAAAAGATTTAACTCGAATACACGTTTTAAAGGACAATAATTAACTTTCTCTGAAATAGATAATTTAACAAATGTATTTTATAAATGTATGATCTAGAAATAATTTTAATCGTGAAAAGTAATTAATGACACTGCTGTATTTTTTTAACCTATTTACTCCAATGTAAAGTGAAACTTGAAATCGAGTTGTATCTAGCAAATTAATTGATTTATTAAATTGATATAATAATTTATTCTCATGTAATTTATTATAAATGGTTTATTTGTGTAATATATAAGTTTATATTACTGTTTTTCAAAATCTAATGTAGTCACATTTTCTTTAAAATGCTATCATATTGTATGACCTTAAACGAAGAAAATATCCAAGGATAGGAAAGTGTGGAGAAATGTAATGAGGGTGTATTAAGTACTTAGTTTTTTGTTTTGTTTTAGTTACATTCACAATTTCTTGTCCACCCCGTATATTTATTAGGTCTTCCTACCGCAGTAACTGCACCCTAACCACACTCCACCTCATGCTGTTATAGTGTATTATTATTATTATTATTATTATTATTATTATTATTATTATTATTATTATTATTATTATTACTATTACTATTATTATTATTATTATTATTATTATTATTATTATTATTATTATCATTATCATTATCATTATTATTATTATTATTATTATTATTATTATTATTATTTTATTAGCACCTCGTCTTACTACCCGTTCGGGTTGTACGCACTTACGCTAATGTGTAATGGTAGTGTGATTGTGAGATGAAATGGAGGACCTACAGTTTAACGTAGAATCTGAACCACGTTGGAGGCCTGGCATTCCCCACATTTACAAGATGTCTTATCAGAGGTGATTTTATAGTGACCTAGCAGGCCACTATCACGGGGTGAAATTGAAGGTTGGAATGTCATCTGCCCAGCCGGATCCAATCTTTATTAATAATAATTTCAATCCATAATATAAGAGCGTACTTAGATAGTAGCTAGTTGATTGGTACAACTTCTTTGGCCAATTAAACCCGATAAAATAAAACCACAACATGAAAATAATGTATTCAAGGAAAAATTAATTTATCATGAATTAAGTCAAATAAAAGAAGTACAATAATATTTCTAAAAAATTATCATTGAGATTGATAAATAGTAATGTTCTGAAATTAATTAGCAGAAACCAAGTAAAGAAAAATTATATATATTTAACAATAAAAATGATGATTTTTTTTTTAGAAATGTTATTGTAATTGTTTTATTAGATAAAATTCATGATAAATTAGTTTTTACTTGAATATATTATCTTCATGTTAACGTTCTTATTTTATTTTGTTTTAATTGACCAAAGAAGTAGTACCAATCAATTTAAGTAGTTGTACCACCCAAGTACGTTGCTTATATTATAACTTCATGTTTCTCCTTACTACAACTATAATGAACATTACGGAAATTTCAATTGAACCTCAATTTCAATTTTCTTTTTGTATTTCTGGCTAACAGGCCAGCACTGACAAGTACTTTAAGTATCTTACAAATACATACACTATTACAGGAGAAGAATAAAAAAATCACAATAATAACAAATAACCAAAGAGTGGTTAAAAACAGAAAAATATACAAGAAATTAATCAGAATATTGTAAATTTAAATATTATAGGCAGAACCTATACATGATAAATTATTGGAATGGGCGTTCCTTAAATAATTCTCTGAGCTTAGCTTTACTTTATTGATAAAAGTCGAATTCGACAAATCTAGAAATGGCGCTATAGATACAATGACCTGTAGGTTCATCTTACAAGAGTTGAGAAAAAATAATGTTGGACTACACCTACGTGATCAAGGGCAAATTTGCAAGAACTTTTGCTATTGCAAATATTAAAAACAAAAAGGGCATCCCAATAAAATCTACGCGAGAAGAGAGTTTGTAGCTCTAATAGGTTTAGAATTCTGTCATAATCTTAATAAATCCGATTAGTAAAGAATTTATCATAACACGCAGAGGGACTGAATTGTATCCACTCGAATGGTATTCATTCCAATAGTTTTGTAAAAAACTGCTTTTGTGAAAAATTGGAATTGTATCCACTGGAATTATATCCACAAAAACTGGAATTGTATCCACTTGTAATGGTATCCATTCCAATAGTTTGTAAAAAACTGCTTTTGTGAAAAATTGGAATTGTATCCACTGGAATTATATCCACAAAAACTGGAATTGTATCCACTCGGAATGGTATCCATTCCAATAGTTTTGTAAAAAACTGCTTTTGCGAAAAATTGGAATTGTATCCACTGGAATTATATCCACAAAAACTGGAATTGTATCCACAAATGGCCGACTTGAGGTTTAACAGAAGGAACGTTTAACGTAAAAACTTTGTCACACTTCTGGTAGAGTGCAGCAGGATGGAATCTTCTTAACTTACTAATTGTATACTAGAGTGCAGCCTTGTCTAAAAATATTTTCTTAAACATGAAGTATTCATTCTCTTTAAAGATTGCACTGCATACTAGAAAATTAATTTGCAATCTTGTTTAACTGGTAAGATTCTTTTTTCAGGTCAATACATTTTAAAGTATGTATAGACTTATATAATTTTAAAGAGATAAATCAATTATTTTATTTGGCTTCAGACTTTAAGACTATGTTAAAAAATTATTATTGAAAATCTAGCTTTAATTTATTCAAATCTAGTGAGAAACGAGACACTGTTTATGAATTCTGGCAAGAATTTTATTAATGTGAATTTGCAGCACTGCTTTACTCATGTCCTATGCTCAATGAGCTCTAGTGATGGGAAGAATCGAGTAAAAGTAGTTGACTACACCTTTTGTGTATCGTAATCGGCTGTATTCGATTCTTCCAGAAATACTCAAGTAAAAATAGTTGCTCCCTTTTTTTTATCTTAATATATAATAAACAATATTGGTTGGCATGTTTAACGTGTTATTTTAATACAAAATCTTTTTTCCTATGCAGTTCATTTTTCATTCATACTCTTATCAGTGCAAGATTTAGAACAATATTCAATCCCCATTCGACATTTTATCAATAATACATCTATGACCCTATCGGGAATGGAACTCAGGACGCCTAGCTTGGTTGGCACACCCACTACCAACTGTGGTAGTGTTGAATTTATGCTAGGTGAAACACCAACCTCATTACTAACGGTGACAGTATTTGCAAGCGATGTTCACCACAATTATTACAACCCCCATAAAATTTCTGTGTTTCCCACACTAGTGGAAATATACTTATGGCGTGATATTAATATATAGACTTTTGAAGCTGAAAGACAATGTTAATTTTCATAATTTGATTGAAAAGAAGTGGTTTAAGAATCAGTTTTTTAAGTACATATTGTGTTCACTAGATGCATCAGTGAATGTTGTATAATAAATATTGGGTGCTTATTTCGTATAAGTAATTGTGTTTATTTTTAAGCTACGTAATTGCAACTCCGCTGATTAGAAAAAGAATAGCGTTAACAGGGATACCAATGGGATAGAAAGAGACGTAAATATCTATAAGCGTATCTACTACAATCTAAGAGCGAAACGACCTATCGGTATTCATTATTTGCTCCATAAATTTATAAATGTTTTGTACATATTTATGATATTTAGATATTTTAGTAACAATTCATCACACAAATAATAATATAGCCTGACATTTATTAAAAATTCGCGTGTCTTATCAAGTGTTAAAAGAGAAAAAATACTCGAAAATTTATTTCTCTCTCACGCATTATATAAAAGACAACAGATAGAAAATTTCATACACAGACGTCGAAATCAAATGATCATTGGCTGTTTTGATCTGAGTAAGGTTAATCTTATTGAGCCTAGTATTTCCATTCTTAGCCTAAATTATAGAGTTTAACCATAGCTAATTGTCAAGAATTAACATCTACAACGATGATCAAGTCACATTTTAAATTCTCCTAACCATAAAATATATTGATAAATGATAACATCCATCACTAATATTTTGACGAGTTTGAAGAGGAAAATGTAATGTCAAATAGGCCTACTTGTTCGGCTTTGCGAAATTTCAGGCAAGTTAAATTATTCTTTTTATTCTATTTTGTGAGATTGTTGACAGAAATTTTTTTTACGTAATTTATAGTAAAATTACATATCCAACCCTTTCGGTTCCGTGGTCATGGACAGACATAATTGTAATTTTTTTTGGGGGGGGGGGGGTTTCTTGTTCACTTAAAATGTAAAAATTATTCGTTATCTCGAGAATGATTTGCTTCTCTTGACATGGGAGAATAAACATACAAAAAATACTATAGATATTTCCTATAGATTTAATTTGATTAAAATTAAATTAGTTAGGAGAGTCAAAGATACTTTTACTTTTAGTAGGCTATCCATATGAGCATAAATATAATATGGCAGTTACAAACGCTACTAAAACAACCTAAATATATTTATGTTTGTTGGATAAATCAATATCTATAAAATAATAGTAATAGTAATAATAAAATAGAATAAGACTATCTTATATTTTTTGTCTCAAAAATATGTTAGAATTATGGCAAGACGATCCATAAAACTCAGGACTATAGCTGTGTTCGGAAACGATCTGGACTATGCTACAATAATATTTAATAATGACACTACCTATAACAATGGTACAATAAAAATCCCTACAAGAGTTGGTGTCAACATATCTATAAAACAACATTGAACAATCTAAAATGAATCACAGAATTAATCGAACTAGTTTAGACAACAATAAAAATAAACTATTATTTAACTTTTCCGTAAATTATTATTACGTCAATGTTTCCACATCCCAATCCTACATATGTGTGTCCTTTACTAATTACAAATCTAATATTTCACAAATTAATATATTATAAGATATAATATATTTCATTATATATATACTTTTAACAATTATAAATAAACAATAAAAACCAGTTCTCATAACAGACAAACTTTGAATTTTAAAGAACATAATTACAAAGTAATATATATATATATATATATAATATTTAAGTTTTGGTAAAACAAACAAAACATTTCAGTATTGTTGACAAATAATAAACAATAGTTGTATTCATATTTAACATAAAATAAAATATTAATTGATATTTAGGAATAGATAAAGTATCTGCATTTATTTAGTTTATCTTTTCTGAAGTTTTGAAATAAATGCTGGATGACTAATGAAAGAGAGAAAAACTATTTATATTTGAAGACTTGGCTGGACCTCACCAAGAAAATATCTATAGAGGCCTACTTGTTATTTATCATAAATATGGCTTACCATATAGAGTATAACTGTATTATATTTTAATATACGATGCATAGATAGCACAATACTATCTGACGAGTAATTTTAATTTAAAAAGATACTTTTTATTAAAATAAATTTTACTTAGAATCCTTATTAAATAAATGATCTAACATTTATATGGATATGTAAACATTTTTGTAGGTTGAGAAATGATATATTAAGATAATGTTCATGAGTAGTATTAATTATGTAAAAAGTTAACGTATAGAAACCAATTTTATATTATATTTGTTTATTTTAAATTTTTACATAGTTTCAATAATCACTGTCTGTCTATGTTTCAGAAAAAATTAAAAAGAAAAATGTTTGGGACCAAAATAATAATTATTTGTGTTTTAACCATATCAATAATAAGTACAGTAAAAACTCAATCCACTGGTCTAAATGATCAAACTTCTACTTTACCTACAACCATTACTTTACCCACGACAACTATTAACCCCACGACAATTAGTGTACCTAGTACAACGGTAACCGGTGTTACATCGACAGTGACGGTAACACCTGCAAACCCACAGTGACGGTAACACCTGCTACACCAACAGTGACGGTAACACCTGCTACATCCACAGTGACAATAACACCTACTACACCAACAGTGCCGGTAACACCTGCTACATCCACAACTACGGCAGCACCTATTACATCCACAACGACGGTAACACCTGTTACATCCACAACGACGGTAACACCTACTACATCCTCAACTACGGTAACACCTACTACACCCACAATGACGGTAACACCTGCTACATCCACAACGACGGTAACACCTACTACACCCACAACGACGGTAACACCTACTACACCCACAACGACGGTAGCACCTACTACATCCACAACGACGGTAACACCTACTACACCCACAATGACGCTAACACCTACTACATCCACAACGACGGTAACACCTACTACACCCACAACGACGGTAACACCTGCTACATCCACAACGACGGTAACACCTACTACACCCAAAACGACGGTAACACCTACTAAATCCACAACGACGGTAACACCTACTACACCCACAACGACGGTAACACCTGCTACATCCACGACGACGGTAACACCTACTACACCCACAACGACGGTAACACCTACTACATCCACAACGACAGTAACACCTACTACACCCACAACGACGGTAACACCTACTACATCCACAACGACGGTAACACCTACTACATCCACGACGACGGTAACACCTACTACACCCACAACGACGGTTACACCTACCACATCCACAACTACGGTAACACCTACTACATCCATGACGACGGTAACACCTACTACATCCTCAACTACGGTAACACCTACTACATCCACAACTACGGTAACACCTACTACATCCACAACGACGGTAACACCTACTACACCCACAACTACGGTAACACCTACTACACCCACAACGACGGTAACACCTACTACACCCACAACGACGGTAACACCTACTACATCCACAACGACGGTAACACCTACTACACCCACAATGACGGTAACACCTACTACATCCACAACGACGGTAACACCTACTAAATCCACAACGACGGTAACACCTACTACACCCACAACGACGGTAACACCTGCTACATCCACAACGACGGTAACACCTACTACATCCACAACGACGGTAGCACCTACTACATCCACAACTACGGTGAGACCTGCTACATCCACAACTACGGTGATACCTGCTACATCCACAACAACGGCGAGACCTGCTACATCCACAACGACGGTAACACCTACTACATCCACAACGACGGTAACACCTACTACATCCACAACTACGGTGAGACCTGCTACATCCACAACGACGGTAACACCTACTACACCACAACGACGGTAACACCTACTACATCCTCAACTACGGTATCACCTACTACATCCACAACTACGGTAACACCTACTACATCCACAACGACCGTGAGACCTACTACATCCACAACGACGGTAACACCTACTACATCCACAACGACGGTAGCACCTACTACATCCACAACTACGGTGAGACCTGCTACATCCACAACAACGGTGAGACCTGCTACATCCACAACGACGGTGAGACCTGCTACATCCACAACAACGGTGAGACCTGCTATATCCACAACGACGGTGAGACCTGCTACATCCACAACGACGGTGAGACCTGATACATCCACAACGACAAATACATCTAGTTCTACGAACAAACCGAATGGATGTGGAACTGTTTCAAGAAGCGTGTTTTTTTACTCATTACCTTTTGTAATAGTTTTCCTAATAATTGTCAATTAAAACCTGTATCATATGTCTAACACATTTTAAATTCGTTATATAACATAGACTTATTTAGAGTTTTATTGATGACATTTTTGGAAATACTCTTATTTTAAATATATATGAGATTACAAGAAACTTGTTACTAGTGCACATGCACTGCCAATGAATCTGTTAGTAACATAGATTAAATTAGTTACTTTATGGAACACCCACTGCATTCTGACAAGACTTACAAACTACTTGAAGAAAGAAATATCAAAAAATTAATCCTAGAAGAAAAATTGTTTCAATTCAGTTATTTTAATTGCCTTGACTAGAAAGGGCACGCAACGCAAACATTTAAAGAGATTAGAATGGTAATACTAGCTTTTCGAAAAATCACCTACAGTAACAATTTTCAAACAAAATTTAATAATAATAACAACTTTGTAATTTTATGTATTTCATCGATACAACTGATATCAGTTAAAAGATTATAAAACTAGTAAGTTAAGAATATAACCCGAACGGTTAGTAAGACGCAAGACTAAAAATCAAATGTCCTCTTTCAACAGGATTGTGGCACAACAAATAATTTCAAGAGTAATATGTCTTCCACCTTTTTAAGAGTAGCAACCAATTTTTAGGTTTATGAAAATAAACATTAAAAAATTTATATATTAAAAATAATGATTAAAAGCTACTTGAAGTAACTAACGACGTTAACAATTTTCGTAGAGTGTTATACAATAAAGTAAATAGATCTATTATTTTTCTAGAAAGCACTTTTTCCAATTTATCTAAACATAGGGAATAAAGTATTAGTAAATATTAGGTTAAACAATTGCTAATCACTCTTCAATCTCTTGGTTTTGTTTTTAACAATATAAACCTACTGTTAAATTGTGAATATTTATTGAGTTCATATTAACCCGATTTGCATATAAAATGATGTTTTATAAAAAAAGGAAAATATATATTTTTATTGTGATACCCTTCCATCGTGGCTTGCTTGAATATTGTGAAATACTTTAAATTATACCAATATAATATATGGTCATTTTAGAGCGTAAATTTTGTCGGACATTATATATTTATATTATTCCATCTTTACATTAATCAGTGATGCTCGTTATTAATATAAATGGACCAAAATATATTTTTAATAATTTCTAATTGTTTTCTTGATATTTTTATTTCGATGTCACAAAGTTTGGTTTAAAAAAAAATTTACAAATTACTCTAATGTTGTAGGGATGGTGAAAGTTGAATTTTAAGGAAGTGTATCAGCATTTTTGGTGAAGGTAGAGTAAAAACAATCTAGGAAATAGCACCTTCAGTACACATGAATTAGATTCCACACCCGATACTATCAATATAGGCAGTCCAGTCTATTTTGTGAGTAAAGCTTTAGATCACTCTACCTCTTTTTAATAGCGTTCCCCCAAATATAATTTGTATTCAACTCAGTAACCCCAAAGTTGTTGATATATGATACAACATATAGATATGGTCGCAGGGAAAATTTGATTTTTGGGGGTCTCAAAACCGTAATTTTATGAGATGATGTTAAGACTTATTATTATTATTAGCACCGCGTCTTACTACCCGTTCGTGTTATACGCACTTACGCTAATGTGTAATAGTAGGGTGATAGTGAGATGAAATGAAGGACCTACAGTTTAACGTGGAATCCGAACCACGGTGGAGGCCTGGCATTCCCCACATTCACAAGATATCTTGTCAGAGTTGTTAAGACTTAAAATTAAACACTAATAAATAAACACTAGTGGTGGAACTTTATTAGTGTAAGAGAGAAGAGGGGTTAATAACAAACAGATTTATACTAACTTTCTTCAGTTAATACTAGAAAATTGAATACTCCTATATAACTCCATGAAATGGTCCTCATTTTGAGGAATTTTGAACATTATATTCGTTTAAAAGTTATTTATAACAGTGCATTCCCAGACATTTTTTTAAAAGTTCAGATGCTTCTAGAGGCTATTTTGAATAGTTTTCTTCCGGAAAAAACCCGCCTCGGTGGCGTAGTTGGCTAACGCGCTTGTCGTGTTGAGCTCGACTGCTGAGGACGGGGAGATCGAGGTTCAAATCTTGGTCGGGTGAACTGGGGGTGGTTTTTCCTAAATGGTTTTCCACTCTTCCTCCACGCAAATGCGGGTTCACTTCCTCTAATTCAACCTTCCCAATTCCCAATCCATTAGCGTAATTAATACTTAAATCGTATAACCCGAACGGTTAGTAAGACGCGGTGCTAAATATTATTATTCTTCCGGAAAAAGTTTTAAAATTTTATCCTTTTAAAAGCTATTTTAATAAGTTATAATAAGATATTTTTTATAAATTAGATTCCATAGAATCTATTTGATGTGTTTCGCACCCAGAGTTTTTTTGAACTTGAGAATGCTCTAAAATCTATTTAGAATTTTATTTATCTGATAATTATATTTTTCAATAATTATATGACTCAAGAATTTGTTTGAATTAGTTTTCCACAAGCAAATTTTTAAAGTTGGATGCCCTTAGAAGCTATTTTATAATGATACTATTTTTTTATCTTCACATATATTCACATTAAAAATATATATATCAGAAGCTAATTGGTGTGGTCCTTGTTTTGATTTTTTTTTAAATATGCATATTGACTCGATTTTGAATGGCTCTCTACGAGTATTTCTTTTAAAATTAGGATGCCTTTAGAACCCATTCAGAGTAATATTCGCAAAAAAAAAAAAAAAATGAAAACTAAATACTTCTAGAAACTATTTGGAGTGATCTTTCCAATAAATTTAAAAAAAAATGAATAGGTATATTAAGGTGGGATGCTAGTGAGCATGAGGTGTCAGTATTTTTGAAGTTTTTATATACCATAAATATTTTTTGGCCAAAATAAATAAAATAGTTATTTTATAGAAACATAGAGTTTAGTTTTTATGCACATGCTAATCTAAACAGCTGTTCTTGAATATCTGTTAATGGTGTTCTAGAATGTTGTGACATTTTCTCTTTATTTGAAACGTTTGTCACAAAATGACACTATTCTCATGACAGATATTCAAGAACTTTTTTAATTAACAATAGCAGAAAACTTAACTCTATGTTTTTATAGAGTTATATATTTGATTTATTTTGGCCAATAAATGTTTATGATATAAAACTGAAAACTTAATGTACTAAACTTGCGCTCACTTAACTGTATGTTATTTAAAGCTTTATACAAGGTCATCTTTAATGTTACTTAAGCTACTTACTAAAATAATCTATGACATTAGTCACTCAAAGCTATTTGTCACACTTACAAAAGTATGCCACCTATACCTATCTAGGCTAGAGCTAGTTCTATCCAGTTTACCTCATTACATCCTGTCTCTTTCAGGTCCATTCGAATGCTATCATCTCATATGCGTCTAGGTCTTACCAATGGTATCTTCACATTGGGTTTGCCAATCAATACCATTAACAAGGTTCTAGAATCTCCTATTCACGCTGTATGTCCTGCCCACCGTAATCTATGAGACTTGATTATCCTTACAATGTGACGGGATGGATACAGGGTTTGCAACTCATCATTATGTAATGTCCTCCACTCCCTAGTATCCTCATCTCATCCCTTTATGATCCAAATATATTCCTAGCCACCTTGTTTTGGATAACCCTAATTTATTTTTTTGTAATCTAAGATAAGCGACTATGTTTCACATCCATATAGAACAGCCAGTAACATTATTGTTTTTTATATTCTGCGTTTTACATTCCTTGACAGCAGGCGAAATGTAAACAACTTAATGACCGAGTAATAGCATGCATTTCCAACAGTTTTTTCAGTCACGTTCTAACGCACTATTTAGAATAAAATGAAAAACATCCATATAATAATCGCGCAAAGAGAGAAAAAAAAATATATATATATATAGAGGAATAAATAATGGCGCTCCCAAATCGCAATTATGCCACTGTATTTTGTGGCTCACCCTTAATTTAAGTCTGATTAACAAGTGGTATACCTATATTAAAATTTCATGTAGCTAAGATGTCTTCATGTACCACAGGGAGTGCGCCTATCCTAGGCTGAATATCACGGCTACAGAAGTGGAATGATTGGTGTTAAAATGAATATAAATATATCCTTCGTAAAAAATAATCGGTATTGTTTGTTTAGTACTAATAGTAAAGTAGGTAAATAGTCTCTCCTTAGCAATTGGTGATTGATTGTTAAGGTGCGGAAGAAGAAGGGAGTGCAAGTATTTTTCAGTTTTTATAGAATGACAAATTTTTGGCCAAGATAAATCAAATATTTCTCCAGTAGTAACATAGAGTTTAGTTTTCTGCACTTGCTAATATCAACAGATCTTGAATATCTGTCAAGGGTGTCCTGGAATTTTGTCAAAACATTTTTTCTCTTTATTTAAACAGTTTTGACAAAATTCCGGGACACCCTTGACAGATATTCAAGATCTGTTGATATTAGCAACTGCATAAAACTAAACTATATGTTGATACTGGAGAAGTACTTGATTTATTTTGGCCAAAAATTTGTAATTCTATAAAAACTCTAAAATTACTTGCGGGCCCTTCTGCTGGACCTTAAGTTTAATACGAATGGACAATTATTCCATATTTTTAATAATTTGTAATAATGCTTGATATTAATACTTATATAAAAACATACGTTCTCTAATCGTCAAATATTGATATAAAATAAACTTTTTTATTTAAAAAAATAGTTAGCTGGAAGGAGCGGTGGTTTCATTTCGTGGAATGTGATTAAGGTATGCAGAGCTTGGTTAAAACTGTAGCTGGAATATATTCTGCAGATAATTGGTCCCAATTTGATCAATCATTGGTTGGTTGTATTCTATATTCCTTTATTTAGGAATGTAATTTAATTTACAGTTGATAAATGAGTGTTTTATTTAGTGATGAGAATAATCAACATATACAAATTAAACACTCTCTATTTCCATTGGAAACACGGCACGCAAGTCATTGGGATTATCAATGTGTGGAAGATTGGAGTTACAGTTTTTTTTTTTTTTTTTCCTGTCCGAAGGTTGACTGGTCAACCATCTCCTTTTTGATTCTTACACTCTCTAATCCTTCATTTTGTCCTTCATACACATTTTAAAGCAACATAAAATAGATTGAAATTTCTCTCTCCTTTGTTTTTGACAATCACCAACTGTAATCTTAAATTGTGGACATTCAAATTTAAAAAAATATATATATATATATATATATATATATTATATATATATAATATACAATTTTGTACCCAATCAAGAGTTATGAGCATGAGCGATGCAACAATGACCTACGAGTAAGATCAAATACAGTAACTTGTGATACTAGCGTGAGACAAGAGATAAACTGTTAATCTTATGAACAGCAAACATGTAAGAAGGAAGGAGGAGTGAAATAAGGGAATGGCACTGTGTCTGGGGATCTCATATCCACAGTATTTGTGGATTATATTCCGTTCACGATAGGTATTTACCTGGATGACAGTTCAAAAATCATATATTTAGGTTTTGGGTTGCCAACACTTGTAAAAGATCACAGTTTTGTTATAAATGTAAAGATCTTTAATTACCTGTTATATATGACATTTAAAATAACGTAAACTTTAAGTTTCTCATACTATTTTATTTTTTAAAATAATTTCTATTTATTCAACTTGAAACAATATTTTAAACCTAATTATTATTATTATTATTATTAGCACTGCATCTTACTACCCGTTCGGGTTATACGCACTTACGCTAATGTGTAATGGTAGGGTGATTGTGAGATGAAATGAAGGACCTACAGTTTAACGTGGAATCCGAACCACGGTGGGAGCCTGGCATTCCACACATTCACAAGATGTCTTTTCAGAGGTGTAGGAAGGGTTTGGTAATCAGATAAATCTGTGCCGGGACCGAGGATTGAACCCCGGCCGCCAGCACAGAAGTCTGACACCTTACCCCTAGACCACCAGGTCACCATATTTAAAACTAATTAAAAGTACTTATTTTTTGTTTTGGAACGTTACTGATTTTGTGTAATATAGTGCACACATCAATATATTTTATTACAGCATCGTATTTACTTGTAAAAGAGAAAATTGTTGTCATTTTTTTACATACAATAAATGATTTTATGATTATTTTATCGTATTTTGAATTATTTAACTGAATAAAATATTTTCATCAACTGCGTTTCTGCATCATTGTAAAAGACTTGTTTACAGTTATGTTCAATCATATGTTTAGATTCGTTAGTCGTCATTTTGAAGCTATGTTCGTTAGAAGTTTTTGTGAAAGTGGTGTTAATATTTTTTTTAGGGGGAATAAAACTATAAATAAACTTTGTGTCCGACCTCAAATAAATATATAAATAATATTGGCCTAAATTACTGTGGATAACTATCACATTAATATATTACCATCTGTTTTCATTACAGTGATCCAAAGTGATAGATGTCAGCTCTTGGCGTATTGATATATTAGGCATTACTTCTAGTAACATTTCGAGCTGTCATCCAGGTAAACTTAGCTCGTGAATGACTTATACCAAACCCTCTACTGGTAATCAAACTACGATTATTTTTATGAATACTTCAGAATTTCAAGTTTGACTCTCTCAGAAGATTGAAATTTTTAATTGGCAACTACAAGACATCTTGATACACTCAATTTTGTGAGTTCCAAAACCTACAACCTTTGTGCGAATGAACGTGTTTTACATCACCCTAGCCGAATTTGAATATTAAAGTTCAGATTGAGGCAGATTTACTCGATGAATACTTACTAAAACCATTTATGTGAGCTCATAGAAGTAGAAGCCATCAATTACTCAATAAAGATAATGTTTGAGATTATTATGGAATGCAAACTTATTTGTTACATCAATTTATTATATTTGTGTCAACAGGTCATCTTTAAGATGACTCACCTATCTGCAGCGGCTGTTTGAATCCCTACTTCCGACGTTTTAGACGTCTAGAGATATCATGGTTATGAATTTGTTTATAATTGTATTTAAAGAGATTCGTTGCTATGTATTAAAGGTCTTCATTATAGTACTATTTAAATTATATATTATGATGGATGATATTTCAAAGATACAATTGTTCGATAATAAATGTTTTAATTCAAAAATAAATAAACGGATAGTATTATTTTAACACTATTGGGCCTCAATGCTTTAAAAGGAATTATTTCAACGACAATCTTGAATGCGTATGATTTTAATTCACTTTCACCAGGATTGTTATTTTGTAGACTTTGGTATTTAGAAACATCTTAACACAACATTTTTCTTTAAAATTAAAGTAAAGACACATAGAGATATGTGATGTGAATTATATTGACCAATTATTTACTAAAACAGTTATCTCCCTGAATTTTCAACAAGCTCGATAATATGAGAATATTTCTCATATAATCACTGTCTTCACTAATTTATTCTTTGATTATTTTACGGTCCAGTTAACATAGTTACATAATTGAAAGCTAGACATTTTCTAGATTCAGCATACATACGGCAAGCCATATGATCTTCAGCTATCACTTTAGTTAGATATTATCAATACCTTTGAAATAAGATAACTAACATAGTAAAAGGTTATAACTTTTTACCGCAAAGAAAAATCTGTTTGTATTTCCTAAAAAATATGATTTCCTCTGAAAATTGGGCTGTATCTTTTGTACGAATAGTGTTTGAACAGCATAATGTCACCACTGAATATTCTCCTCCCCAACCGTTTGAAGTTCACCCTTAGCCTGGTCAAGGGTCATGGTCCTCCATACACATTATCTTGCTAAGAATAGATAGTCACCGACAAAACTATTCAAGAAGAGGTCATACAAGGGCGCTTCACTCCGAAACATTTTGTGAGTAAACACAATATAAAATATTTTCTATTTTACTGTTGGAGGAGATTTAAAACGCATTAAACAACATTATTAGGTTATTTCTTATCTATTTTTAAATAAACAAAGATACGCAACCTTATCAGTGGTCACGTATAATTTACGGCAGAGCTGGGAAAATAACGGCCCGCAGGTGTGTTCAATCCGGCCCTAGGGATAAATAATTTAAATGTGTTGCGTTTTGAAGCAGGCATTTTTAAACGCAACAAAACGGGGTTTTTTGTGTGTAAAATCAATGTTTTCAAAAGTGATAAATCACTGTTTTTGCATCTTCATATTCATTTGAAAGAGTGTTTATAAGAGATCTTATAATCCGACTTACTAATGAGCATCTGTCTACTCTCTTGAGAATCACCTCCTCCAAATTGAATACAGATTATATAGTGACCTGGTGGTCTAGGGGTAAGGTGTCGGACTTCTGTGCTGGGGTCCGGGGTTCAACCCTCGGTCCTGGCACAGATTTATCTGATTACCAAACCCTTCCTTCACTTCTGACAGACATCTTGTGAATGTGGGGAATGCCAGCCCTCCACCGTGGTTCGGATTCCACGTTAAACTGTAGGTCCTCCATTTCGTCTCACAATCACCTTACCATTACATATTAGCGTAAGTGCGTACAACCCGAACGGGTAGTAATACGCGGTGTAATAATAATAATACAGATTATGAAAAAAGTTCTGAAATCTCATTCACAGTTTCACTCCCCTCATAGATCCTCTGAACGAACTTAAAAATATTCTAGGCCATTAAAGTATTTATTGATTGTATTCTCAATGTATTTAAACTTATTCGTGTCAATCTATTATGTGTGTTTATATATATTATATTATAATAATTAAATGAAGTTTATCCACTTCAGTGGCCGCATGGTCCAGGGTACTGCTCTAGCAATATACTAGACAAATGATGACGGGGTGGTCCAGGTTCGAATCTCAACTGGTGAACTGAGGGTGGTTTTATTCAAAATAATTTTCCACTCTCCTTCTACGCAAATATGGGTGTATTACTTTTAAATATATAACTTTCTTAATCCCTAATTCATCTAACGTGATTACTATGTAAGCTTAACATCCAAATGGGTAAACAGAATTTGTGCTAAAAAATTAAATTTAAAGGAAAATTAAATAATTAAAATTAAGTTTGCACATCCCTGATCTTCAGCGTCACACTATCTAAAAAATTAATTTCACTGTTGAGAAGTTTGGTTTCAAATCTTGATTGAAAATACTTAGGGTGTGTTTCTACTTAAATGGTTTCCCACTCTAACTAAATTATACCATCCTCGTGAATATATTAATATATGTACATCCCAGATAGGTAGGAATATGAGGGGCAATAAGTACCAACCTAAAACACTTTTGTTTAATATTACCTTTCTCATCACCTGGTTAAAACTATATTAAAAATGGTATAATATGTATTTATAAGTTGGCATAGTATTCCTCTTATAGTTTCTTATATGACCTAGTGAAAAGTGTATCTTATATAACTGTGAATATTTAAATTTTGCATAAATATATATTACAAATATAAAATAATTATCTCTCAAACTTTAAAACTACGATATTTTTATTCACTTATTGTATGAGATGAGATAAATCATCTTTTTTTAAGATGTCAGAGCATTAATAAATTAACATATTGTAAATATGGTTTTCAGATACATGAATATGATAAAGGTGTCTCAATAACCACTTATACATTATGTTTAACAATACACATTTTTTTAGCTTCAGGTCTTTGGCTAGAACCTTTTAACGAGACACGAATTAATTTTTTTAGATAAATTATGAGATATCGAAATATAAACTATACCCAGGCTAGAATAGGTTAATTTCCTGTTGAATTAAGATGTTAATGACTATGGTGTTAAAATAAGCATTTTTAAAAAGAAATCAGCTAACCAAATTAAATTATGTAGCTTACTATACATGGTTACGAAATTCAATGCTTCCAAGATATTTTACTTTAACACCGCGTCTTACTACCTGTTCAGGCTATGCGCATATATAGACTAGTTAATTTAATGTGCCGGGATATGAAAGGTTGAATTTAGAGTAATTTTACCCACATTTACCTCTAGAGAGAGAGAGAGAGAGAGAGAGAGAGAGAGAGAGAGGTCAAACAATTTAGGAAAAAACACACTCAGTACAAACTACCAGGACTTTATTCCTGATATTTCTGTCGTAAGCCTTCCAATAGTTAATATCTTAATGTAGCAGTTTTGTTTATTGTGGTTTATTTTTTCGAGATAAATTTTTTTTTATTAATAATGGTATATATATAGTTATATTGTATATTTTTATCACCGCGTATTACTACTCGTTCGGGCTATACGCCTATATACTAGTAAGCTCGCTGTGAGTTCCACCCCTATATCCCCAATCATATATTTTGGTACGCTTATGGCAATTGGATGTGCCAATATGCCTGCCAAATTTTATGTTTCTAGCTGTCCCATAATTGTGTCAGAATATTTTAAAATGTTTGGAAAATGTGCCAAATTTACCTAAATCTAGCTCTATCTTGCCAAATCCGTTGCTGCTGGTGCAATCCGTTTTTTTTTATAGGTCTTACCGTTTAGTCACAAGAGACCTCCAAAGAAAGGTCCGCACCGACTTTAAAGTAGCTCTGCCATTTTGAATTTTTTTCGGAGGTTAAAAAAATGTATCTTTAAAAAAAATTCCCGTCTGTTACAGGATAGAAGCTATAAGTTTATCAAATGTCAAGTTTCTAGCTCGTCCGGAAGTGGTTAAACATTAATGCCAGTGAGTGAGTGAGTCAGCCACGTTGCTTTATAGTAGTATAATTACACTAATAGTTCAGTGATTAGGATGGTTGGATTGAGAAGAAGTGCACCCACATTTTCGTGGAAGGAAAGTAGAAAACCGTTTAGGAAAACCACCCTCAGTGCACCTGAACGGGATTCTAACCCCGATCTACCCGTCTTCGGCAGTCTAGTAAAACATGAGAGTTGTGCGTTAGACCATGCGTCCACTGAGGTGGGTATCTATATTATTCATATTTAGAAAAAAAATAGTATATTTTGTTAGTTTTATCTTCTATTGAACCACAAAATATATATGTAGTACTTTTTACAAATATATATCATTACTGTACGTCAAAGTCTTTGGCATTAAACTTGCATTATATTTACTATAACAAGATCTTTTAAACTCGTACTAAACATTTAAAAATGTGTCATGGACAGGGTTGTTAAACCTGAACCATTTGCTAAGTGGGAGGATTCCTTCATTTATTCAAATTATTAACTATTTATTTCAAATGCATTTAAGACAAGGCTTAGTAACGACATTTAAATAAATATGTCTTAGTGCCACTTTTGTTAGACGCAAACACTAATTATGCTGATGAAATAGGGCTGTGGAAAGATTTATTTTAATCACATCTATGTGTAAGTATATTGGGAGACTATAATTGAAAAACCACCCTGATTAAATCCTACCATGATTCGAACCCCTACCTCCCCGTCAACGTAATTCATTCTAATATATGATTGACGCATTAGACCATTCGACTATCGAGGTAAATAGTAAATAACTTAATCTTAGAGATATTAATGACAGATATTATTTAAAATAAATGTAAATCAATTAGAGTGGAAAGATAACGTGAAAAAAAAAATTAATTCACATGTAGAAAACCATCCCTGGTGAACTCAAAATTCCCGTCAAAAGAGGTCAAAAGAGGTCTTGACTACTCTGCATGTTAAATTATTTTAAGTCCAGACTTCGGATTCTTACTACCTAAAAATTAACTATAAAATTATTGAAAATTTCTAAAAAAATATATTTGAAATTTAAAAAAAAATGCCTTATAATGTGTACTAAAACTTCCAATAAGTGCCCGCGTGTAAATTAAACACGTGCTTTACAAAATGATATACTAACAAATATAAATGCAATCAAAATCCTTTTTTTAATTACATTCTTGCATTTTACTAAATATAATATTGATTTAAAAACACAGTATTTGCTTAAGACGTGATGGCTACCCCTTTCAAACGAAACCCTCTTCGGTTTAGTTGCGGTCTCACAAGGAATGTTTATTTTACAATTATACAGACAAGGAAGATACAAAGTTCATGACCATCATTATCTTCTCATTCTGACATATTATTTGTGTTTTAAAAATCTTAATATTTATAATTTATTGATAAAATTTAAAAATATAGCCTACTTATTCAACATGAGTGACCTGGTTTGGTTGTCGCATGGTCAAAGGCGTATTTTTCGTATTTGACTAACCTGACAGGGAGATCGAGGCTCTAACTCCAGTCGGGTGTACTGAGGATGTTTTTTACAAATTAGTTTTACACTCTCTCTCCACGTAAATATGGGTACATTTCCTCTAAGTTAAACCTTACCCATCCATAGCTAATTAGGATAATTAGTTAATATGGGAATAACCTTAACAGTGGTAAGATACGCTTCTAAATAAAACATCATGTTTGCCTTGAAATTACTCAAAGATTCCTAAAAATACTCAAAAATGATAAATTCATGAAAAATTAATTAAGATATCACAATGATAAAAAATGACCAAAAATAACTTATACAATATAGATTTTTGCAACCATGGGATCATGAGCAGAGTTATTTACTTAAGAGTATATATTGTCTGCTATGAACAAAAAAAAAAGGTGATATGTCATCAAAATATGGGCCTTGTTTTATAACTCATTAAGTGAGACCCGTTATGTGGTAAAACGGTCTTTAGCTTGATTCACACTTTGGCCGAAAATAAAGAACAGAAACTGCTTGAATGGCGCAGAAAATTACAAGCTGAATGTTGACCCATGATGCAACGCAACCTTAAACCACTGACTATAAACAAATTCCAGCGGATAAACATATATTTTAAATCATTGTCACTATCGATGTTATGAAATTATATTGCTTTGTCGTGGCAAAATCCAATACACTGATACACACGGAGGTTATCTCGAATCTCCTCACAACGGGCAACGAAACTATCTACTTGCTTCTAGCCCTACAGCACATGTGCTCTGATCTGAAGATGGCGGGTTTTGAGAATTGAATGGATATCCGTGCCTATGATCTCAGGCAGACCGGACGAAGTAGAGATGAGTTGAAACTTGAAGGGAGAAACTCGCGCAGATGAGGCTGAAATCTTGTGATTAGCTTAAAGATCGTCACGTAGACCTGTTTCTGTTCTGCGCCTGTTTTTCGACGAACGTATGAGGATTTCCCTAAATGTTTCTCCACTCTCTCTCTCTCCATGAAAATGCGAATAGACTTCCATAAATTTGACCTTTCTCGTTGTCTAACACATTAGCGTAATTAGTGCATATGCGTTAAACCCGAACTGAAAGTGAGACTAAGAGGAACTTTAGTGAGAAATATTATATATCAAGAATACATACTTAAATTGAACTATTGCGCTAAGTAAATTCCAAGGGTCTGAATATGTGGAGCGATTTAATTTAGCATAAAATATTTTAAGTTTCTGTCATCTATCTATCTATATTAATAAAATGAAGAGTTAGTTTTAATGTATAGCATGAGCATTGAGCTATATCTACTACACATAAAGGGCTGAGCTTTTAAAATTAGTAGTCATTATATACAATAATTTGAACCTATAAACAGGAATTATAGATTTTTGTATTAGTTTTTTCAAAATTATTAAAAACTAGATCAGTATAAATAAAATGAAGAGTTTTTCTTATGTTTGCTTGAAGCAAAGAAAATTGTTTCATGGGTAGCAATGCAATGTAAGGCGTGTTTACCCCGGCATACCGGATTACTTCTGCTAGTTTAAAACAAAAGAGTGTTTAATTTACGTTATTGTTTAGCTGTAGCTTGTGAAGGTTACTTTTTAAATTCGAAGAAATGTCGAAGCTGAATTTGTACCTGTGTATTTTATTTTTGTCACATAAACTGAATTCTAATTTTGTAACTATTCCTAATACATCTAGGGAAAGAGAAAGGCTTACTTATTAAAAACAAAAACCACTACGTTACATTTTATGCTGATGTATCTGAATTTATTCATACATATATACCATAGAGGCCATTTAATCCCCTGTTTCTTTTAAAATACTTCTTATTGTCTACTATAAAAATAATTATATGTTGTTCTTTAGCCCCAGGTCTTAATACCCGTTCTGGGTCTACCAATATGTAATCATTACTCTAATTTGTTTGGTATTAGAAAGGATTGATATAGAGGGAGTGTGATATCATTTGCATGGAGGTAAAGCTTTAAACAATTTAGGAATAAGCCACCATTACCCATTCAACTGAGAATCAAATCCGGTTTCCCCCTTCGTCAACGGTTCATCCTACTGCGAGAATGATTCCTTAGACCATGTGGCTTCCAAAGCGAGTAATTGTATTTTTTTAAATGCTGTATTTAATGAGATGTTTTAATATATTTTAATTATGAAACGAACTTTTCTTCTTCCTTCGAAATGTTTCAAAGATGTGGAGGGTATTGTGAGTGTCAATAAGTTGAAGCTATTAAAAGATATTTAAACTTTGAATTCTATTGAGATATTTGGAAGTTTCGCACATCCCTTCTGTCTAGTGCTATAAAAATGTGAATGCATTGTTTCAGAAACAGATCAAACGAGATGTTGACACACAGGCTCTGTTTATGTGTGGTGTAGTGACGGCCTACACAACCCATCTTATCGTCGCTTCACCAACGATTGTAATTACTGCGAGAGGCATCATAGAGGCACCTTCAGTAACCAACACAGCTGATATACCAAGGACAAATAATACCTCGGAGTTAACGGGGGCAAATAACACTTCGAAGATCAATAAACAAATAACCTCAAACATTTCAAATACATCAACCACTCCAACTCCTTCATCCATTTTAGTACCTCAATCACTCAACTTTATCATTCTAACTACCTCAATTACTCCACTCCTCAAACATACAACTATTCAACCTCTCCAACGTCTCGTTCATCCAACTATCTCAACCTCCAACTACCTCAACCACCTCAATCTGCATACTCATTCAGCAAGCTAATCATTCAAAACCTATCACTCAATCCTTAACGACTCCACTACCTCATAATCAGCTTTAATCACTTCAAATGCCATATATATACAACCCTCACTATCCAAACACTACAGCCTCCATTCACAACCTAAATACCCACTAATACAATTTCCTTCCCCAACAACGCAACCTCAACTTCACAACCACTCAAAATACCACCTGTACACTTCTCACCACCAACACCAGCAACTCCAACTTCACAAACCACCAAATACCACACCTTGTAACGACTCCCTCACCCATCACACGACCACTCCAAACTTCAACACTCAAATACCACATTGTACAACTTCCTCACCACCAACAACACGACCACTCCCAAACTTCACAACCACTCAAAATACCACACCTTGTACAACTTCCTCCCCAACAAACGCAACCCCTCCAAACTTCACAACCACTCAAAATACCACACCTTGTACAACTTCCTCACCCCCAACAACCACGACCACTCCAAACTTCACAACCACTCAATATATCACACCTAATACAACTTACTCAGACCCCTCAAAATACACCAATCAGTATAACTACCACAAACACCCCAATTACAACGACCACTCAAACTATCTCAACCAGTAAAACTACCGCAGTTACTCCGAATGTGACAACTGCATTACCATCCACAACATCGGCTGCGCCTCCTGAACAACATAAAAGTATTAAAATAATAATTACTGAAAAGCTCTCAGCTAAATTTACCTTTGTGATTAATTATTTTAAATGATATTATTCCGTAATGACAGGGAAGCAATATTGTATGATGGCCTAGGTCATGGGGTATGAGTTCATTGTCAGTAAAACAAAGTGATTGTTTCCCTGATTAAGTAGACAACAATTTTATTGCAAATAGACACATCCGATAGTAAGAAAAGGCTACTAGATGGACATTCTTATACGCATACGTAAATACATGTGATTTAATAAATGTAAATAAAATAGCAATAATAATAAAGTATAATATTGTAATCAGTGTTTATAGCAAAAACTTTGTACTTTTGCAACACGAAAAATCCAAATACCCATCTGTAAGAAAATTAAGGTATGTGTTGTACATACATGATTTAAAGATGTTTTATCATATCATATATTATAACTACTCCCTAAAAATAAATATGTTGATCAAAAAACTATACTAGCTTACATATAACGGTATTAAATATGTTTAAAATGTTAGGTGAATATGAAGTGGTGCGCGAACAGAAACTTTACCGAAAAGTACAACGTAGTAAATTTATCATATTTCAGTTGATCCAAGTTAATTATATTAAATCCTAAAAAAAACTCTCTTATTTCTATTTTATTTTATTCGTATTGAATTGATGGGAACCTAGAACAATTTATTTGATTAAAACGTCATAGGTGCTAGTGAATACTATTGTGTTTATTTTCTGTTTTGTGTAAAATTCTGATTATTATTATTATTATTATTATTATTATTGGGTGTTCTGTCTACGACAGGTACATTCTTTTTGCCAGTGAACTTAGACCACCAATTCACCCTGTCCTTTGCCTCTTCCTTCAGCTTCCAGAATTTTCTACTTTCCTTCAAGTCATCTAATATTCGAATCCTCTTTCTTCCTGAGCTCCTCTTTCCTCATCTTTCCTTCTATAATTTGTAAGACAGTTCTTCGTAAGGATGTGTCCGATGCAGTTGTGATTATAACCTAAAATATTTAGTTTTATTCTGATCCAACATCCAATATACAATGAAAATTAATGATGAAGACAAGAATGCTAAAAGAATAGGACTGTTTTTTATGATTATAGAAAATTTTAAAATACCTTGCAAATTGAAAGGTATATATCTATGGTTAAAAAAATGGTCAATAATGTTATAAATTCTACTTATTTTTTCAAAAATTACTTATATTATTATATAGTGTCAGAAACTACACCAAATTACTACATGCTAATAATTTAATATAATTATATATATATAAAATATATATCCATATTTCCCTTCACACATAATAGTTTCACTGAGAAGTAAATTAAACAGTTTGAATAATCTGTTTTAATGCTGCATTCACATAATCTACACCAAACTTTATGTTCAATTAAGTTCGGTTTCAAAATAACGTGAAACTATCCAATAAAATATGTTTTATAACTGAAACTCAATAAATATCTAGATCAGAACATTTATAAATGATCATAATTCTAGTTTGAAATGATTTGTTATATTAATTTATTTTAAAGCCTAACCCATATGGGATGGATTAATTAACATATTTAATCAAATATCCACTCTCTTCATGAAAGTAATTCTGAGAAATTATCTTTTTTTATTTTACGAGTGGTTTAAGCTTGATATATCTAGACAATCATGTTTTTATTTAGAAAAATCTCGATAAAAAGTAGTTTTATCATCAATCTTTTTACCTCAATCGGCATATTTGTCTGATACTGTCACTTTCTAATCACGTATTATACTTTGATGGTAGATCAAATAATGCTTCTTATCTAGTGCTGAGACTAAATTATTATTATCAATTTTTATTATTAAGGAAATATGCTAAATATATAAGGTCATATAAATTATTGGATACAGGTATGTACGGGGTCCACAAAATTACTGTAGGGATTTTAAACATGTGTAAAACTTTGAAATTATTATTTATTTCCTTCGGTTCTAAGATGATTTTGTACTGTTGAAAAAAAATGTGTTTCCTGACACTAAGTTTATTAAATTGAAATGTTCATGAAATAATATACAATAAAAACAAGTCTTTTTTATAAATTATTTAAGCTAACATGCTCAATTAAATTCCTTACACTACTTTTGGCTAATCCCTTGTTTGGTTTTCTTCAAGTTTGAAAGTGGCAAGATTTCTTTTTTCATATACGTTAAAAATAACACATAATATTAAAATAAACATATAAAATCAAATCATTAATAAACAATTTTTTAATAAATCCATTAATTTTTTTCCAATATTGAGTTTCTATCTGTTTTGTTTAGATGCATATGTAGATCACGTTAATGTGTTGGGGATGAGGAATGTTGAATTTAGTGGTAGTGTACCCGAATTTTATTGGAAGGAATGTGGAAAATCATTTAATAATAAACATCCCCAATACATCCGATCTATGTATGAGCTCTAATATCCCAATTATAGGCAGTTCAATCTATTGCGAGAGTGACTTCTTAGACCATTCAACCACCGAAGTGAGTGACATTGTTAACTAATAAAGGTGAAAATAAGATCATGTTTAACTCTCACCAAATCTTACTAATCATGTAAGATATCCAAATTTAATTTTCTCAAAAGGAGAATAATTCCAATGTTCACGAGTGTTTGGATAATAAGGCCTAAGTTAGAATAAGATCTTTATTGGTCTTACCCAATAATAATCAATAACATAATTCTCTCACCTCATCAGGACATCCAAACGAACCTCCACGATAAGGATGTACAATTAGTACATTCGGGCGTAGCTTGGGCAACATTACATTAGTACTGGAAAATCTTTCCATGAGCTGAGATACACATTTTTTTTTAGCACCACGTTATACTACCTGTTTAGGTTATACGCCTATGTACTAATTACACTGGTGAGATAGGGATTGAGAATGTTTAATTTAGAGGAAATGCACCCACATTTGCACGGAGCACAAATGGAAAATCATTTAGGGAAAACCACCGACTTTGCAACCAACCGAGATCAAGCCCAGACATCCACATCTTCGGCAGACTAGTTCAATACGATATTAGCGCGTTAACAACGTGACCACTGAAGCGGGTGGACACAAATTGTCGTAGCCAAGACACGCCAATATTATCATTAAGTACATCACTTGAAGGATTGATGAATTATCTAATTGAATGCTATTTTAAAATTCCCAAATGTGTCTTGTTTCAACACCCCAAAATGCCACCTTGGGATTTGGATTGCATTTATTGTCTACATTTTATTTTAGTATATTTTAAGAAGTCTCCCTCTAATCCATTAATTGTTGAGTAGTTTATTTACAAGGTTTTTACTCACTTCATTGTAGAAACAAAAAATCTTTACTAGCTCAACGTTCAAAAGTCTACGTGTTAAGATAATGAAACAACAAACAAATCCTATTGATAACAAAAGATAAGACGTTAACATTTCATTATGTATAGCAGAACGTTAGAAATTAAAAGTGAGGTTTATTTCCAAGAATTGTAAATACTTGTAAAATATTATTTTCATATTTAAGGTGAGGTGATAGGGAGCGTGATTTAAGGTCCATTTCTTTGGAGTGTCTTTTTTTAAAGAAAAAACATGTTTTTCTTTGGTGACTAAGTAGCGTTTAATTTTGTACACGTAATTTAAATTTCAACCGTTCTTTAATATATATCATGGGAATCGAGAATATCAATTAAATAGTTGCTGTTCAGATTTTATGATAATCATGAGAAATATTCAAGAACTGTTGATGTTAGAATGTGTAGAATATTAACTTAACATAGTTACAGAATCGATACTTAATTTACTCTTGTTAAAATTATTTTATAATATAAATAAGTACCAAAACACTAAATCTAGCTTTAGGTTTCTTCCACCTCACCTTTAAATTTCATGACTAGCGTCGATAAAAAATAATGAGATTAACAAAATAGATAGATCTATTCTTAAGACAGTATTTTAAATAGTATTAAAATAATTGCTATGAATAAGTTGACTTATTTTATATTTAATATATTAAGAAATAGTTGGACATAGCAACTAGAGATTTTATCTTTGAGTGTAATTATAAGCAAACAAAATAAAAATTCAAACATAGGTGTTATCGTATCGACACAAATATTACTTATTACTCCATGACATTTAGAAATCGAATGTTCAATGCCGCAATTTCAAAAGTACGCCATCTATATCTAGCTTTAGCTAGTTCCAGTCACTCCACCTCATTACACCCTTTCTCTTTCAGTTACATTCTAATGATATCCTCCCATCTAAGTCTAGATAATTCCAATGGTCAGTTCCAGTCTGAATTACCATTAGCTACCATGAACAAGGCTCTATGTTCTTCCTTTCGCGCTACATGTCCAACGTAATCTACGAGGCTTGGTTATCTTAACAATATCTTGTGGTGAGTACAAGGCCTGTAACTCAACATTATGTAAACTCGTCCACTCCACAGTAGCCTCATCCCTTTTATATTGCCATAAATATTTACTACTATAAATTAATCTTATACCACAGAATTTTTTTTTACATTCCACCAGTTCTACTTAATTATTTTTGATTGCTAATAGTTTGAATTTTATTAAATCAATCTATAAGAAATGTAACTAAATATGATATTTCTATACAAGATATAAAACGTGTGGTTTAAGTTTAAGTTGGTCCTTTATTGAAAAATTAAGGTCGGAATGTTTCCTTTAAGAGTATAATTCCTTTAACACAAATACAACTAAAATAGTCCCGTAATGAGGATATATGTATCAACTCATTAGTTCTGAAGATATCAATTGGCGCATAAATTATCAGGCCGGTACAATTAAAAACAAAAACACTCATAGTTAGCCATAATAATAATTTTGAAAAGTAATAATGATAATAATAATAATAGTTGTAATTAATATATAGAATTGTAACCATTATTATAATTATAATAATTTTTATTATTATAATTATATATAATATAATCGTATATATGTAATTATAATTTTTAATAATAACTAATATAAAATTATTATTAATTTTAATTCTATTATTTTATTAATTATATTCTTTAATAATGATATTATAGTTATTAAATAATTAATTATTTAATATTATTATTATTATTATTATTATTATTATTATTATTATTATTATTAAATAGTTAATGAAAAATGTACGAATTTAAAGTTACAATGCATTCATACTGGTATGTGAAATAATGACTACCCTTACACGAGTGCTAAATTATTTAGACAATGCCTGAACTTAAAACCAGTGTCACTCAGTACCTAATGTAGAATGTCTCTTGGTCCACTCACTTTTTGGGCTTTGGTTGAAATTTGTATAAGATAAAATAATGTTCATGCTTTGTCAAAAAAAAAAAAAAGGACTACCGCGTTTTACTACACGTTTGTATTATACGGCTAGGGGCTAATAGCGCTAATGTTTTAAGGGGTGATGAAGATTAATTCAGAGGACGTTTACCGGCAGTTTCATAGCGGGAGAGTAAAAAATTTTTAGGAAAAACCTTCTCCGTCACCGTAAGTCCAGGCTATAGCGAGAGTACCACCAAGCGGGTTTTTGTTAGAATGGCTTAGTATTTAAGTATATATATATATATAATATATATATATATATATATATATATATTTATATTAATAAGTACCTATTCTATTTTGTTCAAAATAATCCACTTCACTATATATATCTAAAGATTAAAAAAGTTCTTAGAACAAATATTAAATGAACCTAGCTCAATGTAATTCAAATGATAAGATAGTCAAGATACGAATTATGATTACTACGTGACTATTCATTTTATAAAATATCAAATAATTGTAAGAATCATACACTTAAATCCATAATTTAATAAGTATTAATACATATTCTCTTACTTAAACTATAACCTTTGGTTCAAAGTAACGCTTGTTGTGTCTTCAATTACGTGTCTTCTAGAATTGCAATCACAATTTATGTTCATATCAAAAATTTATTTTACTAATTGTGCTTTTAGGTATATATTTAAAAGTAACACCCGAATATGGGAATCAAGCCAAGCACCCTTTATATAAAGCACCAATGCTTTATCACTGAGGTACATAAATTATTCCTGTGCCCAGCCATGCATCATTCATCTTTTTAAGGCGTAATTCTTTTATGGACTTCACGGTGTGAGTTTGTAATAAAGTTATACTGACTGAGCTACCACTACTGTTAGCAATGAATTTTTTAAGTGCAGGGGATTGAACCCAGGTTATCTGGGTTTGTAGCCAGGAACTATGACCAATAGAACACAGATCAAATCTAGTTTATACATATTTATATTAAAATACATTTTTGTATCAATCCATTTGCCGTTCACAAATATGACTCAAATGTTTAAAAATTATTTTTAAACACTATAATTTTATCTCGGGATTATTGACACAGGACGAGTCAGGTCATCTCAGTGGTAAAACATGTTTATCATGTGGGGATGTAGAGACACGAGAAGAGGTCAGTGTTATTTGCAGTTTTTATAGAAATTTTTTTTTTGATCAAACTATATCAAATAATTATCCAGTAGAAACATAGAGTTTAATTTTCTTCACATGTTGATATCAACAGTTCAAGGATATCCTGAAATGTAATGACTTCTATTAATCTAAAAAGTGTCTCATCAAATGCAGCTATTTTCTGGCATATATTCAACACCTGTTGATATTTCTATGTAAAGAAAGTTAATCCATATGTTTTTACATAAAGCAATATATATGATTTATTTTGACCAAAATATATTTTTTGTAAAAATTGCAACAAAAAAAAATGTATTTTTTCGCGTCCCCACCTTAAGGTACATAGTTTGTTTGAGGTATTCAGTTGTCATAGCCCTTCACATTTAGTTTCATATTCATACTAGTTTCTAGATGTCCACGACACGTTCATCATAATATTAATCAACCCAACGAAACATAGCCTTCAATTTGTAAACGTATGTAATAGAAGGTGTTGTTTGTAAATATATATATATATATATCATTAGATTGTAAAATTAAGATTGAACTAAGTTAATTTTACTTTTATTAATCAACTAGCAAAAGTACCTGAAGTTACCCGGGGCCACAGACAAATAATATACCCAAACACTCAACCTCCAGGTTATAATAGTTGCGCTCCTTTTGGCAGCTTGAGTCCGTCAACACTAGGATTGCTGTGGTTAATCCTATCATCACCCAGCAGTGACACTAGCGAGGCCCAGTGTTGAAGGACTCAAGCTTTTAAAAGGAGCGCAGCGAAACCCTCGTGTGGTTGAGAGTCTGTTTATTACTTGTCTGTGCCCGGGGCTCATAAATTGAGTAGCGCCCTCAAGATTTGTCTCTAACTTTCTTGCTAAACCGTAATGTATGAAGTATTGCCTATACTATGTTTCAAACGGCGTTTGTAATATTTCACCTGAGTTATAATAACTTACAGTGACGTGTGGTGTGGCGTGTAAAGATATTAGGATAAGCAGAATTAGTTTAAACCTGATTTTTTATATGTTCTTACCACTAAGTAAGACACCAATTTGTCGAGTAAAACAGAGTTATGTAGTTAATATTCAGTATATTATTGGTCAGATAGGAACAAGTAGGTGATAACAGGTACAGTTTAACACACTCTGCTTATATTGGCGACACTCTGCACCACGTGACTGTTTTTAATTTACATGGTAATAAAATGAAGACGTCATTTTGAATTGGATTTAGAGGCAAGTTTGATACTGAATGTAAAGAAATGACCTGCTAGCACACTTCCACCAAGTTGGGTTTATCTGACACTAACCACTCACAAGCTAACACTGATATTAGGGCTTTCATAGTGTAATGGTTTTAGGATAAACGTAGTTACACATTGTTAACGTTTATCCTGCTTTTAAACAATCAAAAACAAAACCTAAATATCCATAGGATTGCTATTATTAATTTACTTATAGGGTTATAGAGAGGTCCGGTCATATACAGTTCAATTTTCATAGAAATAAACTTATTTGACAGCTAGAAAACTTACTAAAACTTCTTATACCAAATAATATGTCAAATAATGTGGTCTGCATTTGTCAATTTCGGTATATAATATCTAAATATATAAAATATTGATAATAAAATACTTAATTAGTTAACAATTTTGGACTCAAAAATATATGTTTTATTTTTTAAAAGATTCTTTCTTTGAATATTGAAATTTAATATAAAGTATTCAAAATGCTTACCACTGCTCCTTAAAAAATAATTAATTAATATTTTTATTTATTTACCTCAAGTCTTATTGCCTCTTCAGTTTATACACATATATGATTTACTTTTTTGGGGTATGGGTAAGGAAGGATGTATTTTAGAGGTAATCTACCTGCATTTTCATAGAAGGAGAGTGTAAAACCAGTCAAGAAAACCCCCTTCAGTAGACCCAACTGAGATTATTAATTGCAATCTCCCTGTTATCAGCAGGTCAGTAAGTCCAACACAAGAAAAACACCTTAGATCATTCAACTACTGAAGTGGGTTTTGAATCAATAAATTATAAAAAAAAAATCACTGAAAATAAAATGTATACTTTTTTACTTAGATACTTTATTTTTAAATTGTCTTTTTAATATATAGGTTTTTTCTCAGTATCACTTATCGTAAACATGTGTGAACAAATCTTAAATATTATTTAAAAAAGTTTATATTGCATACTGTCAAGTAACTTTTAAAGTTTTGATAAGATAAAATTTATCATGTGGCTTCTCATATCAGTGTTCAGGTGTAAATAAAATACTTATATCAACTTGAATATAGCGTTATGTAGAAATTGTGTTGTCCCAAAATATTAACTTAATCAATAAAACCACCTTTGCAAACATTAAATATTTTATTTTTTAACAAAATCCTTATAAATAATAAAGTGATTGCTCCTATTCTAGTTTGGTCCTATCATTGAAATTTATGTCAATGTCAAAGTACAATTTAGTTGAGTAATATAAATTCCATAACATAAGATAATGATTTTACCTTACCATATAAATCCTTCCAATACTTTCTATCTAGATAAGATAAATTAAAGTCACGAGAATATGTGTAATCAGAATAAGAAATGTATATGTGTAATAAAGCAGTTGCTTGATTTGAAGGATAATCAGAGGTGGTAGTCAATACTGTGTCTATGATGTTTTTTCTCTCCTATCTTGCATAGGCGTGGGTAGAGAGGGTGACGTATGTGCCATGGAAAGCCCCCTAACCACAAAAATAATGTGAAAAGTTGTAGTAACATAAGAACAAAGAGCCTATTATTTTAAACTGCGTCGATGGATATTACAGGGTAGTGGCTAATACAATACTTTATAGTCCCAAACATTGAACAATGGATGACTATAGATATATACTTGGATTACATTATTGACGAGTTAAAAATACCGGTACCTTTCATCTGGCAATTTCCATTGTAATTTATAATGTGTGATTTTAAAGTATTTTGTTGTAAAATAAAACATTGATTCCGTCTTGTTTTTAATTTATGGTAATTGTTAAAAAAGATCAATCCGATGCTAAAGAAGTAGATGGTGTGGATCTCATCCCCTTCATCTTCCAAATGGCACCCACATCAGCCACATCTTGCACTCGGTTATGCTATTTGGTTTCAATTTGACCAATCATATAAAAACTCTGCTATACAAACCTCCCATGGGAATGTATCTTCATGTATATCTGGCCAACAAATTCTCTAAGGATTGACAATAATAATTCAAAGGCACAATTTTAAGAGTCTGCTTAGCCAAGCAATACACCCCACCCCACCACTGCACGAAAAGCTTATCCAAAACAAAAGAGATATAGTTTAACTCTAAATCAGGTTTGTTTCCAAGGAAATCATGACTTAGTGAGGATATACTAGTAAATTACAAACTTGCCCTTTAAAGTCAATATACATAGACTATTACATTCATTATATTAATTTACGTTTAGCTGGTCAAATGGATATTGATGGCTTGGGAATAGTTTTCCAGTATAGTTATTTCCAAGAATATTGGTTCCTGAAAAAGCCCATGAGCAGCGTCTTAACTATGATGCTTGCCACAGTCAAACTATACCTAATTTACCGATATCTACTGTGAAAATTAAGGCTTACCTTTTTAACATAGACTAATTTTAAAATATTGAACATAATGTAAATGGTCACACGAATATTGGATGGACTTTGTTTTAATAAGTATGAAAAAATTAGTTTTGAACAATGGACCTTGGTTCAAATCTAGAGCCAACCAGACATATACCGGCTTCGGTGGCCGCATGGTCTAAAGCGCTACTCTCGCTGTAGGTTAGTCAACTGATAGCGGGAAGATCAGTGTTCGAATCTAGATCGGATGTACTGACAGTGATTTTTCCAAAATGGTTTTCCACTATCCTCTAAGAAAACGCGGGTACACTTACAATAAATATAGCCTTCCTAATCCCTAAAACCATTAGCGTATTTAGTACATAAGTGCATAACCCAAATGGATAGTAAAACTCTATGCTATATATATGTGTGTATTTTAACACACAGCTTGCATATGACTTGATGATCAAAACTGGCTGAGTAACTTATAAGGAGATTGACAACACACGCGTTGCCTTTTATTATTTCACGTAGAGGAATTGGTTCAGAAGACGTCACAGAGCTATTGCTATATAAACAATTTGTATTAAGTCAGTTCTGAATGGTCCTTTTACTTACCAAATCCTACTATATAGTTGAATTTTGGTAGGAAAGAAGGCCTTTAAAAAGAATTACCTATCAAACTTATTAGCGTAAATTTTGGTATGAAGTTAATGGTTAACCTTAGTTATTATATTTTAATATTTATAGTTGCACAAAGCTAAGTCAGGCATATATTAATAATATTAAATTTGAAAGAAATCTGTTAAATGTCTTAGGTCATGTTAAGTGCACTAATAAATAGAATATAAACGATATTGACCAACAATTTATCTTAGTCAGTGGCGTGTCTACCACTTACCTAAAGATCTCGAGTTCAATTTCTGGAATGACTGAAAAATGTATTATTAGTGAAATGTGGTTTCCCCTTTCACAGTGATGAAATAACAACTGTGAGCTGGATGTTGTGCCTTTTCTATATTTAAGTTAGTATATAGTGATATAATCAGTTGGTTCAAAAGCTACACGATTAATACCTCAGATAAATTCAAATTTTAAAAAAAGCACATAGATTACATAACAAAAAAATTAAGACATAAGTTTCAATTTTAAGGAATGTTTTGGATAAAACCACCAGACAATTTTTTTACATATACTAGACCTATTACATTCTTAGTGTAAAAGTTTTAATATGGACATATTAAAGTCAATATTGCATAAAAAAAATCTTGGTCTAGTAAATTAATGTAGACACTTAAGTCCAAATTTAGCATATTTCCTGATCTTCGCCAAAAGGTTATATTTTTATTTCAATCATTAAATATAAATCACAATTACATTTTTTATCCATTATCATTTTTCTATAAAGAGTTAATTTCATTTTATAAAATATATTTTTATTACTAAGTATCAAAGTTGAGCTCTTTCTTTGGAAAGAATTTTTGTACTAAATTACTTAAAACAATTTTTCAAATCTACTGATTATCTGTCCTCAGGTTAAATACTTAGCATTATTATTTGTGATTTATGATCTAAATAAATTGAACTTTAAGCTGATGGGGAAGGATTTGAACTCTTATAAATATTTTCTATAAGGTTTAAAAAATGAATAAATATATTTATATAAATAGTGTATAAAATAATTAAATTAATAATAAGATTGAAAATGAACAAAAATAGTTGGTCATCCTTTTAAAATGTAATAGCTTACTTACATTTAGGTACGTTGATGCGTTTTGAATACTATTAAAGAAAACATTATAGCAATAAAGCTGACTTAAATCTCTTCCTAGAAACTTAACCAACTATAATCCAAGAATACTTACAAGAGTATTCTCATACAATATTTTTGTCAATTTGATTGAAAACAAAAATAAAATCAATATGATTTCTAAATCTTCCTGCATAAAGGGAGGCTTATAACAGTGGATTAAAGTCTTCTCTGATATGAAGATCAAATGTGGTTAGTAGCTCCATCGACAAGGGTATAAAAGCCTTTAATGTCACACATCTCTTATCACAGAATACTCTTTTTTCAAAGTGGGTTTTTCGTGTATCACTCTTTCAGAACATCCAAAAGAACAAACAAAATAATTCAAAATCTCCGTAAAAAAAAGGTATTCTAGTTATATATGTGTTGTGGTAAAATAATTAGGTTGGTGTATATTTTTGCCTTGCGAGGAATCCAAACACTTTCACCAGTGGTCTCAAAACTAAAGAGTTTCCTCGTGCGCTTATATTATACTTTAGTTTAAGCGATACCAAGTTCTTTATTTTGCCACAAAGTTCGGTACTACAGTTTTTACAAGAGCTTTCACAAAATTGGTCCAAGATCAATAATGAGTTCAATTATCGTATTTCGTTTGCAACTGAAGAATTGATTATTGGGAGTGATATAATTTTGTTCAGGGTACTGTTCAGAGTCAAAAAAGTGACGGTGGATATCCTGTGTCCACGAATCAAATTTTGAAAACTAGACCTCTCTTCTCTCACTTATAGTAATTGTAAGTGGAAGATTGTAACCAAAATATATACTTTTTACCAGGTATGGTTTTATGGTATGTTAAGAAATTTATTAACTCTATCGAAGGGATTTCAAATATTTCATAAATTATTTAATATGAATAAGATTTTGGTTTATAAATATAATAACTTTGATTATGATTAATGTGTTAAATAAATATTTAGAGATATATTCAATTCACATTGGTGGTCACATTGTCTAAGGTGTTAATTTTGCAATAGACTATACTGCTGATGACAGGGTGATTGTGGTTCAATCCAGGTCGGATGTACTGAGGGTGATTTTCCCTAAATAGTTTACAACCCTCCATCCACGTGAATATGAGTGCACTACGTTTAAATTCAACCTTTATTACACCTAGCCCACTAGTGTAATTAGTACATAAGCGCGTAAATCGAACTGTTAGTAAGACGTGGTGTCAAAAATTATATATTCTATGTTTGGTGCACCTCACACCTTTTCCCCTTCCCCGCCTTTATACTTGTTAAAGTCCAGCCACCAAGGGTCCATCATCATTTTTATGAATTTTCTCAATCCCTGAACAAAGTTATACTCTTCAACATAGTCAATCATTAAAATTCACATAAAGCTAAACACAATCAACCTTAATAAAATTCAATGTTATTAAAGAACGATTTTTATTTATCTTATATTCAATATTCATCCATATATAAAGTTATTTATGTATAAGGGATTGTTTAAAAAATTATTTTCAATTATTTTGTGATTTCAAGATATCAATAGTTATAGTAAAATGTGGGTTAATATTTTACTTAATAATATTGCGTCAAAAAATAACTTATTATCATATATCTGGTTTGTTTTTTATTAAGTGATAGTTATTATAGTAAAAAGGTGATGGTGTTCTATAATAAATTGCTTGATACAATACTTTTTATTATTTTCCAAATCTTCTCCCACAGGTTATATTGTAATTGCTTCAATATTAAATTATAAAATCAAATTATTATGAATAATTTTTCCAATTAGAACAGATTTAATTTTTAAGAAATCTGTTGTTGTTATTATTACGTTTATATATAGTACAATTTTCTTTGGAATATATTTATTTATTAAATTACTAATAACAACTTTGCAAATCTACTAATTATCTGTTCTCAGGTAAAAAATTTGAAATTATTCATCTCGTTTAAATGAAATACTAAGCTAATCAAAATTGGTGTTAATTGTTATAATAATTAATAATAAGATTGCACATTAAAATGACTGGCTAGCTTACCTTTTCTAAAATTAAATAGTATAAATTAGTTCTAAGTATTGCGTCCGTCGATACCAATTGATAATTTTCAAAGAAAATATTTTAGTAACAAAGCTAACTCAGGTCTCTTCTTGAAAATTTAACTAATTATAATCCAAGCTAAGCCACGTGTATAATTTTTTACACTTTGAGTTAGCAAAGCAAAATATCAAACAAACATATTATGTCCAACAGAATTCATTAAAAACTTAAGCTATAAACCCTTGCAATGATAATATGAGTATACGTCCACTATATGAGTTAAGAACCAAAAATAATTTAATATATTACCTCAAACCTAATAGAAATGTAGTGTTAAATTCATTCAATGGGTTAAAGGGTGAGGCATTAACATAATCCACCTCATAATTTGGTTCATCATTTAGGATTAGTTTTTTTATCGAGAGTGTACACCATCCATACTCTAATATATTAATCAGTAATATTTATAAATCATGACTAATTTGAAAGAGAGAGATAGTTAGCTTCTTTATTAATTGATTAAAATTTAAATTATTATATCCAAAGACCAATGTGTGGTCGGGAAAATGTGTAAAACTATATAATATCTAAGATTTGTAAATGACATTGCTATTTTAGTATGAAGCAAACAGAGTTAAGAAAGTCAAGATATAAAAGGATTTTAAAATGAGATACAAATTGAAGCTAAACAAGATGGCAGGTAGAAGAAAGTTTATTGTGGTGAATATAACAATAACAGGAAAAACCTTTAAAAGAGGCTGATATATTAACTTACTTTTCGTGTAAGATAACATCAGATGGAAAAATTGTCTTTGATTTAAGAGTTATAATAGCACAAACTAACCACAATTTCAACAAAAAGAGGCAATTTGGGGCTTCAAATAACTTTTATTAGTATAGGTTGTGTAAAATTCACTAAAAGCATGGTTTGAAGAATGGCCTTCAATGGATGTGAAACATGGAATATATATAGCTCAGTATGAAAATAAAGTTATAGAAGCGTTTGAAACAAGGTGCTGGTGAAGATAAAATAAAATAGCACGGACTTGTAAAATTAGTAATCATGAAGTGTTTGCAATATTAAAAGAAATATACTTATTTGAAAATGTATAAATCTAAGCAGAGATTGTTGGATGGGTCATACATTTAGGCACAACAAATATATGAGAGTGATTATTGACAGTAGTTTGGAAGGTAGAATAAAAAGAAGATACCTACTACTACAATACATGAAACACATGATGGGTGATATTGGTACAAGTAATTACATTCAGATAAAATAAATATTATTATTATTATTAGCACCGCGTCTTACTACCCGTTCGGGGTTATACGCACTTACGCTAATGTGTAATGGTAGGGTGATTGTGAGATGGAATGAAGGACCTACAGTTTAATGTGGAATCCGAACCACGGTGGAGACCTGGCATTCCCCACATTCACAAGAAGTCTTGTCAGAGGTGAAGGAAGGGTTTGGTAATACAATAAATTCGTGCCGGGACCGAGGATTGAACCCCGGCCGCCAGCACAGAAGTCTGACACCTTACCCCTAGACCACCAGGCTACCTTGATAAATAAATAGCTTCAGATAGAGGTACGAAGGTGATGCCCACATACATATCTGAGGATTGAAGATTAAGGATATTGTTCCTAAATATATTAACATTTCTCAAGCATTTATCGAACACGTATGTATTCAAAGACTTTTCAATATATGGCGTAATAATAATATCCATTGATTAAAAAGTTATTCCCAGTAATATACCGAGGCTCAGCTCAACCGTTAGCCAAACCTAGGCAGTCACCTAGAGTGAAACGGGTAAATGAGTGCCTTTCAACTTTTTTTAAAATAAATATTTTAAACTAAACAAGATAATAATTATAAATAAATACATGAATAAATAACATTTAAATACTTAATCTAATATTAAGAATATAATTTTTTTTAAATATATCTATCTCTTTTATTGTTTTTGACATTCAGGGCCACTTTTTCGGTGACTCACTTTAATATTTAATTAAAAACCTGAGTAAAAAATAATAGAAAAAAAATGAGAAAAGAAAATAATGATATAGTTTTTGCGTAATTTAATGAATTGTGTGTGTGTGTGTGTGTGTGTGTATGTGGGAGTGGAGGTTTGAGGGGGGTGACACACCACTTATTTTGATTGATTTATATTGTTTTTGTCAGGTATGTTGGCACCCTATTATTATTATTATTATTATTATTATTATTATTATTATTTTTATTATGGCAAAGGGTGTAACTTACTTATATGTTACAGAATAGAACTGGGGTACAAATTTTAAATTTAACCAAGGGCTCACAAAACCTTTGAACCATAGTTGAGCATATCTCACAATATTGTATATGTCTATTTTTTTCATTTTAACAGAAATGATATATATATAATATACTTTATTTAATAAAAAATACATAAATCAAGTAAATAAATTGTATTAAAGTCTTAATACAGAATATTTTGGTATTATTGTTTGGAAGGGGTATTGAACGCTTCAAAAGCTCAAATCTTCTTCACTTAAACTTCTACACACACACAAAAAAATTATTAGTGTTGAAACGTTTTGAAGGAAGAAGAAATATTGAATATGTTATTTACATACTTGAAATATATAAATGGATATTAAAAGTTTTTACAGAAAATAGTTTTTAGAACAGCTACTAATATTATTTATAAACAAATAGTCGTTAAATGTAATCATATATAAATGTAGATATTCTCACATAAATTAATATATTGTATTTGTTTATTTATTTTATAATTATTTAGCTTTACCTCGATGTACTTGATGGTCAATTTAAAGTAGTGCTATATGACAAAAATAAAAATCTTATTCTCATCCTAAGCCTTGACTTTGTTTCACAATTTTCAGGTCTTGCTTTGACTTTACTTCGCATAAAAAAAACCTTTTGTACACGCTTACTCTTAAGTGTAACTATCTGATAACTATGGCAAGTTGCAAAAGGAATAAATTATTGTTATAAAAGTATTTTTCATAATAACTTTAAAAAATTATCTTATAATATATTTTATTTTAAAATTACTGCATTTACATTATTATTAGATAGTAGTAGATTTAATGTATAGCTATTTTTAAAAACTAAAAATTAATATTAGACTATCGAGTACATTTTTATAAAGAGTTTTTGATCTATTCACTTATTTTAAATCATAATATTTTATATTAAAAGTATTTTCTAATCAAAGAGACAACTGAGAATTGCATAACCTACTAAAAAATATCTTGTGTTAACCACTATATGTGACAATATTGGACAGCAGTTTTAAATATACATACTGATTTAAATTATTAATGAATATTGTTTAATATTACAACATTTGTTCAAGACTATTTTATTAAAAACAGTATTTTTCAGATGACACGCTTTCAAATGTATATCATGCAGGTCACTAATCAATCATTATTTTGATAAAGCTCCTTAATTTTTTCCTTAGATGCTATAAGCTCTTTATTGTCTCCTTAGCCTTATCACAGAGTAGGAAGACTATCTAAACCATAAATGCGTCATGATTTCAAAAGTAGATATTCAACATCACAATATAAACTACGCATCACATTACTTGTCATAGCAATGCCATCAAAAGGTTATCACTTGCTTACTCCTGTTTAGTAAAGGTGAGATTAATATAATCTTCACCTTTAAACTAATCGTGTGAAACTGATATTGCAAAACAACTATAAATGAGCTCCATCAAGTGTAAAACAAAATAATAAATGAATTGATTTATTTATTAAGGTGCCTCAATAAAATTTACTCCCCGAATTTAAAAATAAATTATATGACAATTCATAAATTGTACGATCATTATTGTAGATTAGTGTTCTTAAGAAATTTATTATGAACATAAGCAAATAATCTTCTTAATTCAACTTAAAAATTATTGTAAATAATCAAAATTAAGGACGGTAGTGTTTTTCTTATTAAATTACAAACTATAGCTCTATGATACAATTAATTATTAGAATAGATTAAAATAATATTGGGTAAATCATATATTTTAATTAATTTGTAATTTTAATTACAATACATATTTTTTTAAATATGGCTTAGCAAACAAAATGTATGACAATTTCTTTGAACAAACTTTTCTCCCCATATTTTTGAAACTCAATTTAAACTATTTACTTTGTACTAACATTTGACATTCATAATCTTAAAATTATTTTTAAATATATATTATCTAACCTTTTTCCTCAAATTCATTTCCTAAGAGAACAACAAATTATATTATAAAGATTAATACTGACATTTAAATTTTAGCATTTGTACTTTGATTTGAAAATTTGAAACAATGTTATGCTTCTTCTGAATATTATTAAATGTTTCTCTAATATGAAATATTTTTTACCTGTCATTTATTAATTTACCATTACATCTTTCAGAAAAATACCTCTATACCTTGAATTAAATAGCATTGGTAACCATTGTTAGTTATTATTATTATTATTAGCACCGCGTCTTACTACCCATTCGGGTTATACGCACTTACGCTAATGTGTAATGGTAGAGTGATTGTGAGATGAAATGAAGGACCTACAGTTTAACGTGGAATCCGAACCACGGTGGAGGCCTGGCATTCCCCACATTCACAAGATGCATTGTTAGTTAAAATATGTGAATTTTCTAGAATCACTAAAAACTATATTTATAAATAAGTTTAGTAGTTACGTCTGTGCACAAACTCATTCTATTGAGCTATAATCTTGTGTGCTAATAACTAAATATTTAATCCCGCGAGTGTGATTAGTAAATAATAATGTTACAAACTTTTTTACACATATGATATTTAAATACTCCTAAATTCTTGATCTTGTTGGTGCTAATAGTAACGATTATTGTTTCAGGAATATCTTCTATCCACCAAGGAGATATAAATACTCCTCAAATATGATTCTTGTTGGTGTGAATAGTTACTATTATTATTTAGTAACATCTTATCTCCATAAAAGAAATATAAATGCTCCTCAAATATGATTCTTGTTGGTGCTAATAGTAACGGTTATTGTTTCAGGAATATCTTCTCTCCACCAAGGAGATATAAATACTCCTCAAATATGATTCTTGTTGGTGTGAATAGTTACTATTATTATTTAGTAACATCTTATCTCCATAAAAGAAATATAAATGCTCCTCAAATATGATTCTTGTTGGTGCTAATAGTAACGGTTATTGTTTCAGGAATATCTTCTCTCCACCAAGGAGATATAAATACTCCTCAAATATGATTCTTGTTGGTGTGAATAGTTACTATTATTATTTAGTAACATCTTATCTCCATAAAAGAAATATAAATGCTCCTCAAGCATGATTCTTGCTGTTGTGAATAGTAACTATTACTGTTTCAGTAACATATTATCTCCATAAAGGAGATATAAATGCTCCTCAATCATGATTATTTCTGGTGTGAATAGTAACCATTATTGTTTCAGTAACACCATCTCTCCTCCAAGGAGATATAAATGCTTCTGAAGCATGATTCTCCTTCGTTATGATGTCCTCACCGTCGCACTGCTTACGATTACAAGTGTTCAGGCGTTTTGGAGCAGTAATCAGTCGGATGCATCAAGAATCAGGTTACGGTAAATACACTCATTGAATTTATTTCTCTTTACAGCCTATGACCATAAAATGAGAGCACCTAGGTCCGGGACTTGTTTGCTAAAACATTAAAAAATATTATAAATCAAAGTATAAAAGAAAGAAGATTTTTTTAAGATAAGATAAAACTTGAAAATAGAAATTGAAATTATTGGTTCACATAAGAATAAGAATGATGAAGAATGTATATATAATGATTGATTTGAAATGTAAGACGTAACAGAAGAAACAAAAATATAATTTGAAGACTTTTTTTTAATATCTGACAGTTTTTGTAATCAAAACATGGACACAACTAAAATAACAATATAATTTCATTTTATTTTAACTCTGCATATATTTGAATTCTAAAAACTGTTTAGGCATTTTTTAATTTCTTTTTAGTTTCAATTAAATCCTATTATATTTTTAAAAAAAATTTGTTTCAACTTTTCATCATCATACTTATACTTATGTGACCAGATAATTTCAATTTCTCTTTTCAAGTCTTTTCTGGTTCTTTATATCTGCACAGGGGGATCGTTGGCGTGAAGCTAAATGTAGATTGTATGTCCAGTGAATAGGAGGACAAGGCTCAAATTTTGGATGGGTATATTTATCGTGCTGTCGATCATGTTGTTTTATATCAGAGTGGTTAAATTATCCTCTCAGGCTGTTTTAGAACTTCCTCTGAACTACCATCCAAAATTCCACCCCTCTATTAAGTGGTATATATTTTTGGTTCCATAAAAATAGATACCTGTTTATTTTGTTATGTGAATGGTGAGGCAGTATAAAATTTTAGATGGCCTTGGGTTTTATTTCAGGTATGGTATGACATATTATTATCTTATCCATGGATGAATTTGGACTAATATTTCGAAAGGGTAGTTTATTTTTAATTGTGTTTATTTTAAAATATCATTATATGGATTGATTAATTTAATAAGGATGTATAAAATAATACAGCCTTTTCTCCAGGGTGAATATTTAATAATGGTTAAATGTTTTAAAGGTAAATTAATTACATAATATATTATTTTAATTAACTTTTTGTTATGTGATTCAAACATAATTAAACTTAATAAATTTGTATCGTATTAATGAAGTTTATTTGGAATATTTTATTTCAATGCTATCTCTGGAAACGTACTCGTTTGAGTATAAAGATAAGCGTTTATAAAAGTGTTTGGTGGCCACTTGGTCTAAGGCGTCACTCTCACCATACACTGGGATGCCAATGACCGAAAGATTAGGGTTTGAATACTGGTCGAATTTACTGAGAACCGTGCAAATACAAAAATATTTCCCCTAATTTCAACTATTTAATTAAATCAAAATTATTATTTTTCTGAGTTAAATTCAATTCCATATTAAATTGGTACGACATAAAAGATAAATTAGGTTATTATTTTATTTTATTTCAGGCAATTTGATCTGACCCAGTCCAGTGATAATTTCTACAGAATAAACGATGCAGTAGATGGACCAAACGTAAATAATATTGAGACGTACTTCTATGGAGTGTGAGTTATATTGTTTTCTTAAGGTTTACAAAATATTTAATTTTAATCCTTATATACAATTTGATTGATTCTTATGTTTTATTATTAAATTTGATACATCATGATTTTGAATAAATGAACACATTTGAACAAATAAGCTGTTGAAATTAAAAGTTATTTAGTTTTAAGAATACATTTTTCCAACTGAATGGATTTTATATTTTTTTATAAACATTTAAGTAAACTTATTGTCATATTGTCTGTGCTATTTTAATATTTATTTTCAACCATATTTTTTATTTATTTTAGGGAAAACACTCACCCTAACTCAATAAACTACTTGTTGAAGCAAGATGAAGCGGAATTCTCCCAAAAGGTAGAGAGTAAATATTTTCAATATTCATGTAAACCAACCATTTGGGTGGCCACAAGGTCTAAGTTGCTACTCTCGTAGTAGACTATACTACCAATGACGGGGATATCGGGGTACGATCCCGGTTGGGTGTATTGAGGGTGGTTTTCCAAAATAGTTTCCCAATCTCTATGCTTACAAATGTAGGTACACTTCCTATTCATTAAACATGCTTCCTTTCTAGCTCCGTAGCTTAATTAGGACGTAAGCTTATAGCCCGAATGGGTAGTAAGACGTGGTTATAAATAAAATCATATAAGCTATTTATTAATTGTAATACCCAGAATTACACGAGGTGGACAATTTGACCAAGAACCAAAGAAAGCAAACGCTTATGTAATTAATAGAACAGAGCTAGCAAAGTCTGTAAGATAAGATTGGATTCGATTCCCATGCTTATGTGTCATTTGTCCTTTACGAATTCAATAAAGAAGCTTAAAAATTTGGTACAGTTCTTTCACATAGATTTATTTTGATTTATTTTATATGACATAGCTTACACAATTATTTGACTTTAATTTACACAGAAATAATAAGTTTTAAACTTTCAACGCCCAAATAAATAGTTTATGGCTTCATATAAAATATACTTTACCTGATAACTTTTATTTAGGTATGTATTAAAACGGTAGTATAACATTTATATATATTTGTGAGTGGTCCTCTACTTCTTCGACTATACTCAGGATATGTTTTATTACGTTATGCTTTTACATAACTTCTTCTGACCAATAAGTGAATAATTTCTTCAAATTAATTTGTCTTCAGCCTTTTATGTTGTATAGGATGCTTTAAGATACAGGTAGCCACTACTGTACGGCAGATAAAAGCTAATATCTTAATTTATTTTCTTACGCTATAACAGGAGACTATCACGGACGAAACAACCGAATACCGACTGCCAACGTCGGTCGTCCCAGACCGTTACGTCATCACGCTCATCCCGAACTTGGACGACGGTAACTTCACATTCATCGGCGCCGTGGAGATCACCCTGAACGTCACTAACGCCACCAACTCCATCACCGTCCACGCCAACGACCTCGAGATAGACGACGAGAGCGTCTCAGTCCACCGTTTGATAGATGAGGTGGATTTAGTAGTCCTCGGTTTGAGTCCTGACACCGGACGGCATTTCTTCACGGTTACAGTGTCCGAGGGTTTGGTCGTAGGTCAGCAATATAGGCTCAGGATCAACTACACAGGACATCTCCGGGAGGATATGGGAGGTTTCTACAGGAGCTACTACTACGTGGGAACCGAGAAAAGGTAATTAACTTGATTTTTCTCCACTTTAGTTCTAACATTGGCCTTGGATCTAAGAGGCTAATTAAGATGACTTATAATCTTGATCCGGTATCCCCAAATCTTTTGTGGTGGAGGCTTATTTATAAGGATATTGAAAGTGCTAAGTTAGCTGGATTGAAAATTTATTCAACAATATATATTTATATGGATTATGACTATGATTACGAATAAAATTAATTATTTTTGTCAAATCGCCAATGCACCGGATAAAAATATTTTTTCTTGCGGGTAGTTTTTGAAACCCAGGTTCAGAGAGTCTTGGCCAGATAAGTGCCTAACATTACTTAGTACTAGTTTTATGGGTACTCCTATCAATTGTGTACATATTAACATTTGGAAAGTGTGTAATTTAACACTAGTGTCCAAGAAAATAATGTATGAAAGGTGGTCGAGTGTTTGTAAGGGTGGGCTCTAAGTTGCTAAACTATCTGAAAAAAAAACTTTTTCATGCTTTGGAAAATTGCGTTAGTTTTTGCACTCAGTTTGCATGTAAGGTAAGATGTTTCTTCAAAGATGTAATTTCTTAAAATTTATTGATTGCAATAATTGTCATGGTCAGTTCCAGGAGGAACTCTAAAAAATGTTGTTGCTGTATATTGAACTTCCAAATTTGATAAAGTTTTGATGTGGCTTACTTGCTTACCCGTGCGAAGAATGGGGAAAACAGCTGGTTCATTTATAAAACACAAAATACAACCTCCATACCCTATAGCAATATATTTAATTTATTAGTAAAGATTAAAATACATGATTTTACAATTATATTTTTTGTAGATACTTGAATTCAAACCTAGAACCTTCAGATAAAATTTAAAATTATCTTGCAACATATCTGAGATTTTTCCCACTGTTGCTACAAACATATACTATTCAGTCATTATATATTTATTGCTAAGAATTAGGATACTAATATGATTCCAATCCATGTACAAATGTTTTAGCTCATTTTAAATAGTTATGTATAATATTTGTATTGTGTTAATTTGGGTATGGATTCACATACATTGATAAGTGTAGGTCACTTCATCGTTTAGGAACGTAAAACAACATACAAATATAATTTGTGATTAATTTTAGACACTTCTATTACTTTAACGCTGGCCCAAATGAAAACCAAATATATAAATATACACGATGAAAATCTTTTAGTAGTATATGTGTTTTTAAAATAATTTATTAAAAAAAAAAACACGTTTGAACGTTGTACATGAAAAAATAACTCATCCTCATCTTCTTAATCATCGTCATCATATCATCACCATCATACTGTTTACAGCCTGCGGCCGTGTCAGTTTATTAAAATGCTTCCCTTTTTTCATATTATCACACCATTTTTCCTCCTTCAATGCCTTCCATGCCTCTCCTCTCACTTGCACACTTTCTGTTATCTGTTTCTCCCATATTTTTCTTTGAATCCTTTGTGGCCTTTTTACCACATACTTCATTTCCATCACTTTCTTTGGCATCCTCTCTTTCTCCATCCTCATTACATGCTCATACTATCTCAGATTTGCTTGCTCTACTATCTCATGTACTCCCTGTACCCCCACTCTTGACAACGCAACTACCAGTGTAAAATTTTATCCGACGGCGGGCTTGTAATATTGTCAAACAGATTTCTTAAAACGTATTCAAACAAAGGTAATATTTCAGATGGTTGGCCTCAACCCAGTTTCAGCCGACAAGTGCACGCAGAGCCTTCCCTTGTTTCGACGAGCCAGGATTGAAAGCAATATTCAAAGTGTCCATTGGGGTTGACACTGAAAGACACGCTTTGGCAAATATGCCAGTGGAAAGCATTGATGTGGACGCGTGAGTGAACTTGTTCTTTTAAAAGCTTTGAAACCTTTGTACAATCTTTTACTTCAGTGCCGTCTTGTGGGTTGGTGGCAAGAGAATAATTTCCTCCCTTCCAATGATAAAACTGAACTTTAATAAACCCGGCTCACACACTAAATTATTTTTTTATGGTTGTAAAAATGAATTATAAGTAATAGTAACAAAAATAGTTTACTAGTACAATTTCATTAATGATAGCTTTCTCTGGTAGCATATCACTATCCACCATTGACTCGTTTATGTGCTCTGGATGAGTATGATTTTCATGTCCAGCAATAACAGTGCTATGACGGTTGCAGTATTTATATTACCGTGCAATACGTACAACAGTATCTGTACCAGTTTGCTTTAAATGGTAAAATATGCTTTATTTATTTATCAATTAAAACCCACAAATCTGTATATTATTATTATTATTATTATTATTATTATTATTATTATTATTATTATTATTATTATTATTATTATTATTATTATTATTACCCGTTCGGGTTATACGCACTTACGCTAATGTGTAATGGTAGGGTGATTGTGAGATGAAATGGCGGACCTACAGTTTAACGTGGGATCCGAACCACGGTGGATGGCCTGGCATTCCATACATTAACAAGAATTGTGATTAATACACGTCTTGTCAGAGGTGAAGGAAGGATTTGGCAATCAGATAAATCTGTGCTGGGACCTATAATTGAACCCTGGACCCTCAACACAGAAGTATGACACCTTACCCATAGACCACCAGGCTAATAAATCCGTAGATTATTTGTTATAATTATAGTTAGGTTGTACCAAATGTTTCATGAAATTGGTATATTACATTAAACCATTTAATAATTTTTTTATGAATGCAAGATACATTTTAATGGCGTTTTCGATTACTGAGCTGCTGACATTTTCCCCAGTTAACCAATTTATACTTAATACAACATCTAATAAAAATGACTCTCAATACTATTTGGAGTATGAAAGGTTATTGGTATAGCGTCATTTTGCAAAGTACAATTTTCTGGTTCTATTCCCACAAATAGAATATTATTTTTCACCTAATTGAATGTTTGGTAATGCGACAATACTAGGTCAATTTCAAAGCAGCTTTCAAAGAACCCACCTCATGAACAATTAACCGTGAAGATATTCACGAGATTATGCTCGAACCAGAAAACATTTCTAAGTAGGGTTTTCTGGAATCTTAATTCGACAACAACAAGATTGGGTGTAACGGTGTAACAATGTTACCATTTTCAATTCCAAATAGACTACAGAAAACCGCACCAATATGTGACGTCTGGTTATAACTGTATTACCTACCTAATATATGTGTTATCCGTGAAATGTAACTGTAATAAAAAATATTCGAATATAAATTTAAAAGTAATCGCTTGCTAAACATCCTAATCATAGTAGCACAACTTTATTGTACTTCCTTACATAATATTTGATTCAATTTAATAGTTATTAAATCTAACGTTTCATTTTTCCTTTTCAGGGAATCCGGGATAGTTTGGCATCATTTCCAAGAGACCCCCATGCCAATATCGACCTACCTAATAGCATTCGTTGTGTCCGACTTCTCTAATCTGAGTAGTAGCGATGGTTTCTACAGTACTTGGCAGAGAGAAGCGGCTGTAGGACAAGCTCAGTACAGTATAGAAGTCACTCCGAGGTTAATGAGAGCACTGGAAGCTTACACAGGGCAAGAATACTTCCTGCCTAAGTTGGATCAGATCGCAGTGCCTGATTTTGATGCTGGAGCCATGGAGAACTGGGGACTCATTACTTACAGGTGATTTAATTGTCACTGCATTCTAGATGATTGTGGATATAACTATTGTATCAATACTGATAGAATAGTCATAATAATATAGTAAAATGTCATCAGGGTTGAAGTAAAAATATGTCTATACTTTCTAAATTGTCCTTTCCAGAATCTAACTATAATTAAGAGTCTAGTAGAAATGTATTGAATATATATATATATATATATACATATATATATATATATATATATATATATATATATATATATATATATATATATATATATAATATATATATATAAATATATGAATAATTATATAAATATATGAATAATTATATTGATTTTTAAAACAAACATAAAATATGACAGTAAAATGTTAATTAGTTTATTCGTTAGTTTTACTATGTTTCAAGATTACTTTGGATATTATATTAATAAATCTTGCAAATAGTTTTTACATACTATTTATGTTTAGTTTTAACACTACATATTTGTTTTTAGTT
>JBCFYV010000935.1:44980962-45001217 GCA_039000515.1 Timema cristinae | reverse complement strand
ACAAATCCAATTTAACAATATTATAATTTCTGTCCTCCTCACTAATGTATCACAGCATATTTAAATCAGTAAAGGTATGAGTTATCTAGTGAAATCGAACGCTGATCTCGCTTAGTGATGTAAGGTTTGCACTATGTAAGTAGTTTGATAAATAGCTAAACTAAAATATATGCACCCTTCGTGAAAACTGAAAGGTAATAAGCTTACCTTGTAAGGTTCCACTGTGTCGTATATAATTAGATAAGGCCATTGTTTAGTCCGTCAAAGCAAGACTTATTTCTACCCTTTAGGTTAAACTGAGTAAATGAGTAAATTAAAATATGGGTAGCGTTCAACTTAGAACAAAAAATAAGATCTTAACCTATTAGAACCAAACTACCACTTAAAACCAATATAGCTACATAGTTTTAAACTCAAGGCAGTTTAGGATAATTTTAAAAATAGGTTTTGAGTTAACTATCCTTTAGTATGTTTTTCTCATAAAAACAAACACATCTTCTTGTTAATCACAATAATCACAGATATATGCACAAATAAGACCAGTTTTTACAATATTTGGGCATTAGGTTCTATATATTACATCTATAGCACCCGGTTCGCCAAGAACTTATACGGCTCTCAGCCGGAAAACGTTTTGACTTGCCTCCATTAAAACTTGCTTTTCAGTAAATGATAGTGAAATTAGACTCAGTTGGAGTCAGAGTGCACATAAGCTAGAAGTTTCAAAAATGCATACCAACTGATTATACAACAACAAATTTTACGATACTTATTTACAGCTGCCTACCCCGATTGTCAACTAAGAAGAAATTAACTAACTTTGTCTTTAGAGGAAATTAAAAACAACTTTACAGACAGGAGTTTTTAATTGTTTGGCTATTAGAGTATCATATACCCAGATATCACATTCATTTAGGCATAGTTTGTGATAAAACAAATATCTTTGAGGCTTCCTAAAGTAAAACCCCCCCAAAAAAATCCCTAATATTTACAGTTTGATTTTCATAGGAAGGACCTTAACAGATAACTAAAAGGCTGCCAGATCAACATACATGTATTTATACGTCAAGTCATGTGGTTTTAAGCTTCACTTTTTACAGAAATAATCAATTCCTATCTAATATTTCAAATAATATAGTAATATGTTATAATTGTTGACAACAAAAACAAAATATGTTTTTGTTTTTTTAAGTTGCCACTTCTACTCAAACTAAGGTCCCTTATTATTGTAGTTAAACTCTGAAACTCCCTGAAAATAATTTAAAGTCTCATAGTCCTGGTGTAGGCTTCTGATGCCATCTGGAATCACCAAGCACCTGTGGTTGTCCTTTAAAATCAATCACTCAGCCAGGTCCTCATTTAATTAAATGCTTCTTTGCTGACAGCATTGGTTGGATTTAACCGTACTTTTCATCGAGATAGATTTAATAAACCCCCTCCCTCCACTTTATCTCAATCGACACCAGACTCTAAGGCGTGGCCCTATAAAAGTATGTTACAGCCGTTGCGTGATTTGTATTCTGCGATTTTAATCAGTCTGAATTTGTAAATGATGCACGAACTGCTTAATTTCAGTAGGGTATTTTTCACACGTGTGTTTGTGTTATAGTGAAGCGAAAGTTTTGCGGGTCCAATTTAAATATCACAGACTTAATATTTATAATGAATTTTATCTGCTAATTCATTAATCATGATTATTTGTGTGCAACATATCATGCAAGCCATTCAGGTTATCCGCATATTTACACTATTTGTATATATATTTTTGTTTATTTGAGGTATTCGACGTGCACTTTCTGAACCAACTAATCATATCACCGTACAGAAACTCTATGAGTGGGAGCTTAAGAATCTACCAATTTTACCAGGAAAGGTATTTTAAACATATCCTCCAGGTTTCTTTTACATGCCACAATCGGCATAGGAGCGACGGATTTACTTCTGCTTCAAAGTAAGTTGTGCTGTGGACTTTTATCACTCAAGAAAAATCCGTTGGTCCCAATTGGGTTTGAACCCCTGGATATCGGACCTGAGGCAAACACTGTACCCCAAGATCACCGAGGTCGACACTATTTGTATCAAAATTGTATCCGTGTTTGCGTGAATTGATATTGGGAAACAATTTAATAAAAAGCAACTTCACACAAATAAATGGGATGAGTTAATCTAAAGGCCCGGGAATCAAATCTCGTAGAGACATATCTTTCACATGGTACCGGCCTATTATTTGTTGGGTCGTGAGATAATAATGAAAATTATTAAGTATTTTGAGTCAGCTTTATTTCTTTATAAGTCTTTACATATACAGATAGATTAAAGTTCTGAAAATAAATATAGACTAACAAATTATTATTATTATTTGGTCATTCTTATACTTGTAACCATTTTAAATTTATTTTCTTCCTTTGATTGTACCTTGACTATGATTTAATTTCTATATTTGATATCAAACATAAGATCTAGATGATTATTTTTATTCTACTTTAATCAAATATGTTGTGATGTTTTATCAAATAAGGGAGGATTTACAGTTGGATGATAAAAAATCTATGATAAAATTATCCCCAGTAAACTCAGCTGGGATTCGAGCTCGATTATTAAATCTCTCGATCCAAGTTTAAGCATGCCTTTCAAACACGCTGGTACTAATATCACTAAGAATTATATAGTTGGATCAAAATATCATTGTTAAATATTAAGGTGAACCGTAAAATGTGGGGAAAAAGAGATATAAAAAATAATTTAAAATATGCATATAAATATATGTCCCATTTGACCTTTATTCTGAGCTGTAGTCACGCTTGTACTCCAGTAATGTGGAGCTGCTTAACATTACAGGAAGTGCTCAAAATGGCCGCCGTCGACCTGAATGCAAGCCTGTAGTCGTATTGTTGTAAAATCTCACGTTCTTTCAAAAATACCCGGTGTATTTCGGACCCATTAGAAGTCTTCTTGTATATATTGATGAAGTATTTTAATATTGGAAATGAGTGTTGAGTAAACAATTTGTTTCAAGGAGCTCCATAAATAAAAATCTAATGGATTTAGGTTTGGGAGCTCGCAGGCCAGCCAGTTAGGTCCTGCACAACCTAGACATTTGTTAGGAAATCGTTGGTCTGAGAAATTTATCAGCTTAAATGTGTCAATATAGTACACAAACAGTTTAGTAGAATCCCTTGGTTGTATCTCGAAAACAAAGTCAAATAGGACAAATGTTTATATGAAGTTTTTTCATTGTTTTTGGATCTAACGTCCACCGATGAAGTGGGTCCCACATTTTCGGTATACCTTGTGTATGTATGTATCTATGTAGTATGTATGTATGTATGTATGTATGTATGTATGTATATATATATATATAATATATATATATATATATATATATAATATATTGTGTGTGTGTGTGTGTGTGTGTGTGTGTATGGGTGTGTGTAGTAACCAAAACCAACAAAAGGTCCCTTTGTTAAGCCATCAATCATCAAACCACACATCATCTGTCAAATGTAGCAGCTGGATAAAGTATAGCATTGTTATTAAATCAGACATTACAAGACCATTTTTAAAAACTGCAATTAAAAAATGGGCACATCTAAATAATCAAAATATCGGAAGAGATTATAATATTTTAATTATTTATTTCCCTGTAATTATTCTAAACTGAACTAGATTATTAAAAAACACATTTTTTTTCTGGGTTTAGGGGATGAAATTACTATCCATGAGCAAAAAATTATTGTTGCAATTGTTTGCATGGTTGTATGACAATTAACATATTTCAATTTTGCATGTTGCTGGTGTCTGGGAGATTGGGTTTGAAATCTTGGTCGAGCAAACCTGAAGGTATCTTTCTGTAAATATGTTGTTTTTTTACACTACACTTTCAATAGAACTGTGGCTATATTTCCTTTAAATTCTACCTATCCCACTATTGTAAATATGGTTATAGCCCAAATAGGTGTTAAAACGCAGGGCACTGAAAATATAATAAAATATTTTATATTATCTCACAAAAAAAGGTTCCAATAAATGTTTGTTTTAGAATATATAAACTGATTTTTCTAGAGATCAAAAGTAATTTTCAAAAAATTTTAAAATATTTTACAGAATCTATGGCACTCCTAGCATTGAAATTTGCTTGAGAACTCTTCTAGCATCGATCCAATAATAGACGAGTTGAGGGGCTTCAGCACGTCAATTACATGTTATGACTAAAACGTAGGGAGTGAGAGAGAGAGAGAGAACTATTCCACGATAGAAGGAGAAGACAAGAGTCTGTAGCTGCGTGCCCAAGCTCCTCACAGAGAGTAGAGTGTGTATTGATCATGCTGCGGCTCCCCTCTCAACCCCTCATACACCCCACTGCCACCCTCCCACCCATCTCCCTCGCACCCCTCTGGCAAGGAGTACACCCGCGTGTGTTTCCGAGGGTACACCCACACACACAAGTTTTCATTAGTTTCAATTTCTCTTCCCCCCAGCCCCGTGGCTTGTTGCCAGTAGTGGAATTTTGATTTACTCTCTTTTTAATTGAAGTATTTTACGTACACTTTCTAGTAAAATATATATATATATCAGCGCACATGACACGGTCCACAAATTAGATCAAACTAAAGACAAACTCGCAGCAGTGAGCGAGTGGTTTTAAGCGGTACATTTGCTTTGAATTTTGATATTCGTTGACAAGGAAGTCAGGGTTCGATTCTTATCCGGGTGTACTAATCTCACTTAAACACGTGTTAGTTTCATTTTGGTTTTCCCAGCCCTTCTCCACAATAATTTTTGTCCAAATTCTCTAAATTACGCTCCTCCTTAGATTAATAATTGTATAAATCTTGTGTCTAACGTAGCCCACACAAAAATAGGTAGGTATGGCCTATATTAAAAAGTGTTTCAATAAATAAAATGTATGTATCGCCTGATTTCTTTACGAATAGCCCCATGAAAGGCTATTTTACCTATCAGAGCTCTTCTGTATTGTAGGATTCTGGTGGTAAAAAGAGGCCTTCCAGATGGTTATTCATGATAAAATCGGGCTATACGTTTGTTATCATAGAAAAACTGAGGTATTTAAATGTGTCGTTAATGACTACAGTGCTATGTTGCTGTCTACGTTTGTTAAAAAATAATAAAATGGCGAAGGAAAGTTAAAATTATAATTTGTAAGATTTTGGTTTATCTATATTACTAAAATATGATAAAGTGGCCAAGTTTTTCTTTCTCTCGACACCTCGGAAAGAAAGTATCGTGATCTTCAATAAAATATAATTTGGGATTTTAATAAAGGTCGACATTTCATGACCCCCCCCCTGAAACCAAAAAAGTTGTTTTCGCAATGCCGTCTCTCTGTACTTCGGGCTAGAGCCGAAATTATTTAACCGATCGGGCTAAAACATGGTATCTGGGGTTTTCATACATTTCTCCCGCGGGGAGGGGTTGGAATTAGATATATAACCCTAAAATTAAGGGTAGTTTACTGAAGGGCGAAAAGAGAAAAAAGAAAATTTCTCAAAATCCGCTCTAACGGTTTTGATTAAATTTTATATCTGGACATTGTTTATCATAACGAACAAGATGGAGATTCTCATTTTCTCATGAAAATTAATTTGAGGGTACTTTACTTCGGGAAATTTTCCAACATAAGTTATTTTGTAACTCGTGGAGAAATTATCATTATAGTAATTGTATTATTATTAAAGATATAAATTTTATAATGGAAATATATTTCTATAAAACAATAATTTTTTAGTTATAAGCTATTATATATACTTATTAAATCAATTTTTTAAATGAACTTGATTTTTGTGCTCTTTGGTGTACAAAGATATTTATCTTTGTTCAATTTTTCTGTAACAATATTCCTAGTTCCTAATTAATGTCACAGAGTCAGTAATTAACAGTGTATATTATTTAATTTATGTTATTTGTGTGATGTTTCTACAACAGTGTGTAGACCTATTATTTCGTTTCACAAATATTACAAGTTTTTAGTGAATGTCTATTTTAAGATAAAAGCGGGAGAAAGATTGTGCACTGCACCGTACCATTTATTTAGTATTATTAATATATGAGAATTGTTATAATATTATGTGATCAAAATAAAGAACTCATACTAACGATGAATTTTATTGAAAATTAAGTATGCATCATATTAAAATTTGATAAAGAGTAATCTGAAAGAATATGATTCGTTGTATTGAGATTTATTAATATGTTTATCCTGTCATAGTGTTTTTTAAAAAAATAATGTTTAAAATATACACCGACGGTCACACTGTCTAATGCGTCATTCTTATACTAGCATTGTCGATGACGAGGAGATCGTAGCTCAAATCCGAGTCTGACACACTGAGGGTGGTTTTATTAAATGGTTTCCCACTTCACTCCACGTAGATTATGGTACATTACCTGCAAGTATACCTTCATCATCCATAGCCAAATTATGTAAATATTTGGACTGTGGGCTGCGCAAAAAATAAATTATTTAAAATCAAACTTATTCAGTTTTATTTGATAGAAAAGTAAATTTGTGCATAAATAATGAGAATTAAATTTTTGTTTATTCTTCTATATACTTTAATAATAGAGTACCGCTCAAACTTAATGGAGACATTTGTAAACACATAATTCCCGGCTTGCCTGGTTCGTCGAGTGATGAGTTCCGATTTTTAATTCCATTTGGATATAGTAAGTTGTATTTCCTAAATATTTTATCAATCTCCTAACAGACAAACATACTAATGTAGATACATATACTCTAGGTTCTGCCCTATTAGAGTACATATGTGGATATACCAGGGTAAAACAGGTGTGTGTGTGATAGCAAATAAAAGTAGGTGTAGTGACTACTCACCGAGCAGTTATTTACTTCACAACTTGGAGACCCTAGTTCAATACAATAATAAAGGTGGATGATTTAATTATATTATCCAGATAATAAAATTATTTGGAATATGGTTTTATATTTAAATCTGTGTGTTTTGTTTTATGGTGTATTAAATAGCAAAGCTATTATACTTTATAATTATTACGGTTATAGCCAGATCTAAATATCATATTCTTTAAATTTAAGAATGATCCTGGACACGGGACGATTCTTGGATAGCTTAGTTGTTAGAGCGCGTACTAAGCCAAAGATCCCGGTGCTGATGGTATAATGTGTTTATAAAATTCACGTTAGTACACAAATATCTGTGTGTTGAAAACTTTAAGGATACTAAATAATCGTACAATTATCTAAGAAAATATTGATCTTTGGGTTCAACAGTCTAATGTTGTTGATTTTTATCACTGGATCAACATTTATCTTACTTACATTACAGAATTAGCTCATTCGATTTTGTTCCGAACTTATAAACTTTAACAAAAATCTACAATCTTATAGGTATGTTGTTTTAAGTTTATGGGTGACCTGGTGGTCTAGGGGTAAGGTGTCAGACTTCTATGCTGGCGGCCGGGGTTCAATCCTCGGTCCCGGCACAGATTTATCTGATTACCAAACCCTTCCTTCACCTCTGACAAGACATCTTGTGAATGTGGGGAATGCCAGGCCTCCACCGTGGTTCGGATTCCACGTTAAACTGTAGGTCATTCATTTCATCTCACTATCACCCTACCATTACACATTAGCGTAAGTGCGTATAACCCGAATGGGTAGTAAGACGCGGTGCTAATAATAATAATAATAATAATAATAATAATAATAATAATAATAATAGTTTTAAGTTTCCGTATAAAATAATCTGATCCCTAACACTAGAGTGCCGATTTCATAATATTTAATGGTTAATTTATTGATATCGTAAACACTACCCCCGCAGCTTCCAGTCAGTATACGGGGAAAGAGTGAGTGAGAAAAACAAAGCAAACTTTATAATGGAAAAAATAAATTATATTTGGTTTTAATTAAGTTGATATTCTGTTGTTATTTTATTATTTTTTCAACAGAATATGTTTATTTAAATATATTTCTGAGCCACGTCATTGCATGAAAAAGTGTTTCCTGTAAATTACCCAGTTAAAATAACTTTGCGTGTGATAAATATTTGGATGGGGGACTGCAATAAAAATAATCATTTATGTCAAAAAACAATGTAAAATGTCAACATTATGAATGAAACATGAAATCAAATTTAAATAACTAGTGAAATATGTATATAAAATGTTCAGAAAGTTAGAGGCGTAACTGGGTGACTATTATATAATTTTATTTTATATTTTATATTGGGGTAACGGGAGGATGAAGCAGATTTTAAGGTGTCATTTTTAATGGTTTTTTTCATTCAAAAGATTATTTAATATATATCCTACTCAAAATTTGAATATATATTTTAGCACTAAGGTGAAAAATAAAACCATAATTATATTGATTAAAACTAAACCAATTTGGTGAAAGCCTTAAGGAACAAAAATAATAGTTTAAAATCTCAAACAAAAATAATAGTTAGCAAACTTTTAGACAATACCTGGGAGCATTTACGACATCAAACTTCATTACAAAATATTACAAAGTTATGAAAAAAGGTAAAAACTTATTGTTGAGACAAGTTAATTGGATTTAATTTAAATATTACTTGTTAATTAGACAGAAAGACAAAATGGTGAAGACGTAAGATAAAAACATATTGAAAATCTAACAAAAGAAAAGAGTCATATAAAATAAGATTAGTCGAAATTATGTAATAACTACATTTATGTTTTAAACTGCAATACAATTTTAATTTTTTTTTTAATTATAAATGGGGTGACATCGTCCTTTCACTGCAATGACATAGTTATTATCATTTAGACAGTTCAATTTTTTCAACCCATGCATAAATTTAAATTGAGTAAACAATGAGAAACCTCCAATTCAACATTTCAAAAATTTACAATTATTTATAAAATAATTCAAGCAATACATAGTAAAATACATACACAAATAAACAATAAAGTCAACAAACAGATACCTTTTTTTTTATTAATGATAGCAGTGTCTGTCTAAAGCACCGATCACACATGCTGGAATCATTCACTTGTGGCGCTGCTGTTGTAATTAATTGTGCGCATGACGTAATAACAGTCACAACGTTACAGGATTGATTGGAAACGCCTTAATTACAATTACAGCATGACACCACTTCTAATCACCTATTTCTCTTACACGCATAATGTTTAAGTAGGCATTTTATTTTCACTTGATTGCTATTTAAATCTATTCATCATGTCTGTTTCGAAAAACCATTAGTTTTAATGTATTTATAAAATATTAATCAAGTTGAATTAATAATAGTAGTAAATAAATTTGGGTTCGTTAAAGATTGAAATATAACTGCTCGGCAAGATAAATTTACAAAAAACATTACCATTATTATTAATAATATTATTATTGCCACTTATAGGCACTTCAACCCAACATGATCAGTGCCATCTTAATAAAAACTTTGATTTAACCAATGGTTGGGACTGTACCGTTCACCACCTCCAACTCTAACCGCTAGAAGCCACAATAGCCGGAAAGAGGGTGGGTGGAATCTATAAGGAATTTAGTGTAACCAAAATCAGAATATTTTCAAGTTTAAGAAAAAATTGAATTATTTATTAATTGTAATACAACAGAGGTAAACAAATAATACATTGGCTCACAAATCGAACTGAGTAATGTTGAAAAACATTTTTAAAAAATATGGCAGAGACTGCGCCTGCGCAGTACATTTTGGGATATATTACACAATCTTAAAGTAAGAATAGTCTTTGAGGAAGACTACGTTTAAAACAAAGTGTTATATCATAAATTATTTATGTATACGAATTAGTATAGACGAGACCCAATATATAATCAAAATCGTAAATATAATAATAAAGAGCTGAAAGAGCTCCTCTACTTGGTTAACAAAGTGGCTGAATCATTTTCGTGACTTCAGACTAAAGAAACAAATTAAATCATTACACCTTTGAATCCTTATTATGTTAATAAAGAGCTTAAAGAGCTTGAAATATAAAAGTTTAGGGTATTTGCACTATTGGAATATGAAGAGCTTAAAAAGTTCTTCCCCACGATTAACAAAGTATCTAAATCACCATTGTGAATTCAGACTAAACAAACAGGTTAAATCATTAAACTTTTGAATCCTTACTATATAGAATAAGAGCTTAAAGAGCTCTTCTAAACGGTTAACAAAGCGCCTGAATCACCATTGTGAATTCCGAGCAAGTCATTAAATTTTACGAATTAATTTAAATTCAAACATCAATTCCGATCAAAATAAATTACACAAAGGTTTGACTTCCCGACATTACTCAAACTTTGTGGGACTATTACTTCTACCAGCTTTGAAGTAATTGAGAAAATTTTGACTTTTTAATATTCACATTATAGTAAAAAAAAATTAATATTACCATTAGTAATTTTTCACTAAACGAACAGGAATTCTTAAAGTTATAAATTATAAACCAACAAAAATATATTACATTTATAATTTCTTCAAACAAAATACATCTACAAAATGTTATTTACAATTTATACATTATCAAATTTTTAAGTTAAACAATTATTAGTAACCACAAGTGCAATAAAATTTATATTTAAACTAAATATTTCAAGCAAGAAAAGGAATCAAAAAGTGTTTACCTAATTATAAGTCTAAATATAACAAAGAGACTAGCGCCCAAGCGTCAAAAGAAAACATTAAGTGTTCCATAAAACAATTTTACTTTCCAAATTATCTTCTAGTGAAAAATCACTTAATGATTTTAATCACATATTTAACTAAGTGTTCAAACACCTAAACCCATTATAGATTGATAATATTGAAATATTTAATAATATATAAAGAGTTTATATGTTTTCATCCTGAAGCAATTATGTCCAAGTTCAGACCAGGACCTCTCATGCTTATGTCAGAATTAATTGTCAACAATGTTAGTTGAGCACCAGCTTTATATAGGTCTAGTTGCTGGATATAAGGGGGGAAATCATCATATTAAAAGTGTAATGCCACGTTGCGAACACGTGCTAGAAGCATGAATCTCTTGTTAACAACCGTCATCATCCTGACACGTCATTCCGGAAATTTGGTGAGTTGGCAGTGAAGATCGCGTGAGGTTTGTCTGTCGGCCGGCTAGGCCAATCAGCGTAGGCCTGGATCACCTCATACCGGTGTATCGTCGAACCTCTTTTCCAAGGAGTGTCATTCTTATTTTTAGAATTATTTGATGTGCACCAGTCGTGTGATGGTTGTTGGCCGAGACTATAGAGTGAGTACTTATTTTATACATGGTAAGTTTTTTGGAAATTTGTGATATTACAGGATGTTTATGAGTATCGGCTTTATTCGGGGTGGGTAGTATTATTGTAAAATTAACTAGTATTACTAATGTTACAGGACATAACAGATCTTACTCTATGTTATTTAATATCTTTCTAGTATTTTTAAGTGTAAATATTATTAAAATACGAGCACATGGAACTTGGAAAATTTTCCAAGAATGCCTCATTTTCATTACGTTTATTTTATAAGAAAATAAACACAGCATCTTAACGTTCTATGAACCTAAGAGGGCATGGCAATTTATAAATCAACAAAGGGGGATAATATAATAGACACTTACAAATGTGGGTTAATTAATCCTTTCAAGTTTCGTCGAGCTACACAATATTAATTATGAACGGTGTTTAAGTACGGAGGCCATTACCTTTGTTGTGTTCAAGCTGGCACCCTTAGTAGCAATCAGAAGAACTAGCGTGTGAGAACAAAGATAGAGAACAAACAAGAAAGAGGGAATATTGGTGACATTTAAACGCCACGAGCTTCGATCTTCGTGATGTCAATTTAAAGATAAAAGTGAATGTCTTATATCGTCTATATTATTTTTTCAGGCTTTTTTCACTTTTCCAATATTATTTCTTACATCTCCATTTTAATATCAAATTAAATCTCTGAAGATTATTTTTTCAATATTTTAATTCAAATAATTAGGAGCATAGTATATTTTTATTTACTTGAAAACTAATCTTTTTCTTATTTGCATTCAATTTTTAACGAGTTTTTCTTAACATTGATTAGTGAACATTATTCCAAGATTTAAAATACAATATAAAATAATTTGACATATATATTTTTACATTTAAAGTATGTTAAATATTACCTTAATACTTTAGTTATCGGAGCTCCTAGGATTACATGAATGATCCAGCAAATGACATAAATTTTATCTATATCTATAATTTTCATGTTTATCCTCATACATTTAAAATACATTAATATGTAAGTATTAATGTAAGTGTAATGTATGTGTTTCCCTCCAGTATTGTTGTTGCTGTCCAACCACCAGTGTAAACCATAATTTGTCAAGCTGCTATGACAACCAAGTAAGCTCAGTGAGGTTGCTCTTAGCATACAAATACCCCGTAGTCCGGAGATTGTAATAGTTTCGAGAAACTGAAAAATACATTTGTTTTAATCCCCCACCCCGTTTATTTAAGTCGAGCTAATATTACTTTATATGTATTTAGAAATCCTGAAAGTTTATAGGATAGTAGTTTAGTACTGTGTGTAAACTATTGTTTTTATCAAACGGAGCTTATTTTAAAAATTGAATCTACAAGAAGCTTTGTAATTGCTTGTAATTAATAAAAGTATTTCTACAAAAAAAAGGGGGGAGAGATTGTTACAATGTATTATATGAAAGTAAAAATATCTTCTGATTACGCAATGCAAGATGACATACAAATATCACTTAAATTAGATAATATTTTATTTAATAGTTCAAATTTTGGTGGGGTCTGATTTGTGTGTATGTATTTATGTTTAATTATCAATAAAATGTATATGAATATTATCTAACTTCTCCTTTCAGTCATTTGTTATTTTGAATTTGAAATGTAAAGAAACGAAGGTAAGAGACAGTAAGGATTAATTTTCTAATTTGAATGATAATCTTTCTCAAATAATATAGTCAAATACTAAATTGTTTCATTTGAAATTTCCGTACTTTTGTTTAAGCCCCGCGCATTACTACCCATTCGAGCTATACGCTTATGTACTAATCACGAAAATGGGTTAGGGATAAGTAAGGTTGAATTTAAAAGTAAGTGTACTCGCATGTGCGTGGAGAGAGAGAGAGAGAGAGAGAGAGAGAGAGAGGGAAAGTATTTAGGAAAAAGCACTCTCAGTACACCCGACAGAAATCGGACCACTATTTACCCGTCATTGGAAGTATAGTTTATTGCGAGAGTAGCGCCTTGAACCATTTAGACACCTAAACGGGTGATTTTATTTAGTGATACATCTCGAAATTATGTTTAAAAATAATTTTTTTATATATGTTTTACCTCCCAAAATAAATGTTCGGCAGAAGATTAAAATGACCACTTTCCTAAATTATCACAATGCCTTAAGTATTTTAAACTGTCTAGTCATTATTTTTTAAATTAATGCTAAATATAGGTATCATTAGATTAGTTTAAAATATTTAAGGACTGATAAATAGTATAATATCTAACAAAACTAAATGACATGCTTTATTTGTATCCCGAGAGATTAATTTATTGACATTTTAAAGTTTTCTCGCGGCTTCGCTCTCATTTAAGTCGGGTAAATTAACTTTTATTCCCAGCGAGTCATCTAAACTACCAAACACAGCATTCAAGACATGTATAAGGCCAGGGAAAAATGTTTTATGTCGACGAAGCCACAAATTTACGATTATTTATCTGTAGTAAGGAACCGAAATAAACTGTTTTAATTTTTGCAGTCCTTGCAGAAAGATTTGCATAGCTTACGTGAAAGCATTGTTGTAATAAACAACAAAAGAAATAGTTTACATTTGTGTGTTCCTTGTATTAAGATGGGCTCAATTTTATTCTAACATGAAGGCATTGTTGCAATGAACGCCAAAATAAATAGTCTACATTTGTGCATTCTTTGTATAAAAATTTGCTCTTTTTTATTCTCCCATGAATTCATTGTTACAATGAACAACAAAAGAAATAGTTTATATTATTGTGTGCGTTCCTTTTATCAATATTGGCTCTTTTTTTTATTCTTACATGAAGGCATTGTTGAAATGAACACCAAAAGAAATAGTTTAAATTGTATATCTAAGAAACAAAAATAAATTAAATTGAAAAAAATCACTCTTATGAGCACCCTTTTACACCAAAAAAATGTGTTCTTTTTGCTTAGTACCGAACATTAAGCAAGAATACTATTTGCAGCACTGACGCATTCAACACAACCAACCATTTTAAATGCTAGAAAAGAATGAAACTTGGTTGAGACGCGTGCTCATGCGCGTCCGAATAACCCCGAAGAAACATCGACTCCCTCCCCCTCTTTTTCACAATGATCCGATTAATTAGGTATCGAGCTTTTTAGCAGCACCCAGCAGCCACGACGTATGTTTTCTGAAAGCCCTGTTTTTTCGACACTGCTTCTCACGATGATGAGATATCGTAATGGTATATAACAGAAAAATGTCCCGTCTCGATCCGATTAGTAATTTTTAGTTCACTGGCAAAAAAAAAAAACGGGCGAATTACAATTGGGCCACGTAAACAAGTTATGATCTCCGTTTGAAAAGGGAGGCGTTAATCTTACATTACAACTGGGCCACGTCTACATGTCAACTTAATTGATTAAGTGCATTCCAATTGGGCCACGTACACCTGTTGAGACAAGGTCATGCATAGACATATACACAAACTATAGACAACCCCTTTCGATTTCTGGAGATCTCACCAGAACACAACACCGCAAATTTCAATAAGGCTGTAAACGTATCAAATCCAGGAAGATGTTCGATAAATATCTATTTATGATTGTTTTTTCCTTCAGTAAACTACCCTTCAATTTTAGGGGTAGAGGGATAGTTCCAAAAACCTTTCTCTAGAACCTAAACTAAACCTAACGTAACCAGTTTTCCTACAAATGTTTACCAACAACGACGAACTTGAATAAAGCAAGTGAAATTTCTATTTAAAATTATGTCTTGTATTACTTGTAAACAGAGTAAGGTGGAGTAGATAAAATTAATATATGTCTATGTTTTGGAAAGTGAACGTGGCGCAATTCACATATGGGCGTGTTCCAAATAAGCTATTAAGCTTTTAAGAGATCTATATCTTTTATAATCCTCCTAGTCAGTGAACGTGGCCCAATTCACCTGTGGATTAAGATATAATCGGCCTGGTGGCCCAGTTATAATGCGCCGAAAAAAACAATCATACAATCAGATATACTACTTTCTAAAAATATATTATTTGGCCTTCTTATCATTTATACGACCAAGAAGTAATATAATCGTCACAAAAATTCTAATGTATAGACATAACTTAAATATGTATTATATGTAAAGACTGTGACTACAAGATAATAACTTTAATTTTTAACTTTTTTTTAGCAGCACGTTTTATTTTCCGTTCATGTTAAATGCTAATAGCGTTAATAACAATAGGTAATAGTGAATAACGAATAGTATACAATACTAGAGATAATTATTTCATTTGAGAGGTGATTATTTTAATAACATAATGATGTAACTAAACAAAATTGCTACTAGCTCTGTTACCAAACTATTTTATAATTTATAAATAATTGTATTACACATATATACAAATAAATGCACTTTGGACCAACACACATATTAATGTTGTAGTTTAAGTATATTGTGTAGTTGGTAGCGTGCCTGCTTATAATATCAAGGTCAAGCAATCAAAGCCCGGCTCTCCTACCTTCATGATTTATTTTGTTGAATATCTTATTTTTATCTTCCCTTTCCTCCCCACCTCCTTACTCCTGAAAAAAGGAAGCGTTTTTTTTAATTGCTTATTTAACTTATTCTATTTCATTTTATATAGTTCAGTTCTACTCCCCCTCCAAGCTAAGAGGGGCACATATTATTGATTTATTCTCTTTTCCCCCCCATTGCAACTAAGGGGGACTTATTATTATTATTATTGTTATTATTATAATATTTAGCACCGCGTCTTACTACCCGTTCGGGTTATACGATTTAAGTACTAATTACCCTAATGGACTAGGAATTGGAGAGGTTGAATTAGATGAAGTGAACCAGCATTTGCGTGGAGGGAGAGTGGAAAATCATTTAGGAAAAAGAACAGTTCACCCGACCGAAATTCGAACTTCGATCTCCCCGTACTCAGCAGTCGAGCTCAACACGACAAGCTCGTTAGCCAACTACGCCACCGAGACGGGTTTATGAATAAATGATAATTAAAAATCATCCTTTTTTCAAACAAATTAATACTATGAATATTACAAGAAAGTGTGTGTTATATTAGGTTCTAGTGTGTTTGACCGAGATAGCACCATAATTTAAAAAAACGAGGTCTTGTTTGAATCTAAAAGTTATTTCACAAAATAAAACCCTTCGTTAAGTCAACAGTTGAACCCCTGACTAAACGGCAAAGGTAAAAGGTTCAACATGTAACTGTGATATAAGAACTTTGATCTCACTGTGATTAAACATGAAGACTTTTTTTTTTCCATCAGGATGAGAACTAGGGGAGTTGGAATGAAGGAGGGTGTTAAACATGAAAATATGTCAACTTGGTTGGGCTAGTGATTACATACATACACACACACACACACAAAATGTAGTTAAAACACTAGAGGGAGGTATTTTAGAAAGTAGTTTATCACCTAAAATCCCCCATCCCGCCGGTCCGCGGTTCGATTCTAAACCAAAACATGGTTAAACTTGGCGTGCAGCTTGGGAACGAATCCTCATTACAGCTTAATCTCTCTTCCACTCTCAACCCCCTAACTTCTCCTCTCAATTCCACCAAATCCTCCCCCTCCCCCTCATTCCTCTCCAGCCATCACTCTCTACACCATTCCCATCGCACCTCCACAGAAATATATCGACCAAAATGTAAGCATAATGAGTACAAAACAAATCGAACTACTCGCATGTATAGTTCAAAATTAACGCGAAACACACTCTAAAAATATCGAATGCTTTACGTTATGATTTAATTTGTAAACAATATCATAATAAATTATTAAAGTTATTGGAGATGTTTAAGCCTAGTTAATTCATGACTAGTAGATCTCCATACCTAAATAAAGTAAATACATATATTGTAGATTCAATTTATAAATATAATTCCACCCAATAGTCATAAATACCTTTTAAAGGGCAGCCCTTAAAATAGCGGATAAAATAATAAAGTTAACAGAAAAAAAGAGCAATAAACTTTTTTTTTAATATTCAATACACATTTTTTTAATGAAGAGAAAAAAGTAGTCAGGTCAAAGAGCGATTATATTTTAGATAATATTATTATTTTATTGAAAAATAGGCTCTAGAGTTATTGGATTTTTTTATATATTGACCAAACATACATTGTCGTAGGGGTTAATCTTTACCCGTGGACTCAACCTTGAATTATTTATTTTCATTCAGTATTAATCTAAAAAGTGTCAGCTTATAGAGAATTGAAACATTGATAACCATACTATATAAACCATGTATATAAAGTTTCTTAAAATAAGAATTTAGATATTAAAGTAAAGGCATTTTTTTAGATCTAATAAAGTCTGGTTTTGCTAGGTAGTAATGATAATAATTTTAATCTTCTTCTTTGTAGGCCTTCAGCCTGACACATTCCGAGCACTCTAAAGTCTGACCTTCCATTTTCACCTCAGTCCTCTCTGGAAATGAATTGTAATAAAAAATAAAGTAATTTATAACTAATTAACAAAGGGATAGAATTTCGTTTCAAATCGCCAATAATTGATATATGTGTTTACTACAAATCTCTAAAGCCCCAGCATTTAAGAAAAGTAAAATAGTGTTCTTGTTAATGTTGCAACGGTATAAAAACACTTTTAGTAACATTATTTTAAATATGCAGTATTAATAGGACTGTTAACAAATTAAAATATTTATAAATACAAAAGTATTCTTGGTCTGGGCTAAAAGATTACACACATTATGTTTAGTGTTCACGATAAAACTTATGATTGCGATCTACACAATATCGTATATATAACTATTACAAATAAATAATTTATGAATAAGCGTATTGTATTTTTACTTTCTCGCTATTTTATAGGTAGAGAAAGTATTGTGATAGTCAAAAAAATCGAACTCGGCGTTTCATGACCCCCGATATTCGAAAAAGTGGTTTTTCAATTTCCGTCTGTCAGACAGCCAAAACTATTTTACCGATCAGGCTAGAACTTGGTATAATAGGGTTTTCATAGGGTTTCCCCGAGGAGTTTTTTGAAATGGATATCTAACACTAAAATAAAGCGTAGTTTACTGAAGGACAAGAATATAAAAAGTCGATTATAAATATTCTAAACAAAATGGCTACTCTCAATATTTCGGCAAAATGACTAAGGGCTCCGGTCTGATGCGTAACTTATATTTTTTTATAATATATCCTAAACTATTTGGGATATAAAATTACTTATCAGTACAAATATGTAGGTTATTTATAATACAAATATTTTATTTGAAGCATATTTTTATAAAACAAATAAATTTCAAGCTATATGCAAATATATATATATATTTTTTAACTTTTCGAAAACAAAAGGTAAAGTATTGGAACCGTAAAAAAATCTAACCTGAAATGTTGATGGATATCGACGTCTCATGAACTACAGAACTCAAAAAAGTGGTCTTTGCAATGCCGTCTAACTGTGTGTTTGTTTAAACTTAAGATTAAGAGTAGTTTTATAAATGAAGAAAAGAGAAAAAATCGATTTTGATTAAAATTCGATCTAGGCATTGATTAAGATTATAAATAAACTAGCTATTTTCATTTTCCCATGTTACAGAAGCAGAAACTTCCGTATCTCCGCAACTATTTGAGATAATAAATAACTTATCATTGCAAAATTGTAGTACTATTGAAATTAAAAAAACATTAATATGAAACATATTTTTTTTATAAAAACAACAGTTTCTGAGATATTGGGTAAATATATTAATACAATTTTGTGAGCTTTAGTTGTAAAGAGATACTACTTAAGTCTTAACGCAATAGTTCTCCAATGCCATAGAGTAATTAAATATGAGTAAATATCTCAAAAAGTGTATTTTTTTTCAACCTTTTAGGAGAAATGTTTGTACAACAATGATTTATCTCCATTTTAGACTCAATAGTCAATATTTACATTTTGTATTGGTCAAAATTTATAAATAAAGAATTTAATAGCAATGCGATGGCATGAAGATTTTCAATACCTAATAAAATGTCGAAAGTCTTAGCTGGAAGTGGAAATTTTAATACGAAGTGTGGACCCAATATTGATCTCTCTTTATCGGTCCGAAAATACAAATGAGGACATTAATTCTTTTATAATAAAATTATAGAATTTAAAACCGGGACTAAAATAAAAGTTTTACATAAGTATAGTGCAATGTATGCTTGTGTTTGCTAGTTTATATTATTTAGATTCACATATATTACGATTTTTTGGTAAATATCTCCATTTATAAGCAATAGAGCGAGAAAGTCCGTGTGGAGCCCCGTACAATTTATTTAGTTCTTAATAGATTGTATTAGTAAGAAAAGATCATATTTATTACTATAAGAAAGATTAAAGTAAAGATAATATGTTTATCAACCTATCTTATTGTATTTGCTTCATCTATATTAGGCTATAAAATGATTAATATACAATAATGTATTAATAATTGCAATGCCTAATGCGCAGCAAGTAATTGCAGTACAAAAAGCTGCTCAACAGACTGTATTATTTTCTACTTTAATGTTTATTATTCTAATAATGCATTTAATTAAGTTTACAATTTATTATTTACGAGAGTTGAATTCTCAACCAAATATGAATAACTAGTTAGGAAAGATTCTTATTGCCAATATCTTGTTAATTATTATACTATGCGAACTAACAAGAAGATTACAAGTCGAGTGTTTGTATGTAAGCTAATATATTATATTATGTAGGCAAGCCATTACTTGTACAATTAATTGTTCATGACTAGCGAGGCTTATTAAATTGAAATTATCTTTAGTTTTGAATATAACCCCATCAAACATCAAATTCACGAAATTATATTATCTTTAAAGTTTTCACTACTATGAAATTTACAAACGTAAGTATTTAATTTAGTTTAATGATCTATATTTAAGATATAATTTTATGTTGGTCTCTGAGTTGATATGTTTGATATTAACGTCTTAATTTCATGAGGTGGGATAAAATTGGTAGGTTTAAATGAAGTGCAACTGTACTAGATTGGAGAGAGTATGGGAGAACCACATTATATTTCACATT